>JAZKJV010003548.1:0-323704 GCA_037367405.1 Ottelia alismoides | reverse complement strand
TAGGTGCACTGAGCCTCGGACTCTGACGTATCCTTGAGGCGAAGACCCCCAGAGCTCCGCGAGCATGTCCACAGTCGACTGCAGCCACTAGGTAACCTCGATTTCCCTTAGTTTCGTCTAATTTCCCATTTCGCCCAAATCGGTTCTCTGCCGTCGCCGGTCGATTCCCATCATCTCCGTCACCCAATCGATCATCGGACCACCCCATCATCTTCGCGAGACTTCCCTTCACGTTCTTCACCCAACCATTCCCCTTGGTTCGCCCCGGAATCAAGGTTCGACCTCCACCGCCGTCGCCTCGCCGGAGGTCCTCGCAACGACCCATCCCGACCACCCATTCCACCCCCTGACGGGTCGAGGCAATTTGCCCTCGACCCAGGAGCCTTTCTGTGGTGTTTTGCAGGTCCAAGCGACCCATCTGAGGGCCGAGTCAATCGAGCACAGAGGCTCAGCTCCGCCCTCATCGACGGAGCTCCTCGGAGCTCCCCGGCCTCATCGGAGGAGCGCATCAACAGCGAAAGAGCCCTAGCATCTCATTCCACATCCCAGCAGCCAACGAGGAGGCCTCCACTGCGCGCACGGAGCCGGCGAATCTCGCCGACGAGCTGTTCTTGGAGCATCCTTCTCCGTCGTCCGATCAGCCCTGACGCTCCAGACTTGATCGCAACCGTCTATTTGAGGAGCTTCAGCTACCGTCGATTTCTTCTAGGGCTCGATCTGGACCGTCCATCTAGACAAAGAGGTGCCTTGCATCCATAGCCGTTGATCATCCACGTGGTGCCTCCTCGTCCGTCCAATAATTAAGGGGTAAATAATACTTAGACCTCTGCTCTTTTGTTTTTGTTAGTTAGTCCTGTAAATATTTTATTCAGTTCTTTTTATTTTGGAAAATTTGCACATCAGACCTCTATGTTTCTATTATTTGCATATCAGTCCTTATATATGTAGGCCACGCGCATCGACACGTAAGGTCTTGGTTTATTTGCATATTTGGTCCTGCCTTTTCTGGGTGCTATTGTTTACATGTTTTAAAATAGGATTTACATATATGCCCCTCTGTGCCTGATACACGTGCATTACACGTGATTTCATGGGATTTTTGCATAAGGGGCCCTGCGTTTATTGGCTTGTTATTGTTCAGCCCCTAGAAATAGTTTTTTCTTACATTTAGGTCCCTGTGCACAATGAGTCTTTGTTTTTTTTAAAAAATATCAAATTACATCCAAATTAGGTGAATTTGGACACGTGGCTCCTGCCACTGTGTAAAAGTTCCCCCTAAATTTTTGGTACATTTTTGAGGCATTTTGATATTTTAAAAATTAAAAAATAGTGGTTTTTGTGACTGTCTGACTTAGAAAATTAAAGAAAAATACAAAAACTAATTTAAAAATTCTAAAAAATTTAAAATTAGTTAGTTTTAGTGTCTTTTAATTTCTGTGCAATTTTGGTGATTTTTGGATATATAAAAACCTTAAAATTAAAAAACACTAAAAATCTTATAAAAATTCCAAACAATTCTATAAAAACTCTAAAAATATAAACTCTTTTTCTGAATTTAAGTTTTTGTTTATATTTTTCATAAAAATTACCTCCAAACTTTTATAGATCCATTTTGTATTTTAAATGGATTTTTCAATTCTGGCTGGATAGTAGCTTACTATTTTAGTCTTTCTTGATTTTTAGAAATTATATAAAAATTGAAAAAAATCTGAAAAATTAACCAAAAACAAACACAAAAAATATAAAAACAATTTTATTTGAATTTTTGGTGTGTTTAAATAATTCGTGGTGTGTGCTTGTTTTTGCCTTTTCCTTATTTTCCCTTATAATTAAAAATCCAAATAAAACTAAAAAACAATTAAAAATTCCACCAAAAATAGTTTCTCTTTCTTTTCCTTGATTTTGACTACTTCTAGGCCACGAGGCCGATTTATGCTCCTTGAGATCGACCCTAGGTGCTATACCGGGTTAATAATATAGCTAGGACCGCTATCTTTGATTTGATCGATTTTATATCTTTATTTGGTGGTTCTCTTTTATTTTTCTTGACTGACCGATTCTCTGAGATCCAGGTCGCAACGACCCTAGTTCTATTACCTTCACCCGAGTCTTGGAGATTTTTCGGTCATCAGATTGGCGCCGTTGCCGGGAGCACGTCTTAGTAGTCGTATTTTCTCGATTTTTGTTTGATTTTGTTCTTCGCGGTTTTCCGCGGCTTTTCTTTTGTCCGCGGCTTTTCGTGGCTTTTGTTTTCTTTTTGTTTTTATTTTCTTTTATTTCATTTTATTTTGTTTTTTTGTTTGTCTTGTGTGTTTATTTCCATTTTGTGCATATACCCTGTTTTAGTTTATTTGTTCTGATTATCTGGTTTGACACTCTGCTTGTTTCTTGCGAGGGCCCGAGGACCGAGGCAGCTTCTTCGGAAGCCGACGCAACCGTGGGAGTCAGAGGCGGCTTCTTTCTTTACGTAGCCACAGGAGAGCGTGAGGAGCCGAGCAGGAGTGCGAGAGCCGCAGAATAGCCGCGTATTAGCTTAGCTTAGAGTAGATTTATTTTCAGCAGAATTTTAGTAATTGTAATAATACAGGACCAGACTCAGGGACTTGGTAGACTATCGGGATCTGTTTCTCCGAGCACCGCTCGGGGGACCTCACCGGATTTTTCGTGGGTTTTCGTGGTTTTTTATCGTTTATTTACCACCTATTCGATTTTCACGGTTTTGGCCTTAGCTTAGGATTTTCTTTGATTGCGCCATAATAATTAGGGTCCACACACCTAATAATTTGCCTGTACCTATTAGACAGTAATTGAACCAAAATAAAAATTAATAAAAAAGGCTACTTGGTCACTTGAGGGGTCCCGCACCGCTAGAGGTTGTATACAGCGCTGGCAGGACCCGTTGTGGCGGGCACCGATCGACATCCGAGACCGGACACCGACCCCTCCTGTTGACCACCTAGTCATTGGTTCTTTCGTGTAGAACTGCTCTGCTTAAGGCCGATTCCCTCGCATCATATAGGTAGTTTACATTCTGTCTTTATTTTATGCGCGGATCACTCTGCATGTAGACTGTTGGAGTCAGGTACACATCTCTTACTCTGCATGCATCATTGATTCCCACGCATCGGCTTTTTCGTCTTCTCCCCCCGATTTTTGGATTTAAAATAACCAGGAGAATCGAAAAATTCGTTAGGCATTGTTTGCTTTGAAAAATACCTAAAAATCAAAAAACCATAAAATTTGGGACTGCTAAATAAACTTGACCGTAAAGACACCTCACCATAAAAATCTGTCTTGGGGAGAGCAACCCCGTCATTGTTTGGTTTGTATGCGCGAGAGAGTGACCCGCACACTAGGCTAGAGCCACATCCGAGCTCCGATCAGACTACCGTCCTTTTATACGGGACAGTCTGGTTGGCGGATTGGATTCTTACCAGGTCACGTAACCGCTCTACTATCCTGACATTATCACCTAATAAAATCGGCAAGATAATTGACCGAGCTCTTACGGTCTTCAGCTCAGCGTGGAGTAGGTGAACCCGGGGTTTGTTTGCTCATCATAGTTGTTTCCAGATCCCATCCGCCCAACTCGCCAGATCAAGATGATGGGTAGGAGGTCCCTTAGGCAGCCTCTGGCTGCACCGCTTTTCAGCACTCCAGCCCGTTCATCTAGGTTGGTTCACGACAGCCGAGACCCGCTCTCCGAACCCGAGTTCGATTCCGCCCTGTTCCCCCTTGACCACCCTTCTACCATTCCTGAGTTACCTGTGCCAGATGAGAGACAACAGTCAGACATTTCGGCACCTGAGTCTGGGTCTTTTGCCTTTGCAAAGAACATGGCCGGCAGCAACGAAGACCGCACCGGAGGTCCCCCGACCTGAGCAGACATATGTCCCGGACCAGGATGGGATAAACACCACCCCGATCGCCTCCCCCGAGACGATACATCAGCAGCTGAGGGATCAGGGTGCCTTTATGATTGAGATGAGGAGAGAGATGGAGCAGATGAGAGCTGAACGCGACTAGCGCGGGCCCGGAGACGGACCGAGGAGACCCGACGAGCTAGCAGCAGCAGCAGCCGCAGCAGCAGCCGCCGCCACAGCAGCAGCACCAGATCAGCCGAGACCAATGCGGGAGTTGCACAACCCCGGATCGACACTAACACACCGGTGGGTGGTTGTACCAGCGATCGTGGGGACTTCAAGTTCCCCCCGAACACTTCTGCTCCTACCCCGTTTCCATGGGCTCGCCACTGAGCCCCATCTACATCTCCAGGAGTTTCTGATGATCTACAACACCGTCCACGATCGGAAGGTGGACGAGGATACCATTCGGATGATCGCCTTCCCCTTTTCACTGGCAGATAGAGCAACCACATGGCTGAAGTACTTGGGGAAGTTTGTGTACACCTGGGAGCAACTCCGCACCGAGTACTTGAACAAGTACTATCCACTCGGGCGGACGAATGCAGCGAGGGCATTGATTAGCAATTTCTCCATGCTCCCCAACGAGCAGTTTCATGAGGCATGGGAGAGGTTCAGAGAGCTGACTGATAGATGCCCACACCATGATATCATGAAGCCGAACCTAGTTTAAAGCTTCTTTTATGGGTTGACACCAGAGCTGCAGGCCTGGTGAATGCTTCTTGTGGCGATTCCTACTTCGCCAAGGATGAGGATCAGGTCTGGGCCATCTACGAGGAGATGGCTGAGAACTATACAGTGATGTCCTAAACCCGACTCTACACTCAGGGACGCCCCCAGCCCCAGTCTGTGCAGTACCAGAGGATAGCACGGGTCGATGCCGGTCCTTCTACGTCGTCCGCGGCAGCCGCACAGTCTGAATCCATAGCCGCAGACATGGGGATCATTAGCGAGAAGCTGGACCGGATCGAGTTGATCGAGAAGAAGCAGTGCCAGGGCATATCTCAGATAGATCAGATGGCACAGACGCTGAGTGACCTGAAGACACAGATCATGTGTCTCCAGGAGGCACAGACGGCTTCTCAGCCCCGTCTTCAGGCACGAGGAGATCCGAGCAGCAGTGGCAGTTCATCCCAGCGCTCCAGTCAGCCTAGACAAGTTCACCTTGTACATGCGGAGCTGTACCAGCAGGCACAACCGTACTACCAGTCACCACCATCCCCAGACACTCAGATGGTGGTCTGCCAGCCGGATAAGCCCTTGGCAGTACCCCCGCCACCCTCTTACGAGCCCGAGCCATTGATGGATGTCAACAGGATTTGGTACGACCGACCTTAGCCCGGTATCCGACGAGACCATCCCAGATTCCATTGGTCAGCCGGAGGTGCTAGTTCCCAGCAGCAGCCTCCAGTTCAGGGTGGCCAGTACGGTCATCAGTGAGAGCACCATCAGCCCCATCCCCCAGTACACCACCACCAGCAGCAGTCATCCCAGCCACAACACCAGCAATATGGTCCTCGTCCCTATCAGCAGGGACAGTCTTGGAGGCGAGAGCAGCCTCGGCAGCAGTATCATCCCCAACAGTACCCCTCTCACCCGCACCAGCCACAACAGCAGCCTCACTACCAGAGAGGCCACCCGTCAGGTTCTCATGGGCTGACCTATGAGAACCATGCCTTAGATGATCTAGCCCGCCTCATGACAAAGCAACAAGCTACCTTCAGACGGGAGATGGATGAGTTCTGCCATGAGATGCAGGAGATTGTGAGAGGGAAGGCCGCCATCCTACCTAGATTGAGCCGAACCCGAACAATCTGAAGAGGAAGTCTGAGCAGGTAGATTTCACAGAGCATGCCACTCCTAGTGATTCATTTGGTGAATTGTCTACATACCTGTTTGATACTGATTTTGTCATTCTTAGAAGCGGTATCGACACATCTGAGTTGTCTTCTGAGAGTACCTTTCGAGTGAACGGCCAGCGGCTCAAGCCGTATCTAGATCATGAGCTGCGGGTCGTTGATGTTGCCCCGATTCACTTTGCGTGAGATGTGGTCTCTTGACTCGCATCTATTGCATCTCACGCTTGATTATCACTGTTCTTCCGACTTGTATAGATCCAGATGTCCATATCACTCTATTCTTTAGTCCCACATCCCTTTTCTCATCTTATGATTATGCTATACTTAGGGTGTACTTTACCCTAAGTATAGGGGGGATGTAGGACTCTCGGGTATTCTTTTGATTCTTTCTACCTCTGTTTTGCTGCCTATACTTAGGGGTATTTTACCCTAAGTATAGGGGGGGTAGACCCTGTACATTCTCACTCGGCTTTCCCTTCGTGTACAGCCTGCTATACTTAGATTATTTGATCCTAAGTATAGGGGGAAATGCCGAGACCCTCTTGGATTTCTATTCTTTCATCTATCTTTGTATATAGCCTTCCTTTTCACTTCCCTATACTAATCACGAGTTATGTCTTCTTCATCGCTCTTGACTCTGAGGACATCGTTCGAGCTAAGTATAGGGGGTGTGTATATATTCCATATATACTTTAGCCATAACTCGTCCTTTGTGTGAGTGTGTTAATAAATAAAAAATGGCTAAAACTAAAAACCCGAAAATCCATAAAAATTCAAAAATTTTCCTTGTAAATAAACATTCTTTTATTGCACATACATAGCTAGTGTATAAATTATTTTTGTAAAAATGTTTGTAAAAACTTTTTGTGTAAATAGTGTGTAAATACTTTTCTTATCAAAATTATGTATATAGTACAATTTTTTTCTAAAATGTTTTGAAAATCAAAAGTTTGCAAAACCTTATGTAAATTTGTGTAAATATTTTGCAAAACTTGCATTCATGCATACATCCATGGTCTCAAAACATTTTTCAAAAATTTTGCACATGTGTAAATAGTTTGTAAATAACATCTTTGTAAATATTTGTATAGTTTTTCCTGGATTATAGTTGACATTTAAACTAGCCTGGAAATAAATTGGAAAATGGAGCTTGGTTAAGATCTTAACCCACCTAATTATAAGAGAAACCTTATAGGGCTTAGGGTTGAGACTTTTCAGGTCCATGGTGACTTAATTCTTTGAGTCCACTAGGCTATGATCTTATGTCATCTCAATGAGCCTAAGTATAGCACTTAACAACACACACATGACTCATATAAACAATGGCTTGACTTGGACCCGCACTTTACACCGAGCTCTCTACGGATGAGGTGGTGAGGAGGCAGTCTTCCTTGACTTGGGGTAGCATATGAGGGTGGTACTTCTAGGAAGAACCTCTCTTCTTCTTATAATGAAGGAAGTGCGTCTCAACTTGGTCTGGTTGCCATGAGGTCTAACGACAGGAGTTGTGGGTTGCAATAATGCTTCAAAAGAGGGATAGTCTATTGGCTCAAGAGGAAAAACTCCTTATGTATATATGCTGCACCTTGTAAATATGTTGTACAGATGCACATCAAAAAAAATGCAAAAAGAAAATAACTCCAAAAAAGTGGTGGGTCTAAGAGAAAATGATAATCCCACCGGAGTATGTATATAGTGCAATAAGCAAAGCTTGAGACTCATGTTCCATCTTATGTAGCTTGCAGCAGGGAGACTTAGCTACACTGGTTGAGCTCCCAAGGATACATGGCTACACTGGCCATGGTCCATTCTCTTCTTCCCCCTCTTCTTGAGCCGGTTGAACTTGAACTTAGAAGGGAATACCCCGCTCCTCGAGGAAAGAGTGGCCAGACTAGGGTCATAGAGTTACCTTGTTGGGGAGGGTTGTCATTTTGCTACTTCTGAGGTGGAGAGCTATACCTCACTTACACTGTACAAGGAAAGATTCGTGGTCTTCATGGTTTGTGTATGTAGACTTGTTCTGATCTGGATTATTGAGGAGTCTTGACTACAGATTAGTGGATCTTAGAGGCTGTTAAGTTTTAAACCTAAGTCTAAATAAGGTTCCGACACATTAATAATCCAAAGATCTGACCGAGCTCCATATTTCAATTTAATGAAGGCAAGTTTATATCAGCATTGATCCATGCATTTCTCCTCCTTTTCTTTTTCCTTTTCTTTTTCACTTCTTTTTCATATAAGTGTTTGCTAAGGGACTAGCAAAGTTAAGTATAAGGGGGTGATGAATACCCATTCATCACTCTTTATTCTTTTATTTTAGCTACAAAACCCTTGCAAATCATCATGTATATATGTGTAAATAGCATAAATTACCATCTTGCATGCATTGTGTAAATTACAATAATTAGCATGTTTTTGTGCATAAATAAAAGAATAAAGAAATAAAAGAAAAAAGGGAGATATTTAGAATAAATATTGAGCGACCTAATCCCAAGGGAGGGCTCAGCATGGGCCTAATCGCAAAAGAATCAAAGTAGAGGGAGATAGGGTCAATCTTGTGTACATATACCTATGTATATAAATAAAATTATTTTCCTCTTAATAAAAAGAAAAATATGTTTTTGATAATTTGTACATATTTATAAAAATAAAATTAAAATTAAAATGGGAAAAACAAAAGAAAAATAAAAAGACATAAAATCCCTCTGATCAGTGTATATAAACCATGTACATAGAATAACATATCTATTTATTTTCTCCTTGTAAATAAATAATTAAAATCCAATAAAAATATTTCTATGTTTCTTATTTCATGGTGTAAATAAATAAAATAAAAATCAAAAAAATTAAAATAAAATAAAAATAAAAAGAATAAAAATCAACTTTTACATTGTATATATACCATGTAAATAAGTACATAAAAGTATTTATTTAACCTATGTAAATAAATCATAAAAATAAAATAAAAATACCCTTTTATTCCAAATTTTTTGTTATAAAAAAATAAAATATAAAATTGGAATAAATTTATAAAAATAAACAATTTAAAATAAAAATTAAAAATACCTATATCTATATACCTATATATAATAATATAATGTAACTACATAATTTATATTTCAAAAATTAAATAAAAATCAGTAGAAAAATTATTTGAAATTAAATAAACATTTTTTATGTTTTAAGTTTTTTGAAATAAAGTCATTTTCTATTTTTTATTTAATTTACAAATATTTAATAAACGGAGGCCTGTGATTGGTCCACGGGGGATTGTTGACCCTCGGTCAACTCTCCCCCTTGGACCATTTAGCCCAGATCCGCATGATGACCCGACATTCCCCGATTTTTCCAGACGCGATCCGACCTCCAAATATCCAAACCCCGGGTTCCATTTGATCTTGTTGATCCGAGATTCTCGCTCGGGGATCTACATAGGGATCCGTGCTCCGAATCACTCGCCCGATCCTCATCTAGCCGGACCCCTAGCCGTATAAAGCTCCACCTCCACCGCACATTCCCCGCCATCCATGGCTACGCCCCTTCGTCCTAGGACCTCCATTGTCTTCCCCAGAGTGACAGCTGAGCGAGGAGAGTGTCGAAGAGAGGAGGATGAGCCTCCAGCCATCGATCCGGTGACCCTCGTCGCCGTGTACCGTGATGAGCGTCCCGACCACTAGGGTATAAGGTGCTAAACGGTCGTTGCGACCCAATCGATCAAGATGGCTCAATCAAGAAATAGAAGATGCCACCAATCAGAAATAAATCGATCAAACACACGAAAACGATCTTGCTATTAATTTAACCTGGTATAGCGACCAGGGTCGAACACAAGGAGCACGGGTTGGCCTTGCAGCCTACGAAGTAGTCAAAAAGAAGTAAAAGAAAATAAAAGAAGCATTTTTTGTGGTTTTTAATTATTTTATATTTTTTTGGATTTTTAATGTATTAAGAAAATAAAGAAAGCAAGAAAATAACACACTTCAACAATTTATTTAATGTAATAAAAATCAACCAAAAATTCTAACAAAATTATTTTTATGTGTTTTATAATTTTTACTATTTTTGGTGAATTTTTGGGATTTTTCTGATGTTTATTTAATTTTCTAAAAATCAAACAGGGACTGAAACTGTAGGTACTGTCCAGCCGAGCTAAAAGGACCTAGATAAAATATCTAAAGGCCCCAAATTAGCTAGGAGGTAATTTTCCTGTAAAGAGAATAAAACAAGGAAAATTTAGGCACCTAGATTATTATTTTTGGTTTTTAGTTTATTTACTAGAATTTTATAAGATTTAAGTGTTTTTTAATTTTTAGATGTTTTAAGCAATGAAAAATAGCCAATATTGGCTAGAAAATCAAGCAAAAATAAACAAACAGCAAGTAATTTTTTTGTAATTTTTAGATGACTTTTAATATTTTTTTGTGGTTTTTAAAGGTAGACAGTAACAAAATTGGATGTTTTTGAATTTTTAAAAAATATCAAATCAGAACAAAATTGTCCCCAAAAATTCCAGAAAATTTTACACTATGGCAGGAGCCATGTGTCCAATTGTCATTGGATTTGGAGTTCTTTTGCTATTTTATTCAAAAATAAAGAGGGGGCACTATGCATAGGGACCTATGTGCAAATACCCAAAGTTCTGGGGGGTCTGGTGCAAATAACCCAGGTAAACACGTGCGTCGTACGCGCCTGAGGCACTCAGGGACCCAAATTTGAGAAAAGTAAGTCCCGAGGGCTATTTGGTAACAGGTGCCAAAAACCCTGGGGCTTATCTGCAAATAACCCAAATATTAACGCACATGCACAATTACTTCTACGCACAGGGGTATAAATGCAATATTCCAAAAACTTTCATTCAACTCATAACATCCAGAACTACAAGGGCATATAATGCAAATAACCCAAACAACCACGTGACGAAGCACGTGTCACACTATATACAGGGGCATATCAGCAAATAACACTAAGCGTAGGGTCCTCTATGCAAATATCCCAAAAACTAAACAACTACACTAGGTATTTACAAGACTAAAAACTAAATAAAATAACAGAGGGGGCCTAAGGGTAAATTACCCTTTATTAATGCGGGCCGCAGGATGGACGCCACGTGCGTGATCGGACGGTCTGGATCAGGTGACGTTCCAAAGCTTCGCTCCTCGGGCGAATCCGACGATGGGGGTGTCGCCATGTGTTGGATCGAACGGGTGAGGGTATCGGTGGCTAACCCTCACGCATCGGGCGGCTGGGATCATTCCTCATCTGATCTGACGGTGGCTGGACCTCCTGGAGTGAACGGTCGTGATGGAAACTGGAGGTCGAGGACGATCGGACGGTCGGGGAGGATGCTCGAAGAACAGGTGGCCGGCGAACTTCGCCGGCCCAGTGCGCTCTCTCCGAGCCTCCTCGCGGGGCGCTGGTGATCGGAAAAGGTCTGGCGTGGGCCTCCGCGTCTGAGGGGGGTCTCCGATGACCCAGCCGAGCTCTAGGAGCTCCGGCGAGGTCGACGGAGCTGTAGCTGCTGGACCCAATGGTCCAAGCCGTCAGATGGGCTTGGATGAACCTGCAAACTCGACCAAACAGCTCGCGGGTCGAGGGCAAACTGCCTCGACCCGGTTAGGCGAGGTGAAGGTGGCCTGTGGTGCGATATGGGCGAGCTCCGACGAGGGGGGTAGACAGAGGAGCTCGAGCCCCAGCTCCTGTGCGAGCTGGGTTGGATGGAGGTATGGAGAAGGTGCGCGGGAGGAAGGCAAAGGTGACGATGGATTCCGATGATCGAGTGGAGATGTGAGGTGGTCGGAATCGACGAAACACGGCAGAGCATCGATTTGGGGGAAATGGGAAATTAGCGAAAAAGAAAAGCTAAAGGGGATACCTGGGTGGCTGATGAGACTGGGGGCGAGTAGGCGGTGCTCTGGGTCGTCGCCTCGAGGAGCGTCTCCCTCCGAGGCTCGAGCTCCTGCTGGTAGCGGAGCACGGTGGCGATGCTCGCCGGATTAATGGTCTCGCACTCCTCTCCTCGCTTCAACAACACGGGACGCGGGCTGTCACTCTCACGCACACGCTAGAGCTCACTGGGGGTGGAATCGAATGTCCAAAGATAAGAATGGAGGTAGCGGAGCAAGGCTTAAGTATGCTGGAGGGTCCAGGAAGAAGGGCGCGGGTAGGACGATGAAGCACGCGGATCCCGAGGCGAAGGCTCCGGCGAGGTTCTCGGGTATGACGTGAGCAATCCGGACCCGGGGTTTAGGTAAGAGGGAGTCGGGTCTGCATGGGAAAAATCCGAGAAGATGGGTCGGGCGTAGCAGACCCGTGGGAAGTGGTCCTGGGGGGGGGGGCGTTGACCGGGCGGTCAACATCCATAGGGCTAATAGGAGGCGGCCACGTGGCTGGATTTTGGAAGTGAAAATTAGGGTAGCAAATGGCCGAATTAGGGCAAAGTTAAAACATGAAATATTTTTATTTTATTTTTTTTCTATTTTTTGTGATTTTTAATTAATTTTTCGATATAAAAAATAAGGTATGTACATAGTAGGGTTATATATAGGTATATATACAATATATGGGACTTTAATTTTTGATTTTTAATTTATTATTTTTGTATAATTTTATTCCCATTTTATATTTTATTTATTTATATTGTAAAATGAGAATAAAAAGACAATTTTATTTTATTTTTATTATTTATATACGTAGATGAAATAAATACATATGTACATTTATATACATGGTACATTTACAATGTATTTTTATGTTTTTAATTTTGTTATTTTTATTTTGTTTTTGTTTTAATTGTTTTTATTTTATTTATTTGCACTATATAATATAGAATATTTACAAAAATTTTGGAAATTAATTTTATTTATTTATAAGGCTAAATAAATATAAAGGTGGGTAATCTATATACATGATGAGTGATGTTTTTATCTTCTTTTTGATTTTTATCTTTTTCTTTTGTTTTTATACTTATAAGTATATACAAATATTTACAAGCATATTTTAAGCTATTTTTGTGAGGAAAATACTTTTATTTATTTACATAAATATTTACACACATGAGCCCCTATCTCCCTCTACTTTGGCTTTTATGCGGTCAGGCCCATGCTGAGCCCTCCCTTGGGTTAGGTTGCTCAATATTTATTCTAAATATTTCCCTCTTTTTCTTTTTCATCTTTATTCTTTTTATTTTTGCACAAAAACATGCTAATTATAGATTTTTACACAATGCATGCTTTTGGTAATTATTTCTATTTACACATATCTACATGCATTTGCAAAGGTTTTTGTTGCTAAAATATAAGAATAAAGAGTGATGAATGAGTATTCATCACCCCCTATACTTAACTTTGCTAGTCCCTTAGCAAACACTTATTTGAAAAAGAAGTGAAAAATAAAGAAGGAAAAAGAAAAAGTGAATGTACATGGATCAAGGTTGATTATTAAACTTGCCTTCATTAAATTAAGGTATGGAGCTCGATCAGATCTTTGGATTATTAATGTGTCGGAACCTTATTTGGACTTAAGTCTAAAACTCAACAGCCTCTAAGTTCCACTAATCTATAACCAAGAATCCTCAATGCTCCAGGTCAGAACAAGTCATCAATCACAAACCCTGAAGACCATGAATCTTTTCTTGTCCTGTGAATGTGAGGTCTAACCTCTCCACCTCAGAAATGGCAACTTGACAACCCTCCCCAACAAGGTAACTCTATGACCTCAATCTGACCACTCTTTCCTCGAGGAGCGGGGTATTCCCTTCTAGGTTCAAGTTCAACCGGCTCAAGAAGAGGAGGAAGAAGAGAATGGGTCAAGGCTAGTGTAGCCAAGTACCCTTGGGAGCTTGACCAGTGTAGCCAAGTCTCCTGCTGCAAGCTACATCAGGTGGATCATGAAACTCAAGCTTTGCTTAT
Source organism: Ottelia alismoides (assembly GCA_037367405.1). Classification (NCBI taxonomy): domain Eukaryota; kingdom Viridiplantae; phylum Streptophyta; class Magnoliopsida; order Alismatales; family Hydrocharitaceae; genus Ottelia; species Ottelia alismoides. Next base: position 310,015 of record JAZKJV010003548.1, on the reverse strand, counting down.
TGCACTCTATATACATACTCCTGTGGGATTATCATTTTCTATCAGACCCACCACTTTTTTGGAGTTATTTTCTTTTTGCATTTTTTTTTCAAGTGCATCTATACAACATATACATGTGCAGCATATATACAAGGAGATTTTCCTCTTGAGCCAGTAGACTATCCCTCTTTTGAAGCTTTATTGCAACCCACAACTCCTGTCGTTAGACCTCATGGCAACTAGACCAAGTTGAGACGCACTTCCTTCACTAAAAGAAGAAGAGAGGTTCCGCCTAGAAGTACTACCCTCATATGCTACCCCAAGTCAAGGAAGACTGCCTCCTCACCACCTCATCCGTAGAGAGCTCGGTGCATAGTGCTGGTGTCCAAGTAAAGCCATAATCTATATGAGTCATGTGTTGTTGTTAAGTGCTCTACTTAGGCTCATTGAGATGACATGTGGTCATAGCCTAGTGGACTCAAAGTATTAAGTCACCATGGACCTGAAAAGCCTTAAACCTAAGCCCTATAAGGTTCCTCTTAGAAGTTAGGTGGATTCAGATCTTAATCAAGCTCCATTTCTCAATTTGATTCCAGGCTAGTTTAAATGTCAACTATCATCCAGAAAAAACTATATACATATGTACAAAAGATGCTATTTACACAAATTTTACAAACTTGCAAAATTTTTGAAAAATGTTTTGAAATCATGAATGGATGATGCATGAAGTGCAAGTTTTGCAAAAAGATATTTACACAAATTTACACGAGATTTTTGCAAACTTTTGATTTTCAAAACATTTTGGAAAAATTTTGTACTATATACATAATTTTGATAAGAAAATATTTACACAAACTTTACACAAAAGATTTTTGAAATCATTTTTACAAAAATAGTTTGTACACTAGCTATTTATGTGCAAATGAAAATTTTTTAATTTTTGTGATTTTTAGCCATTTTTTATTAACACACTCACACAAAGTACGAGTTATGGCTAACGTATATATGAAATATATACACACCCCCCTATACTTAGCTCGAACGATGTCCTCCGAGTCAAGAGCGATGAAGAAGACATAACTCGTGCTAGGTATAGGGAAGTGAAAAGAACGGCTATATACAAAGACGAATGAATGAAATAGAAATGTCAAGAGGATCTCGGGTCTTCCCCCTATACTTAGGATCAAGTAATCCTAAGTATAGCAGGCTGTATACTAAGGAAAACCGAGTGGAGAATATACAGGGTCTACCCCCCTATACTTAGGGTGAAATATCCCTAAGTAAAGGCAGCAAAAACAGGGGTAGAAGGGAACAAAAGAAATACCCAAAGGTCTCACATCCCCCCTATACTTAGGGTAAAGGACACCCTAAGTATAGCATAATCACAAGATGGAGAAATGGATGTGGGACTAAAGAATGTAGTGATATAGACATCTGGATCTATACAAGGCGGAGGATCAGTGAAAATCAGGCGTGAGATGCATTAGATGTGAGTCAAAGATCACATCTCACGCAAAATGAATAGGGGCAAGATCAGCGACCCGCGACTCATGATCTAGAAATGGCTTGAGCCGCCGGCCGTTCACTCGAAAGGTACTCTCAGAAGACAACTCGGATATATCAATGCTACCGTTGTCGTATACCTTTCTGACCAAGTAGGGTCCCTTCCACTTGCTCTGTAGCTTCCATGGAAATAACCGAAGCCTCACATCAAACAGCCATACTCTCTGTCCAATCTCAAAATTCTTGTGGCTGATGTGAGAATCATGCCACTCCTTCACTCTCTCCTTATACTGTAGGCTGTTTGAGAAAGCTGTATCTCTCAACTCCTCCAGGGTTGCTAACTCTGCCCTCCTCTGGTCTCCCACACCATCTGGATCCATGAGTATATCAGTAACTGCCCATAATGACCTGTGCCTCAACTCAACAGGCAAATGGCACGGCTTGCCATATACGAGGCGAAAGGGAGATGTGCCCAATGGCGTTTGAAAGACGTCCTATATGCCCACAAGACCGAGTCCAAAAGTTGTGACCAATCCTTTTGGTCAGGGCGGATGACTTTCTGCAATATAGTCTTGATCTCCCTATTCGACACCTCGGCTAGACCATTCGTCTGTGGATGGTAAGGTGTAGCAACACGATGGTCTATGCCGAACTCGCTAGCAAGGGCCTTCACCTGGTCGTTGATGAAATGAGACCCCCCATCAGAAATCAAAACTCGTGGAACCCCGAACCGCGTGATGATGTGCTTCCTCCAAAATCTACAAACTGTCCTCCATCAGCGGCTCGGGCGGGGATAGCCTAAACCCAACGACTAACATAATCTATGGCCAACAGAATGTACTCAAATCCCTGACTCTTAGGGAATGGACCCATGAAATCGATGCCCCATGCGTCAAAAACCTCACAGAAGTGAATGGGCTGCATCGGCATCATATCACGCTGTCCGCAAGTGCCCATCCTCTGATAGTCAGTACACCTCTTCACGAACTCATCAGAGTCCTTGAAGAGGGTAGGCCACCACAAGTCGGATTGGAGCACTTTCTGTGCCGTTCTCCTCCCAGAATGATGTCCTCCTGCCTCAAGCTTGTGGCAGTAAGTGAGGATGCTATGATGTTCCTCCTGAGGAATACACCGACGCCAGACGCTATCCCCTCCTTCATGGTAAAGGATGGGATCCTCCCAGTGGTAGGACTTGGCCTTCGCAAGGAAGGTCTCAAGCCTCTGTCTGGGCCAATCTTGTGGGACTTTCCCAACAACGAGAAAGTTCACAATATCGGCATACCACGGGAGTGAGGCGATAGCAAGGATCGCCTCATCTGGGAAGGTCTCACAAATGGGATCTATCTGCTCAGACTCCTCAGGCTGCTCTATACGGGATAGGTGATCCGCCACCACATTCTTGACTCCAGGCTTATCCTTGATGTCAATGTCGAACTCCTGGAGTAGAAGGATCCATCTAGTCAGTCTGGCCTTGGCATCCTTCTTTGCCATGAGGTACCGGATAGCGGTGTGATCTGTGTACAGGGTCACTCTAGATTCAATGATATAAGATCGAAACTTATCTAGGGCGAATACTACGGCTAGCATCTCCTTCTCTGTGACCATGTAATTCCGCTGGGCGGAATCCAATGTGCGGCTAGCGTAGTGGATAGCAAACGGGACTCCATCCCTCCTCTGTCCCAGCACTGCCCCTACGGCAAAATTGGAGGCATCCGTCATGATCTCGAATGGGAGAAACCAATCAGGCGGCTGGAGAACAGGAGCCTCAATCACACACTGCTGGAGAGTCGCAAAGGACGAAAGACACTTGTCATCAACAAGGAACTCAGTGTCTTTCGTCAAGAGGTCAGTCAACGGCCGGGCAATCCTGCTGAAATCATGAATAAATCTCTGATAAAAACCAACGTGCCCCAGGAATGACCGTAGCTGCCTCAAATTGGACGGCGGTGCGAGTTTTCTAATGACATCAACCTTGGCCGGATCAACCTCCATGCCCCTGTTGGAGATGATGTGGCCAAGCACCGTCCCTTGAGTCACCATGAAGTGACTCTTCTCCCAAGATAGAACCAAATGGAACTCAATACATCGCTGGAGTACTCGGTCTAGGCAGTCAAGACAGGAGTCGAATCCGTCGTCGTAGACCGAGAAATCGTCCATGAAGACCTCCAAACACTCCCCTACCATGTCCGAAAAGATCGACATCATGCACCTCTGAAAAGTCGTAGGGGCATTGCATAGCCCAAATGGCATGCGTCGAAAGGCATATGTACCGAAGGGACAGGTAAAGGTGGTCTGCTCCTGATCCTCAGGAGCGATGGCCACCTGGTTGTAGCCCGAGTACCCATCCAGGAAGCAATAGTGGCTCTTCCCTGCCAGTCTCTCAATGATCTGGTCAATAAAAGGCAGGGGGAAATGGTCCTTCTTGGTGGCCTGGTTGAGTCTCCTGTAGTCAACACATACCCTCCAAGAGGTGGGTACTCGTGTAGCAATCTCCTCTCCCGACTCACTGATCACAGTCGTGATGCCCGTCTTCTTGGGCACCACATGCAAGGGGCTGACCCACTTGGAGTCGGAAATGGGATAAATAAAATCTGCACTCCACCATTTTGATATTTCCTTCATCACGACCTCTCTCAGGTTGGGGTTCAGCCGCCGCTGGAACTCACGCGACGGCTTCTCCCCCTCCTCGAGATAAATATGGTGGGAGCACACTGATGGACTAATCCCGTGGAGATCTGCTACGCTCCATCCGATTGCCTTGCCGTTCTTTTCAAGAACCCCCATCAAACGAGATTCCTGCTCTCCAGTCAGATCGGCAGAGATAATGACTGGGTACATCTCAGGTTCGCTCGCAAGGAACCGATACTTCAACGAAGTAGGGAGCGGCTTCAGCTCTGGACAGCTGGGTGCTGGCAAATCTGGCTTCGGAAGAAGATGTGTGAATGCTGCTAAATCTGCCAAATCTGCCTGAGAGAAAGAAGACGAGCTCTCGCAAACTGGATCTGGAGAAGGCTGCTCAACTGTGCTGTCTCTGATCTGCTCTGCATCTACCTCCTCCTCATCTGTAGGCTCTGGTGGACTCAGGTCTGGCATATGATCATCACAATCTGCCCAATCAGACTCTGAATCCGAGGGATCTGCATCAAACAAGGTGGCATCAGCACCACCATCACTAGAAATCGTGTCGCGGTCAGGAACCGGCTCTGCTGCCTCTGTAGTATCCTGGACCAGGGCTGTGCTCTCCAAGCTCTCCTCTGCTGTCATCTCTGCATCAGCGGTGTCTGGAAATGAGAGGATGGCCTGTGCTGAAGGGTCTGCCCATGCTGCCTCATCATCTGTGATCACAAAATCACAGTCCTGGTGGATGTCTAGCCCAACATCTGTCAGCTGCTCTGTATCGGTGCTGGTCTCTGAGCATGCTCTCTCTGGCTCTGTAGTCCTCGACCGTCTCTATTTGTACACTTTCGCCCTCGACGCGAAAGTATACCTTCCCGCTATAATGATCAGTCACTGCCTTGGCTGTGGCCAAGAACGGACGATCGAGGATGATGGGGGTATCGGTCACTGAATCAGGGATCTCCATGTCCAACACTACGAAGTCCACGGGGAATTGCAGGCCCTTAATAGTGACGATAACGTCTCGCAACAACCCCTTCGGCCTCTTGACAGATCGATCAGCAAACTGAAGGACTGTCCTGCTCTGTCTAAGAGTGCCCAACTCGAAGCGGTCGAGAAGGACTGCCGGAAGGAGGTTGATAGACGATCCGCTATCCAATAGAGTCCGGTCGAACCTCTGCTCACTGATCTGACATCTGACATATGGGGCTCCTGAATCTGGCCTCTTGGCCGGCAGACGGTTCTGGATCGCGAAGCACGTGGCTTTCGTCAGCACATGTATCTCTGAATGATGGTTCCTCTTCCTCCTCCTCCTGACGGTAGTCCTATCTCTTAATTATCGCTGAAGAAGGGGGATGTGCTGCAAAGCCTCCTGAAGGGTCAGCTGTATGTGAAATCTGTCGATCATGCTCTGGCTGAACTCCTCCTGCTCTCTCTTTTTTGGGTCTTTTTCTCTTTTCTTCCCCTTCCCCATCAGAAGGGCTCTAGGGAAGGGGATCACAGGGTCCTTCTCAGATGAAGGACTAGGAATACGTCTAGACGGCTCGACGGCCAGATCCGCACATACATCAATCACCACAGTGGGACCAGAAGAAACTAAACCTTTTCCTTTATTCAAAACAGTTTTCTGAGATACATCAGCATGAGGAAAAACAACATCTCTCTCAACATGAACACCGGTGGCCTCAGTACCACCACGGGCTGGCTTTGCTGGACGTCTCGCGGCCTCAGTACCGCGTGTTGGCTCGGCTACTCTGGTGGCGTCAGTACCACCTCCTCGAATTGGTGAAGCGGCGGCCTCAGTACCGTGATGAATCTCGGATTCACCATTCTAAGTTTCATTAATTAAGCTCAAGTCCCTCAAAATCAACAATATTTCTGCATTTATTCTGCATAATTAGCATTCAGGTATGATTTCATAAGTTTTGCATTTTAGCATTAATTTCTGCATAAAATAAGAAGCCAAAAATCCAAGGCAAAAATGACCTGTAAATAGCCTAACTTCCCCTATTTTTAACTCCTTCGTGCTAACTCCAAATGCCACAAACTCACCTCCACTGTGTACATATCACTAACAAGAATAAATAAAAAAACACAAAAAAATCACTAACCCTGTTAAGTGGACCAAAAACCCAAACCCTAGTTTCAGGATTTTCGGACTAAAAGCCCCATATCTTCCCTATCCAGTGTTCGATTTGATCCTACTCACTTTTGAACTAATGCACATTCAATTACCTTCAAAACAAGCCCAAGTTCAAGTGAATCGGAGCTCGTACGTGAAAGTTGGGTTTTGGGTCACTTTTGTACATTGTATTTTTCGCGGCTTTTGACCCTATATTTTATGTATATATTTCCTTCATCAATAAAAATCTAAAAAATTTAGATTAAAGTGTCTTTTATTCATCTTTGATTTTTCCATATTTTTTTCGGTTTTTTATCGTGTTTAAAAATGACAAAAAAAATTAGAAAACCCAAAAATCAAGGTATTCTATGCACATGGGATACCCCAAAAATTCACTTTTTACATTTGACCGAATTTGGCTTTAATGTCTCATGAAAGTTGTAGATCTCGTCGAGACGAGCACTTTTCGTGAAGAAACTGTTTCGATCCGAGGTCATTTGATATTTCTTTTCGATTTTACAAAAGATTTTTTCTCTGAATTTTCTGGTGCTGACACGTGGCAGCCCTAGAGGCCGCCACGTGTCATTGATTTTTGGGCCTTTTATTTTCCATTTTTTATAAAAAAATTTAAAATCGACCGCACACGCGTCGCACGTGCCCCTAGGCACGTGCTCCGCACGTGCTGCGCCTCCCCAGGCCCTCGCCACGTGGCTCCTCCTTGGCCGTCCGATCTAGGCCGATCGGACGGCCCACCCGCATCTCCTACCTCCCGCGCCCACTCCGTAACTTCCGCCGCACCTCTCGCCGCGACGCCCAACGGCCCCCCCCGGGTCTCCTCCTTTATCCTCGCAAACCACCGCGCCGCCCCGATATCCCCGCAACCACCAGCCGCCAACCTAATCGCCTCGCTCGCCTATAAAAGAGCCTCGCCGACCCCCGACCAACATGATCCGCCGACTGCACAAGAGAGACTCCTCGCCGTGGTGACAGCGCTGGCGAGGAGCCTCCACGGCGAGATCCGAGGGTCTATCGGCCCTCGTCGCAGCGCCACCTCCGCGCACGCTCTTGCTCCAGCCCGCTGCTGTCGAGCCCTCGACTTCATCTTCCTCGGCCAACGACATCGTCAACGACCACCGCGCGCCTAGCCAACTCCGCCTTCTCCGCAGCCGCAACATCACCGACGATATCTTCAGCTCCAGCTACTCGCGCTTCGACGACGTTCACCATCTTCATCAACAACGACGCTACGCCAGCCACTCCGCCGCCAAAGCTTCATCGCCGACGTCCCCAACCACCACTCCACCGCCCATCTCCTCTCAGCGCCACCGCCAAGGCTGAGCTCCGGTCTCGCCGCCTGACCGGCTCCGCCTTCTCCCTCGACTTCACCTTCCTTGGCCAACGACATCAGCCACCGTCGGGCCCGGGTCCCGAGACCCTCCCCGCGTGCGAGGCACGTGACGGGAGGGGACGTCTTCAGACGTCATCCAGGGGTCACGTGCTACGCATGTGACCACCTGGGTCATTTACAGAAAGGTCCTGGAGGTTCTCCTTATTCGCGCCGCAGTCCCGCCTCTAGAGGGCACGTGCCACGCACGTGCTCCTCTGAGTAATTTGCGCTTACGCCCCCCATGATCTAGGTAAATAACAGTAGGTCCCTATTGCATTTTTTTATTATTTTATTTATTGCTATTTGCATTCACACCCCTGTGTTCCCCCTCTGTTTTGGACCTATTCTAGACATTACTTTATTTATTTAAAAATAGCATTTTGTTCATCTTTTAATTCTCTACATTTTGACATGCTGTGGAAATTTTTGTGATTTACGGTTGATTAATAAATAATTGTTTTGTGGAAATTGGAATATTTCACCCAATCTGTGCTCGGAAATTCATATTTAATTAACCGTTGCTCTAAAAATCCCCGAAAAATCACATAGTATAGAGTTTGATTAACATTGTGCCGAAAAATCTTTGCATTCGCATGCATATTTTTGCTCTGTAAAAATCATTTTGCATATTTCACTATTTAATTTTTAATAGGTATTAGACCCCACATTTTTGAGATTTAGGATTTTTCTGAGATCCATCACCTAGTGATAGATCTTAGATAATTTTATCTCTCGAAAATAAGTAGTTTAATATTTATTATAATTAAATATTGAAAATCATTCTGTTTGCATTTAAAAATTCATAAAAAATTCATATTTCATCTAAAAATTCCAAAAAAATTATAGTGCACTCATTTCATCGTCATTTACATTGTGGCCAAGTTTCGTATTTTTCGGACATCATTTGATTGAAATTTACATTTTAGTCCCTAAAATAGGCCGAATTTGCATTTTGCACCCTCTATTACATTGAAAAATTAAAAAAAAAAGACCGCCTCGAAAACCGAACACTAAATTGGATTGACACAACTCTAGGTTGTTCCTTTGCCTCCTTGTGATCGACCTTGGGACTTGCCCAAGTAAAATAAAAATAAAAACCACTTGATTAAATTTGATTAAAAATTGTGGTTATTTCTTGACTGTTTCCGATTGCCGCCTACAACGAACAACTTTCATTAATTTCATGCACGAACGATAAAAACGATTTCTTAACACGGTTTTGCGGACTTGTCAGATGGCACCGTTGCCGGGAAGCAAACGGCTTAGTTTTCTGTTTGAAAATTTTTTGTTTAGTTTTCCGAATTCGGGTAGTCTGACCACCGAAATTTTCATTGTAAATCCCATATTTTTTTCCAGCATTTATTTTATTATTTTCTGAGTCACTCTCTTACAATCTCTCTCTTATTTTTTTGCGAGGTACCCGGCGCACGTGGAGCGGTTTTTCAAGGAACCGACGCATCTTCACCGACACCCGAAGAAACCGCAATTAAATTAAGATCGAGTCGAGTCGTGAGAGAGCGTAGAGTCTAGATTTTTAATTTCTGCACTTTTACTTTCTGCACTTTTATAGCGGTGTCCGTTTGGACTCTCGCGTATGTAAAAAGACCTTGAACTTTATTTTGTGGTGTGTCGTGGCCTGTTTCACTCTCCGGAGAGGGTGGGGCCCGACTTGAGTAGCGATTAGGATAGACCTGCACATACGGCTCTTAGAGCATTTTTATTTCTGATTGTGCTCGTAGCATCTTAAGCCACACTGCACTTTAACTGAGACGCACCGTAGATCGTTCAACCTAGCCAAATTCAACTCAATTCTTCCCGCTAATAGAACTTTCTGCTTAGGTGCGGTTTTCATCGGCTTGCACGCATTTAGTATAAATTTTTAAAATTCTATATTGCATCCCACATGGAGATTGCGAGGAGGCACTGTAAGTCTTCTAACTGAGCATTCATCATAGTTTTCCACGTGCATCAGGCTTTTCCCGAATTCCTCTCTCTTGTTTTATCACATAAATCTAAAGGAAATTGGGATTGGACGGTAGACGTGTATTTGTGTTCATCTAAATTCTTCAGTGACCGCCTCATTAAAATTGGGATTGCTAAATATAGCCAATCTTAAAAAAACCATAAAATCAAGAATTTCTGCGGGAGAGTAACCCCGACATTGTTTGATTTTATCTTGCAGCGAGGAGAGAAACGCACACTAGGATAGAGCCCAGCTCCAAACCTAACAGCTCGTTTAAACGGCTTGCAAGATTGAATTTATCACCAACTAAAATTGAAAAGATAATAGCCGAACTCTTACGGCTTCATTGTGTGAGTTGGTGAAACAACCCTTGAATTGTGTTTGGATTGTGCGTAAAAATTAGTTCATCAACGAAGACCGCACAATTGTGTCTACATCATAAACCGCAAACATCTTGTTAATCCCGAGAATGGAGGATTGTGATAACTTTTGTTCAGACTCATCTCTCTCTACCACAAACTCCCCAATCTCAAAAGCCCAGAGAGACTCTTACTCTGGACCTGCTTGGCCTCCGGGAAACCCTTCCCAAGAACCCTATTCCTACGATTCCTTCTTCTTCCTAGAAGGAGGACAGACTCACACTGTCTCTTTCTCACCAGAAAAGATTAAGGATAACTGCTACATCAATTCTTTCCAATTTATTAACTCAAACCCTTTATATTCTGAAGGTGAAGAAAAGGAGATGCCACCCAAGATGTCTTCCAAAAAAGACCCTGAAGATGAAAATAATGAAGATCCAATGAAGATGGTTCTCGTAAGACTGGCTGCATCTGAGCAGCAACAACAGTTACTGAGGGAGCAGCTCAAATAAATGAATGCTGGGGGAGAAGAGCCAATGGAAGCCGCATACAACCATGGACAATACAGAGTGTGGAACTATTTGCAGCCACCACAGCCAGAGATCCACTATGAACTAAAGTCACATTTTGTCAGTCAATTACCTCAATTCCATGGTAATACGACTGAGGAGCCATATGAATTCTTGAGGGACCTGGAGCTGATATGGTCTAATCCGAGGCACCCACAAGTCAGCAAGACTACATTCGTCTCACTGCACTACCTTTTGCCTTGAAAGGGAATGCAGACTACTGGGTGAAAAACTTGGGGGTGACTGTGACGACTTATGAGAGGTTTAAAAACCTCTTTCTGAAGAAATTCTACCCCTTGAGCCGGACCAATCAAATGAGGACCCGCATCACCAGTTTCTCACAGATGCCCAATGAATCACTCTATGAGGCATGGGATAGGTTTAAGGACCTGCTACAAAAATGTCCCTACCATGATCTGGACAACAACATCCTAGTCCAATCACTCTACTCTGACCTCAACCACGAGACTCAAGGGTTAGTTAGTGCTGCCTGCGGAGGGAATTACACATCACGTGGATCTGAGACCGTCTGGAAAATACTGGAGCAGATGGCAGAAATAAGCCGGTCTCAAATTGCCAGTAGAGCATACACTGATTCCCTGAACACCCTTCAAGCCAAAAGGCGGGAAGCAGACGGTGGCAGAAATAGCTGAGGACTTGATTCCAAGCATGCACTTTATTTCTGATAAAATGACAATTGTGGACAAGAGAATGAACGATATCGACAGTAGGATTTCACAATTCCCAAAGAAGATGGAGGAACTCACCGAGAAGGTGTCCAAGATGGGGACGCCTAGTACACCTACTGATGAATCTCGGATTCACCATTCTAAGTCTCATTAATTAAGCTCAAGTCCCTCAAAATCAACAATATTTCTGCATTTATTCTGCATAATTAGCATTCAAGCATGATTTCATAAGAATTGCATTTTAGCATTAAATTCTGCATAAAATAAGAAGCCAAAAATCCAAGCCAAAAATGACCTGTAAATAGCCTAACTTCCCCTATTTTTAACTCCTTCATGCTAACACCGCATAACCCAAAACCACCTCCACTGTGTACACATCACTAACAAGAATAAATGAAAAATACAAAAAAATCACTAACCCTGTTAAGTGGACCAAAAACCCAAACCCTAGTTTCAGGATTTTGGGACTAAAAGCCACATATCTTCCCCATCTAGTGTCCAATTTGATCCTACTCACTTTTGAACTAATGCACATTCAATTACCTTCAAAAACAAGACCAAGTTCAAGTGAATCGGAGCTCGTATGTGAAAGTTGGGTTTTGGGCCTCTTTTGTACATTGTATTTTTCGCGGCTTTTGACCTTGTATTTTATGTACTTATTTTCTTCATTAATAAAAATCCAAAAAAATTAGATTTAGATGTCTTTTATTTATCTTTAATTTCTCCATATTTTTCCAGATTTTTTATCTTGTTTAAAAATGACAAAAAAATTAGAAAACCCAAAAATCAAGGTATTCTATATACATGGGATACCCCAAAAATTCACTTTTTACATTTGACCGAATTTGGCTTTGATGTCTTCATAAAAGTTGTAGATCTCGTCGAGACGAGCATTTTTTGTGAAGGAACTTTTTCGATTCGAGGTCATTTGCTATTTTTTTATCGATTTTACAAAGGATTTATTCGGGGATTTTTCTGGTGCTGACACGTGGCAGCCTCAGATGCCGCCACGTGTCAGTTGTTTTTAGCTTTTTTTTAATATAGTTTTTTATTAAAAAAATTAAAAAAATTAAAAAAAATAATAATAAGGAGCACGTGCGTCGCACGTGCCATCCCAGGCACGTGCTCCGCACGTGCCTCGCCCCATCCGTCCCTTTTTCTACTGCGCGCCACGTGGCGTCCTAGAGGCCGTTCGATCAGCGGTCGATCGAACGGCCCCTGATCTTCGTCCTCCTCTGGCGACCGCCTCCCCCATCGCTCGCAACTGCCGCCGCTTTTCTCGCCTCGCCGTTGACGCCAACCATCGTCCGCAACCGTCGCGCCCCCTATCGCCGACTACCTTCCCTTATCTCCCTCTCTCCTATTTAAACGCCACCGCCGCCCCCTACTCGAGGCATCCGCCGCTGGCACGAAGAAGCAAGGGCCCGGGGTGACAGACCGGCCCTCCTCCATCGCGGCGAGATCCGAGGATCTCGCGACCCTCGTTGCAGACTCGGAGCACCTTCCCCGACGACCTGCTGCAGCTCCGCCCCTTGGCGTCGAGCCAACGTCTTCTTCACCGACCTCCGACATCTCCGGCTTCACATCGTCTTCCCCGGCTATCTCCGATACCACCTCCGCCACCACGTCGCCTCCATCTCCGTCTCACCACCGCCGACGATCGACTACGCCACCACTTCATCGACCTTCGAGCGCCGACGACAACCACCGCGCTCATCTCCCCCGACGTTCTTCATCGGCCCCTCCGTAGCAGTCTCAACGCCATCCTCATCGCCAACAGTCAACTCCACGCACCTCTGCCCCTCTCGCCTTGGCCGACTCGCAGCACCACCGGAGCTCCGCCAGCCGGGCGCATCATCACCGACGCGCCAGCCCAGCCTCCCCTCGATCGCTCCGCCAGCAGCGTCGGCCGGGTCCAGCCCGAGGCCCCCCACGCACGTGCGAGGCACATGCGTCGTGGGGGAACGACAGAGCCTTCCCAGGGGGTCACGTGCTACGTACGTGCCCCTTGGGCAAATTGCGAGAAGACCCCCGGAGGATTTCCTATTCACGCTCCAGCCCTCCAGTCCAAGAGGGCACGTGCGCAGCACGTACCCCCTTGGGAAAATTGCATATTCACCCCCCAGTTTCATAGGTAATTGCAATTAGGCCCCCCGCAGTTCATTCTTTTTCATACTTTGTTTATTTTATTTGCATCTGTACCCCTGCATTCCTCGTGCATTTTAGACCTCTAGTTTACATTATTTTATTTATACAAAAATAGCACTTTTTTCATTGCTTAATGCTCTACATTCTGAGATACTGGGGGTATTTTTGTGATCATCGGCTAACTATTAATTAATTATTTTGTGGAAAAGTGCGTATTTTGCCCATCTTATGCTCTGGAATTTATCATTAATTAACCGTGGCTCTACAAATCCCCGAAAAATCACATAGTATAGGGTTTACTTTGATTAACATTGTGCCCTAAAATCTTTGCATTTGCATGCATAAATTGCTCTGTAAAAATCATTTAGCACAATTCAGTATTTGATTTTTAATAGATATTCAACCCCACATTTTCAAGGTTTAGGATTTTTCTAGGATCCATCACCTAGTGATAGATTTTAGATAATTTTATTTCTTGAAAATAAGTAGGTTTAATATTTATTAAAATTAAATATTGAAAATTAATTTGTTTGCATTTAAAAATCCATAAAAATTCATATTGCATCAGAAAATTCCAAAAAAATTACAGAATACTCATTTCATCATATTTTACATCTCGGCCAAGTTTCGTATTTTTCGGACATCGTTGTATTGAAATTTACATTTTAGTCCCTAAAATAGGCCGAAATCGTATTTTGCATCCCTTTATTGCATTAAAAAATCCAAAAAAAGACCGCCTTGAAAACCGAACTCAAAATTGGATAGACACAACTCTAGGTTGTTCCTTTGCCTCCTTGTGATCGACCTTGGGACTTGCCCAAGTAAAATAAACATAAAAACCACTTAACTGAAATTGAATAAAATTTGTGGTTATTTCTTGATTGTTTCCGATCGCCGCCTACAACGAACGACTTTAATTATTTTCACGAACGAGCATTAAAAACACATTCTTAACGCGGCTTTTTCGGACCCGTCAGATGGCGCCGTTGCCGGGGAGGCAAACGGCTTAGATTTTTGTTTTGAAAATTTTTGTTCGGTTTTTCGAATTCGGGTAGTCTGACCCCCGAAATTTTCACTGTAAATCCCATTTTATTTCTTGTATTTATTTTTCAGCATTTATTTCATTTATTTTATTTTTTTGATTATTTTCTGAGTCACTCTCTTACATTCTCCCTCTTATTTTTCTTGCGAGGTACCCGGCGCACGTGGAGCGGTTTTTCAAGGAGCCGACGCATCTTCACCTACACCCGAAGAAATCGCAATTAATTTAAGATCGAGTCGAGTCGTGAGAGAGCGTAGAGTCTAGGTTTTTAATTTCTGCAAATTTTAACTTCTGCTCATTTATAGCGGTGTCCGTTTGGACTCTCGCATGTGTAAAATACTCTGAACTCTATTTGTGGTGTGTCGTGGCCTGTTTCACTCTCCGGCAAGGGTGGGGCCCGACTTGAGTGGCGATTGGGATAGACCTACACATACGGCTCTTAGAGCATTTTATTTTTGATTGTGCTCGTAGGATCTTAAGCCACACTACACTTTAACTGAGACGCACGTAGATCGTTCAACTTAGCCAAATTTAATTCAATTCTTCCCCGCTAATAGAGCTTTCTGCTTAGTTGCAGTTTTCATCGGCTTGCACGTATTTAGTATACATTTTTAAAATTCTGTATTGCATCCCACATGGAGATTGCGAGGAGGCACTGTAAGTTTTCTAACTGAGTATTCATCATAGTTTTCCGCGTGCATCGGCTTTTCCCGAATTCCTCTCTCTTGTTTTATCACATAAATCTAAAGGAAATTGGGACTGGACGGTAGACGTGTATTTGTGTTCATCTAAATTCTTCAGTGATCGCCTCAATAAAATTGGGACTGCTAAATAAAGCCGATCTTAAAAAGTCCATAAAATCAAGAATTTCTGCGGGAGAGCAACCCCGACATTGTTTGATTTTATCTTGCAGTGAGGAGAGAGACGCACACTAGGATAGAGCCCAGCTCCAAACCTAACATCTCGTTTAAACGGCTTGCAAGATTGAATTTATCACCAACTAAAATTGAAAAGATAATAGCCGAACTCTTACGGCTTCATTGTGTGAGTTGGTGAACCCGGGGTTTGAATTGTGTTTGCATTGGTGTGCGTGAACCGATTTCAAGATCAATAGCCGCACATTCGATAAAAATTCTCTTGACTATCCCGTGCAATCATTTCTTCCCTCTCTTGATTTAAACCTCATAATGGAACTCTTGTCCAAAAACTCTCACAGATCCGACTCCCCATTCCTCTAAAAAATGACCGAACACCCATCAGAGCTATACTATGAAAATGAATTTGTTTCGGTTAGGCCCAAATCAACTCAATCCCCTTATTTCAATAATCCTCCAACATTTGCGGGAGGCTTTCACCCGTAGATAAATTCGGCCTCCTCATTAAATTTCTATTCGAACAATCCAACCGTAAATGACCACCTACCATCTTGGACTGAATCGTCTTATTCTCAGTTTCTCGCCAATGAAACTTTTCAAGATCAAAATCCCTTCAAACCTCATGACTGGCAGAGAAACCAAACTCGGATGGATAGACATGCACTGAATAATCATCGACAGTGGATTGACCATGATAGACCCCTCGTCAGACATGATACTCATACAGAGGACTGGACTGACCGCTTAGAAACACATAAACTCTGTATGTTGACTCCACAATATCAAGGTCTGACCAATCAACGACACATGTCTGAACCATATGAGCAGCCTCCTTCCATTATTTTTGAGGAGAAACTTTCAGAAAATAATGATCATATTTCGGATATTCCAAGAACCTCTCCTCTCAGCACAAAGGGAAAAATGGAAGATGAAATTATCGAACATACACCTACTGCTCCCATAATTAATCATGAACCAAATCTTGAGGAGGATATTTCGAGGATAAATAAGAAATTCAATTCAATAGAGGAGAGATTTCAAAAATTTACCGATCGATTCATCGCACTCTATGGTGGCTCGGACAGTAAAATGAATGAGGAAATAACTGGATCTGAGATTGAAAATTCTGAGGACATTCAGGGACCTATGGATAATTCTGAAAATGATTATGCTGCTGACCCTCACCCTGAACACCAGAGCCCCTCTTCGTCTGAAGAACACCCCACACCCCCACACCACCCAGAAAATACCAAAAAAATGGAAATATTTGAAAACCACAAAAAAATTGAAAATTCAGAAAATTTCATAAAAAATTAAAACTGAAGATGATCTGCGAAATTTGGATCCGACTATACGGGAAGCACTGGAAAAACGCCTGATGTTTGAACTTCCCTTTATACAGGCCATTGAACACTTCCCCGACCTTAAAAGATTTATAACAGATAAATTAATGAACAAAAAGTCGGGTAGGATACGAACAAAGACCGAAAGATATATCTTGTCAATGGCCTCTTCCTTGGTGTTGAGGAGAAAAACCAAGAGCCGCATAGTGAAGCGGTTGTCCAGATTCGACTGTGAAATCAAAGACACAATTTTCACCCATGCTCGGATTGATGACGATTCACCGATTACTATCCTCCCGACCTCGGTATTTCATGAACTCAAACTCAGACCAATTCGAAAGATACGAGAGATTGTACAATTAGCGGACCGATCGATAAAGCT
Source organism: Ottelia alismoides (assembly GCA_037367405.1). Taxonomy (NCBI): domain Eukaryota; kingdom Viridiplantae; phylum Streptophyta; class Magnoliopsida; order Alismatales; family Hydrocharitaceae; genus Ottelia; species Ottelia alismoides. The sequence continues at coordinate 293,038 of JAZKJV010003548.1, read as the reverse complement.
GCCGAGAGGAATTATTTCTGTCATCATGAAATTCCAAGGTGCTCCGCTCAAAGTATAATTCACGATCATTGATATTGAGCATCAAGGGGAATTCACCCAGTCTCCAATCATTCTCGGAAAGCCATTCTTGGCATTGGCCAAGGCAAGTATCGATTGTGAGACTCGGGAAATCAATTTCACAGCATTGGAAGCACTTAAGTCTGACCCTATCTTTGAGGAACCACGATCTTCTGAGGCAACCCACGAAGTCCCCAACAACCGTAACCATGAAGCGGTAGAAGAGCCCTACCCCGCAACCACACCTGAGATAGCAGTTGTTGATGAGACTATTGGTTTAGAAAATCTCCCCAATATTCAAATCCCCGAGGATCTCAAAATAGACAAATCTTTCTACTATGATCCTGAGACATATGCATGGTCACACCCTGGAGCAACATTCTCTGAATATCTTGACCAAATCATCCCAAATCGAGAGTGCTCAAACATTCGGGAGACTAAGAACAATCACGCAGACCAAGCACCAACCAAGGAAAATTCAAATGGCTATTCATCTGGATACTCAAGTGAACCGACACCTTCACGACAAAATAAAAAGAGAGTCACCTTTGACCTTTCGGAAGAGGAATCAGTTGATGATCCCTCATCAGGTCCGGAAAAGATGGTTTACATGAGTGAAGTCTGTTCGGCAGCCCTAAAGCCATATCTTCGTAAGGATCCAAAATTCAATCCGCATTGGACAACTCCCGTTCCTAACTACTACTCATCCAAAGCTGATGCTCCTGCATTCTTCAAGTACCGGTGCTTCTGAGCATTCATCCGAGGACAAACTGATTGACCCCAAGAAGGAACGAATTCTGAGAAAACAATTGAAAAAACAAAAAGACCAGAATACTTGGAGTATGCCCACTTTCAATTACTACTCCTCTGAGGATAATTCCGATGATGGATATCTTTCATCTGACTCAAACAATTCATCCACTATCCATCATAATTTGTCTGAGGATGACACTGATAATAGTTGGGAGTCATATGCCTCATCTCCGACTCATCATTACGATCTCCCACCGCAGGCTTACAAAAAGATCAGCCGAAAACCGCCTTAATCATCGGCTACCCACCCTCCCTCCCGACCACATCGGTTCCCTTGTACAGCTTCTTCCTCTACTTAGGCCAAGGCCTAAGTATAGGGGGGACCGATGCCATATGTATATATCATTCTTCTCCTGACTCCTAATCGCTCCATTTCCACCTTCTTCCATACTTAGGCTGATCAGAGCCTAAGTATAGGGGGAACAGACATCCACCTGTAAATACTCTCTTCATTCACATATCCCGACCGCTTCATTTTTCTTTTCATTTTTTTCCTTTTTCCACTCCCTTACGCTTACCCCGAGCTATGTCTTCTTTACGCTTCTTGTGCTCTGAGGACACATCACTCGCTAAGTATAGGGGGGTCTGTATATATACTTTGTATATATTTTACCCATATCTCGTACTTGCACGTAAGTCTATATGTATTTACGGGGTGGGTACTAACTTGGAATAAAAAAACAAACAGAAAAAAACAAACAAAAAAAAAGAGTTTTGCTACTAACACTGACTTGCCCAAATTTTTTGAAAAAAAAGAGGCTTCTTATTCCATTTTCTGCAAAAAAAATACCCTTGCATAAAATGTCAAAAAAAATTCAAAAAAAAAAATTTGTCTGCATTGCACACACCTACACTTCATCCAACATTACATGCATTTGCATCCGTGAAAAGTCACTGGGTTCTGAACCGAGTTATGAGCCGAAACCGAGAGTGGTCCGGACTTGACCTTAATCCACCTAATTTTCAGAGGAACTTCACCGAGAAATAGGATTTTAAGAGCTTCAGGTCTTTGTGACTTAATTCCTTAAGTTCCACATGACAATGTACAACGTTTGACTCTTAGTGTCTAACCTGGTCTCTTCATTCTGGGTACAACTCTGGAATAGGGAATTAATTCGCACTCTCGCACTATGCACTTAGCTCAACCCAGACGGGATGTTGGAAGACTGTGTGAATCTCTTTTCTAGTAGCATGGAAATTTAAAGACCGGAGTACGGGTTGAAATAAAGCTTCGGAAAAGGGATGGACGGCTGGGCACAATTTTTTCAAAGACCCCAAAAAATATACGGAACAAAAAGATTCTATATCCGTAAGGGCACAACAAGATCCAAGCAGAACCACCAAAAATTCCAAATACAAAGAAGCATTCTACCAAATAAAAATCCGACCAAAAAGGTCCAAGCTTCAAAAACCTGCAGATCTTGGTGGAGACTCGGCTACACTGGCTATCTCCACAAGGAGAGGTGACTACACTGGCCACCCTCCAGTTTTTTTCTCTTTCTTCTATCTTCTCCCTCATTCGATTGTGAACACAGCGCGACAGACCTTAGAAGGAAATACCTGACTCCCTGAGGACGAGTTACTGGAGAGGAGAGGAGCATGGTAGTCCGGCATTCTGGATAGGAAGAGCTAAAACCCCTCACACACATGAGTCGGATATTCAATGTTCATAGGGCATACTTTGGGAAGAGGATTGATCTAAGATGACTTCTGAGCCAAAACTGTGACAATGATGTGTAGAACTTGAGGGCTGTTGATTTTAAAATTCTAAGTCTCACAGAAGTTCCGACACATGATTAATCCAAAGGTCGAGTTTAGTTTCACTTTCACCTTCAGTTCATGGTTTTGTTATGGAACCCAGTCTCATTTCACTTCATGGCATTCCTTTTTGATGCTCAGGGACGAGCATGGTTTAAGTATAGGTGGATGATGAATCTCGGATTCACCATTCTAAGTCTCATTAATTAAGCTCAAGTCCCTCAAAATCAACAATATTTCTGCATTTATTCTGCATAATTAGCATTCAGGCATGATTTCATAAGAATTGCATTTTAGCATTAAATTCTGCATAAAATAAGAAGCCAAAAATCCAAGCCAAAAATGACCTGTAAAAAGCCTAACTTCCCCTATTTTTAACTCCTTCATGCTAACACCGCATAACCCAAAACCACCTCCACTGTGTACACGTCACTAACAAGAATAAATGAAAAATACAAAAAAAATCACTAACCCTGTTAAGTGGACCAAAAACCCAAACCCTAGTTTCAGGATTTTGGGACTAAAAGCCACATATCTTCCCCATGTAGTGTCCAATTTGATCCTACTCACTTTTGAACTAATGCACATTCAATTACCTTCAAAACAAGACCAAGTTCAAGTGAATCGGAGCTCGTATGTGAAAGTTGGGTTTTGGGCCTCTTTTGTACATTGTATTTTTCGCGGCTTTTGACCTTGTATTTTATGTACTTATTTTCTTCATTAATAAAAATCCAAAAAAATTAGATTTAGATGTCTTTTGTTTATCTTTAATTTCTCCATATTTTTCCAGATTTTTTATCTTGTTTAAAAATGACAAAAAAATTAGAAAACCCAAAAATCAAGGTATTCTATATACATGGGATACCCCAAAAATTTACTTTTTACATTTGACCGAATTTGGCTTTGATGTCTTTATGAAAGTTGTAGATCTCGTCGAGACGAGCATTTTTTGTGAAGGAACTTTTTCAATCCGAGGTCATTTGCTATTTTTTATCGATTTTACAAAGGATTTATTCGCGGATTTTTCTGGTGCTGACACGTGGCAGCCTCAGAGGCCGCCACGTGTCAGCGGTTTTTAGCTTTTTTTAATATCATTTTTATTAAAAAAATTAAAAAAAATAAAAATAATAATAATAATAAGGAGCACGTGCGTCGCACGTGCCATCCCAGGCACGTGCTCCGCACGTGCCTCGCCCCATCCGTCCCTTTTTCTACTGCGCGCCATGTGGCGTCCTAGAGGCCGTTCGATCAGCGGCCGATCGAACGGCCCCTGATCTTCGTCCTCCTCTGGCGACCGCCTCCCCCATCGCTCGCAACTGCCGTCGCTTTTCTCGCCTCGCCGTTGACGCCAACCATCGTCCGCAACCGCCGCGCCCCCTATCGCCGACTACCTTCCCTTATCTCCCTCTCTCCTATTTAAACGCCACTGCCGCCCCCTACTCGAGGCATCCGCCGCTGGCACGAAGAAGCAAGGGCCCGGGGTGACAGACCGGCCCTCCTCCATCGCGGCGAGATCCGAGGATCTCGCGACCCTCGTTGCAGACTCGGAGCGCCTTCCCCGACGACCTGCTGCAGCTCCGCCCCTTGGCGTCGAGCCAACATCTTCTTCACCGAGCTCCGACATCTCCGGCTTCACATCGTCTTCTCCGACTATCTCCGATACCGCCTCCGCCACCACGTCGCCTCCATCTCCGTCTCACCACCGCCGACGATCGACTACGCCACCGCTTCATCGACCTTCGAGCGCCGACGACCACCACCGCGCTCATCTCCCCCGACGTTCTTCATCGGCCCCTCCGCAGCAGTCTCAACGCCATCCTCATCGCCAACAATCAACTCCACGCACCTCTGCCCCTCTCGCCTTGGCCGACTCGCAGCACCACCAGAGCTCCGCCAGTCGGGCGCATCATCACTGACGCGCCAGCCCAGCCTCCCCTCGATCGCTCCGCCAGCAGCATCGGCCGGGTCCAGCCCGAGGCCCCCCACGCACGTGCGAGGCACGTGCATCGTGGGGGAACGACAGAGCCTTCCTAGGGGGTCATGTGCTACGCACGTGCCCCTTGGGCAAATTGCGAGAAGACCCCCGGAGGATTTCCTATTCACGCTCCAGCCCTCCAGTCCAAGAGGGCACGTGCGCAGCACGTGCCCCCTTGGGAAAATTGCATATTCGCCCCCCAGTTTCATAAGTAATTGCAATTAGGCCCCCCGCAGTTCATTCTTTTTCATACTTTGTTTATTTTATTTGCATCTGTACCCCTGCATTCCTCGTGCATTTTAGACCTCTATTTTAATTATTTTATTTATACAAAAATAACACTTTGTTCATTGCTTAATGCTCTACATTCTAAGATACTGGGGGTATTTTTGTGATTATCGGCTAATTATTAATTAATTATTTTGTGGAAAATCGCACATTTTGCCCATCTTATGCTCTGGAATTTATCATTAATTAACTGTGGCTCTAAAAATCCCCGAAAAATCATATAGTATAGGGTTTACTTTGATTAACATTGTGCCCAAAAATCATTGCATTTGCATGCATAAATTGCTCTGTAAAAATCATTTAGCATAGTTCAGTATTTGATTTTTAATAGATATTCAACCCCACATTTTCAAGGTTTAGGATTTTTCTAAGATCCATCACCTAGTGATAGATTTTAGATAATTTTATTTCTTGAAAATAAGTAGGTTTAATATTTATTAAAATTAAATATTGAAAATTAATTTGTTTGCATTTAAAAATCCATAAAAATTCATATTGCATCAGAAAATTCCAAAAAAATTACAGAATACTCATTTCATCATATTTTACATCTCAGCCAAGTTTCGTATTTTTCGGACATCGTTTGATTGAAATTTACATTTTAGTCTCTAAAATAGGCCGAAATCGCATTTTGCATCCCTTTATTGCATTAAAAAATCCAAAAAAAGACCGCCTTGAAAACCGAACTCAAAATTGGATAGACACAACTCTAGGTTGTTCCTTTGCCTCCTTGTGATCGACCTTGGGACTTGCCCAAGTAAAATAAACATAAAAACCACTTAATTGAAATTGAATAAAATTTGTGGTTATTTCTTGACTGTTTCCGATCGCCGCCTACAACGAACGACTTTAATTATTTTCACGAACGAGCATTAAAAACACATTCTTAACGCGGCTTTTTCGGACCCGTCACCTACCGTCCCGATATATCATGTGCATCATGTCTAGGAGCAACCAGGAGCAGAGCAACAACAACCATGGGCTCACGATCAATCCCACGCCCAATTTTCCCAACAGCCACCCCCACTGACTGAGACAGTCAAGGAAGCCCCGCCTCTGACATTTGAAGTGAATGGCATCTGGTACACCCAGGACACTACCCGTCAAGGTAACATGGGAGACCGTCAGACTTATCAGCGTCCACCCACCTTCTATAATGCCGCATTTCCTCCACAACACACTACATCGTTCCAGCAGCCGAAGCAGCAGCAACCCTACAATCGCCAGAGCCAACCTCAGCAATACCATCAGCAATCTCAAGCCCCCAGACAATCAGCTCAGTCGTCCAAACCACCAGAAGAACCGATCGACATCCAGAGACAAATACTTGAAGAATTTCGTCACTTCCGAAATGAGCTGCAAGATCTACGGGTTGATGTCAACCGCTTGTCCCGTTGGAAGGATGAGCAGACAGCTCTAGCCACAACCATTCCCGCCCAGGTTCAAGCTAACCCCAATAGCTTGAACAAATTCAACTCATCTCAACACAATAACCAGGTATACTATCCATACTTTTCCACATCTGAACATGAGATCCTTTCGTTTGACAAAATCAATGCCATGTCACTCAGGAGCGGAAGGACCGTGGTCGTACCTGACCGGGCAAGGGAATCGGACCATGAAGACTCGGAAGATAAACTGGAGGATGTTTCCGAGGAGGAAGATGAAGGACGCCCGAAGATCCCAGCAGTAGATAAAGGGAAAGCATCTATGGAGTCTACAGAGGACCTTGAACCTCTAGTTGCTGCAAAAATACCTTTGTCACCTTTTCAACAACCTGATTTTGATTATTATGGTTGTAATAAAAACTCCAAGTCGAATAAAGATGCTCTTATTTATGATTCTGACCCTCTATCTCCTGTCTCAAATGCTTCCATTCCTTTCCCCATGCCCTAAAGAAAGAAAAACAAAAGAAAAACATCAAAGATGACCCAGTCATGGAAAAATTATGCCAACAAAACATCACACTCAAAGTACCCTTTGATCAATACGTGGCAGGTAATCCAGCCTTTCAGAAATACTTGAAGGCAAAATGCACCCCCACCCGGACTCGTAGAAAGAGAACAAGTCAATTTGTGGAGACTCATATCTTGACAGTTGCCACCACCAAATGCGTCAAAAACCAGCATCTGCCAAGAAAGAAAAGGGATCTGGGTGCCCATTATGTGGAGAGTCACATTGGCGGCATAGCTTTCACACGCACACTTCTCGACAATGGATCTTCCATAAATCTTCTACCCTTAGCCTTATATTATCGATTGGAGTTGGGCCCTCTAAAGAAATCGTCATCTTTACTCCAATTTGCTGATAAATCCACTAAAAGACCTAAGGGAGAAGTGAAGAATGTCATCATCATCATCGAGGGTACAGAATACAAAGTAGACTTCACTGTCCTGGACATGGAAACCCCGAACCATTGGAAGGAATCACAAATCATTCTCGGAAGACCTTTCTTAAGAACCGCTAAGGCTGTATTCGACTACGGAACTGGCATGATGAAATTCCGTTCTCCAGGCGGAGAAGTGGACTTGGAGATGAAACAAACAAAGTGGCAAAGGCCAGACTCCGAATCCACAACTGAAGATGCCGAACCATCAGAATGCAATCTCCTCAGAACCACTGGGCCATGGGACCAACTGCCAGACATACAGATAGAAGGCACATCCTCGGAAGAAGAAATAATACACAATGCAGTCTCTGAGATTTCTAGACCCCCATATTATTACACCCTTGACAACAATGAAATCCTCTTAGATTTGTCAATCCCATCACCTTTGGGACAGTCGATCGATGATGAGTCGGACGCGGCTCTGGCTGAATTACCATTCTACTCTGGCGATCCGACTCACTTTTCTTCTGAATTGGTAGCCAACATCTCACACAGTGATTCACCGCCAACCGATACTGAGCCAGAAGAAAAAGTCATTCAGCCAGACTTGATCGACGATTCAGAATTGCCAGAGCTGAAGCCACTTCCTCCCACACTGAAGTATGCATTCCTCAATGGACCCAAGGAAAAATTCCCTGTGATCATTAGCTCATCATTAACAGTGGACCAAGAATCCAGACTGATCGAAGTCCTTGAGCGAAATCGAAAAGCCATAGGTTGGACTGTGTCGGATCTTCTAGGAATAAACCCCGCTCTCTGCTCGCACCAAATTTACGTTGAGGATCATGCAAGGCCTTCCCGTGAATTTCAGAGAAGACTAAACCCCAATCTTCGGGAAGTAGTGAAGAAAGAAATAGAGAAATGGTGCAAAGCAGGATTTATTTACCCCATTTCTGACTCCAAGTGGGTAGCCCCCCTTCATGTCGTCCCGAAGAAGTCGGGAATCCAGATAGTTACCAACGAGGAGGGGGTAGAGATCGCGACCCGAGTACCCACGTCGTGGCGCGTCTGTGTCGATTACCGGCGCCTGAATGCTGCGACCAAGAAAGACTACTTTCCACTACCATTCATTGATCAAATATTGGAGAGACTTGCAGGGAAAGCATTCTTCTGTTTTCTTGATGGGTACTCCGGCTACAATCAAGTAGCTATCGCTCCCGAGGACCAGGAAAAGACCACATTCACATGTCCATTCGTTACTTATGCATTCAAGCGCATGCCATTCGGGCTTTGCAATGCCCCAGGCACATTTCAGCGGTGCATGATTGCCGTATTTGCCGAAATGGTTGGTGATTTCCTGGAAGTCTTCATGGACGACTTCTCGGTTCATGGTGATTCATTGGATACATGCTTAGCACACTTGGACCGAGTCCTTCAGAGATGCAGGGAGGTCAATTTGGTACTCTCCTGGGAGAAGAGTCACTTCATGGTGACTGAGGGTATCGTGTTGGGGCACGTCATCTCCAAAAAGGGAATGGAGGTGGACCCTGCCAAGGTGGATGTGATCAAGAAACTTGAGCCACCAACCAACATCAAGTCAGTGATGTCGTTCTTAGGGCATGTTGGATTTTATCGACAGTTCATTCCTGATTTTTCAAAGATCGCCCGCCCACTGACTGAGCTCTTAGGAAAAGACACCGAGTTTATTGTGAATCACAGATGTCTAGAGGCCTTCGAGCTCCTGAAAAAGAAAATATGTGAATCTCCGATATTACAAGCTCCCGACTGGTCTCTCCCCTTCGAGATCATGACTGATGCATCGGATTTTGCTGTCGGAGCAGTACTCGGACAAAGAATAGATGGAATTCCTTATGCGATTCACTACGCGAGCAAAGTTTTGGATCCTGCACAGAGAAACTATACCATGACTGAAAAGGAAATGCTCGCGGTTGTTTGGGCCCTGGAAAAATTCATATCATACATATTAGGCTCCAAGGTGACAATTTTCACAGATCACACAACAATCAGATATCTCATGGATAAGAAGGATGCCAAGGCACGACTTTTGAGATGGATCTTGTTAATCCAGGAGTTTAATTTGGAGATTAAGGATAAACCTGGAATCAAGAATGTTGTTGCTGATCACCTTTCCCGAATCGAGCAAAACGATCATCCTGATATCGGACCAATCAAGGAGACTTTTCCAGACGAATCGGTTTGCGTCATTGATTCAACCCCTTGGCATTCCGACATAGTGAACTATCTTGTCTCCAAGAAGGTTCTCTATGGTTGGACCCAAAAAATGATTGATCGATTAAAGTCAGATTCGAGAAAATACCATTGGGACGATCCTTTCCTTTTCTATGAAGGACCGGATTGTGTCTGGAGAAGATGTATTCCTCAGGAGGAATATCAGAGTGTCCTCACACACTGTCATTCTCTCGAGGCTGGAGGACACCATTCGGGAAGAAGAACCGCGCACAAGGTACTCCAATGTGGATTTTACTGGCGGACCTTATTTCAGGATGCTAATGAATTTGTACGGTCATGCCCGATTTGTCAAAGAATGGGAGGGACTATGGGATATAGAGATGAAATGCCCATGCAACCAATGATTTTCTGTGATGTTTTCGATGCATGGGGGATTGATTTTATGGGTCCCTTTCCCAACAGCAATGGATTTGAGTACATCTTGTTAGCGGTGGATTATTTATCAAGATGGGTAGAGGCTATTCCAACCCAAACCGCAGATAGCAAGGTCGTCTGTAAGTTTATCAAAGATAACATCATTGTGAGGTTCGGGATACCAAAAGTATTGATTTCTGATGGAGGTAGCCACTTCGTGAACCGGGAGATGAGATCTTTGGCTAAGGAGTACAAATTTGAGCATAGAATAGCCAACCCATATCATCCACAATCTAATGGCATGGCAGAGGTTTCTAATAGAGAGGTGAAGAGCATTCTCCAGAAGTTGGTTCGTCCCGATAGGAAGAATTGGTCGAAACTGTTGGACCAAGTTCTATGGGCCTATAGGACAGCCTATAAGACTCCACTCGGTACTTCACCTTTTAGGATGATCTATGGCAAGCCATGTCATCTTCCTGTAGAATTGATTCACAAATCTGAATGGGCGATCAAAAAGTTGAATTGGAGTTGTCACCTTGGGAAACTATGTCGAGACTTAAATCTGAATGAGCTAATTGAAATCCGAAATCGGGCATATGACAACAGTGTGATTTATAAGGACAAGGTCAAGAGATGGCATGATAGACACATTCGAGAGAAGACCTTTGTCCCTGGACAGAAAGTGTGGTTGTTTAATGCTCGGTTGAAGATTTTTCATGGGAAACTAAAATCAAAATGGACGGGTCCCTACATTGTCATCGATGTGCATACCAATGGAAGCGTAGATATTGCCGAACTCAAAGAGAATGCACAACCGTTCTCAGTAACTGGACAAATACTGAAGCCATACATTGGATCACCCAAAGAACAAACAGTTCAAGTCGAGGTCATCTATTTCACACAGAGCGAGGACATTGAAAATCTATCTGATCATTCCCACCCTCCCTCCCGACCACATCGGCCTCCTTGTACAGCTTCTTCCTTTACTTAGGCCAAGGCCTAAGTATAGGGGGGGACCGATGTCACCTGTATATATCATTCTTCTCCTGACTCTTAATTGCTCCATTTCCACCCTTCTTCCATACTTAGGCTGTCTACAGCCTAAGTATAGGGGGAATCAACATCCACCTGTATATACTCTATTCATTCACATATCCAGACCGCTTCATTTTTCTTTCCCTCCCTTACGCTTAGCCCGAGCTATGTCTTCTTTACACTTCTTGTGCTCTGAGGACATAGCACTCGCTAAGTATAGGGGGGTCTGTATATATACTATGTATATATTTTACTCATATCTCGTACTTTCGCGTAAGTCTATATGTATTTACGGGGTGGGTAAGAACTTGAAAAAAGAGAGAGAGAGAGAGAGAGAGAGAGAGAGAGAGAAAATGTGTCTGCATTTCACACATCTGCACTTCATCCAATACCGCATGCATTTGCATCTGTGAAAAGTCATTGGGTTCTGAACCGAGTTATGAGCTGAAACCAAGAGTGGTCTGGGCTTGACCTTAATCCACCTAATTTTCAGAGGAACTTCACCGAGAAATAGGATTTTAAGAGCTTCATGTCTTTTTGACTTAATTCCTTAAGTTCCACATGACAATGTGCAGCATTTGACTCTTAGTGCCTAACCTGGTCTCTTCATTCTGGGTACCACTCTGGAATAGGGAATTAATTCACACTCTCGCACTATGCACTTAGCTCAACCCAGACGGGATGTTGGAAGACTGTGTGAGTCTCTTTTCTGGTAGCGTGGAAATCTAAAGACCGGAGTACGGGTTGAAATAAAGCTTCGGAAAAGGGATGGACGGCTGGGCACAATTTTTTCTAAGACCCCAAAAAATGTACGGAACAAAAGATTCTATATCCGTAGGGGCACAACAAGATCCAAGCAGAACCACCAAAAATTCCAAATCCAAAGAAGCATTCTACCAAATAAAAATTCAACCAAAAAGGTCCAAGCTTCAAAGGACCTGCAGATCTTGGTGGAGACTCGGCTACACTGGCTATCTCCACAAGGAGAGGTGACTACACTGGCCACCCTCCAGTTCTTTTCTCTTTCTTCTATCTTCTCCCTCATTCGATTGTGAACACAACGCGACAGACCTTAGAAGGAAATACCTGACTCTCCGAGGACGAGTTATTGGAGAGGAGAGGAGCATGGTAGTCTGGCATTCTGGATGGGAAGAGCTAAAACCCCTCACACACATGAGTTGGATATTCAATATTCATAGGGTATACTTTGGAAGAGGATTGATCTAAGATGACTTCTGAGCCAAAACTGTGACAATGATGTGTAGAACTTGAGAGCTGTTGATTTTAAAATTCTAAGTCTCACAGAAGTTCCGACACATTATTAATCCAAAGGTCGAGTTTAGTTTCACTTTCACCTTCAGTTTTTGGTCTTGGTATGGAAGCCAGTCTCATTTCACTTCATGGCATTCCTTTTTGATGCTCAGGGACGAGCATGGTTTAAGTATAGGGGGATGATGAATCTCGGATTCACCATTCTAAGTCTCATTAATTAAGCTCAAGTCCCTCAAAATCAACAATATTTCTGCATTTATTCTGCATAATTAGCATTCAGTCATGATTTCATAAGTTTTGCATTTTAGCATTAATTTCTGCATAAAATAAGAAGCCAAAAATCCAAGGCAAAAATGACCTGTAAATAGCCTAACTTCCCCTATTTTTAACTCCTTCGTGCTAACTCTGAATGCCACAAACTCACCTCCACTGTGTACATATCACTAACAAGAATAAATAAAAAAACACAAAAAAATCACTAACCCTGTTAAGTGGACCAAAAACCCAAACCCTAGTTTCAGGATTTTCGGACTAAAAGCCCCATATCTTCCCCATCCAGTGTTCGATTTGATCCTACTCACTTTTGAACTAATGCACATTCAATTACCTTCAAAACAAGCCCAAGTTCAAGTGAATCAGAGCTCGTACGTGAAAGTTGGGTTTTGGGTCACTTTTGTACATTGTATTTTTCGCTGCTTTTGACCCTATATTTTATGTATATATTTCCTTCATCAATAAAAATCTAAAAAATTTAGATTAAAGTGTCTTTTATTTATCTTTGATTTTTCCATATTTTTTCGGTTTTTTATCGTGTTTAAAAATGACAAAAAAATTAGAAAACCCAAAAATCAAGGTATTCTATGCACATGGGATACCCCAAAAATTCACTTTTTACATTTGACCGAATTTGGCTTTAATGTCTTCATGAAAGTTGTAGATCTCGTCGAGACGAGCACTTTTTGTGAAGAAACTTTTTCGATCCGAGGTCATTTGATATTTCTTTTCGATTTTACAAAAGATTTTTTCTCTGAATTTTCTGGTGCTGACACGTGGCAGCCCCAGAGGCCGCCACGTGTCATTGATTTTTGGGCCTTTTATTTTCTGTTTTTTATAAAAAAATTTAAAATCGGCCGCACGCGCGTCGCACGTGCCCCTAGGCACGTGCTCCGCACGTGCTGCGCCTCCCCAGGCCCTCGCCACGTGGCTCCTCCTTGGCCGTCCGATCTCGGCCGGTCGGACGGCCCACCCGCATCTCCTACCTCCCGCGCCCACTCCATAACTTCCGCCGCACCTCTCGCCGCGACGCCCAACGGCCCCCCCGGGTCTCCTCCTTTATCCTCGCAAACCACCGCGCCGCCCCGATATCCCCGCAACCACCAGCCGCCAACCTAATCGCCTCGCCTATAAAAGAGCCTCGCCGACCCCCGACCAACATGATCCGCCGACTGCACAAGAGCGACTCCTCGCCGCGGTGACAGCGCCGGCGAGGAGCCTCCACGGCGAGATCCGAGGGTCTATCGACCCTCGTCGCAGCGTCACCTCCGCGCGCGCTCTTGCTCCAGCCCGCTGCTGTCGAGCCCTCGACTTCATCTTCCTCGGCCAACGACATCGCCAACGACCATCGCACGCCTAGCCAACTCCGCCTTCTCCGCAGCCGCAACATCACCGACGATACCTTCAGCTCCAGCTACTCGCGCTTCGACGACGTTCACCATCTTCATCAACAACGACGCTACGCCAGCCACTCCGCCGGCAAAGCTTCATCGCCGACGTCCCCAACCACCACTCCACCGCCCATCTCCTCTCAGCGCCACCGCCAAGGCTGAGCTTTGGTCTCGCCGCCTGACCGGCTCCGCCTTCTCCCTCGACTTCACCTTCCTCGGCCAACGACATCAGCCACCGCCGGGCCCGGGGCCTGAGACCCTCCCCGCGTGCGAGGCACGTGACGGGAGGGGACGTCATCAGACGTCATCCAGGGGTCACGTGCTACGCACGTGACCACCTAGGTCATTTATAGAAAGGTCCTGGAGGTTCTCCTTATTCGCGCCGCAGTCCCGCTCCAGAGGGCACGTGCCACGCACGTGCTCCTCTGGGTAATTCGCGCTTACGCCCCCCATGATCTAGGTTAATAACAATAGGTCCATGTTGCATTTTTTTATTATTTTATTTATTGTTATTTGCATTCACACCCCTGTGTTCCCCCTCTGTTTTGGACCTATTCTAGACATTATTTTATTTTTTTAAAAATAGCATTTTGTTCATCTTTTAATTCTCTACATTTTGACATGCTGTGGACATTTTTGTGATTTACGGTTGATTAATAAATAATTGTTTTGTGGAAATTGGAATATTTCGCCCAATTTGTGCTCGGAAATTCATATTTAATTAACCGTTGCTCTAAAAATCCCCGAAAAATCACATAGTGTAGAGTTTACTTTGATTAACATTGTGCCTAAAAATCTTTGCATTCGCATGCATACCTTGCTCTGTAAAAATCATTTTGTATATTTCACTGTTTAATTTTTAATAGGTATTAGACCCCACATTTTTGAGATTTAGGATTTTTCTGAGATCCATCACCTAGTGATAGATCTTAGATAATTTTATCTCTCGAAAATAAGTAGGTTTAATATTTATTATAACTAAATATTGAAAATCATTCTGTTTGCATTTAAAAATTCATAAAAAAATTCATATTTCATCTAAAAATTCCAAAAAAATTACAGTGCACTCATTTCATTGTCATTTACATTGTGGCCAAGTTTCGTATTTTTCGGACATCAATTGATTGAAATTTACATTTTAGTCCCTAAAATAGGCTGAATTTGCATTTTGCACCCTCTATTACATTGAAAAATTCTAAAAAAAGACCGCCTCGAAAACCGAACACTAAATTGGATTGACACAACTCTAGGTTGTTCCTTTGCCTCCTTGTGATCGACCTTGGGACTTGCCCAAGTAAAATAAACATAAAAACCACTTGATTAAATTTGATTAAAAATTGTGGTTATTTCTTGACTGTTTCCGATTGCCGCCTACAACGAACAACTTTTATTAATTTCACGCACGAACGATAAAAACGATTTCTTAACGCGGTTTTTGCGGACTCGTCATACCGCCGGTGGGATCAACATCCTTGGTGGCATCAGTACCACCATCATCATCATGAGCGGTCTCAGTACCGCTCTCCTCCTCCTCATCTGGCGCCCCGGATGTGTCCTCGTGGTGTAGCTCAGACGAGGCACCGCCGCCTGCTGGTGTCCTACCGCTCCTAAGCATAACAAAATCAGCATCAAAAAGATCCGAAGATGTATTAACAAATGGATCACTCGGAGTGGCGTGCTCAGTGTAAGCTACCTGCTCAGATTTCCGCTTCAGGCTGTTGGGATTTGGCTCTATCTGGGCAGGTATGGCGGCCTTCCCTCTCACAATGTCCCGCATCTCCTGGCGGAACTCGTCCATCTCCCATCTGAAGGTAGCCTGCTGGTCCGTGAGGAGGCGGGTTATGTCATCCAAAACAGGGCTCTCGTGGGAGCCCGACGGGTAGCCTCTCTGGTGATGAGGCTGCTGGAACTGGTGCTGCTGCTGGTGAGAGGGGTAGGAAGGAGGGTGCTGCTGGTGTGGCTGGTGAGCCTGCTGCTCACATCTCCAAGACTGTCCATGCTGCTGATAGGGACGAGGAACGAAGGATGACTGCGGCTGTGACTGGTAAACTAGGGGCTGCTGCTGCTGGTGATCCCTCTGTTGGCTATACTGGCCTCCCTGGCCAGATGGCTGCTGCTGGGGCTGGGTACCTCCACTCCCCCACCTGAATCCGGGATGGTCTCGTCGGATCCCAGGCTGGGGACGGTCATACCAAATCCCGTTGACATCCATCAACGGCTCTGCGTTGTACTGGGCTGGCGGGAGTACTGCCAGAGGCTGATCCGGCTGGTATACCACCATCTGCAGGTCTGGAGATGGTGGTGACTGGTAAGAGGGCTGCTGCGGCTGGTACGGCTTCGCCTGTACAAGGTGAACCTGTCTAGGCTGCTGAAAGGAGCTGGAGCGCTGTGACGAGCTGCTGCTGCCGTCGGTATCGCCTCGCGACTGAAGACGGGGTTGTGAAGCCGTCTGTGCCTCCTGGAGACACATGAGCTGGGTCTTCATGTCGCTCAGAGTCTGTGCCATCTGCTCCATCTGTGTGATGCCCTGGCACTGCTTCTTCTTGATCAGCTCCATCCGGTCCAACTTCTCGCTGATGATACCCATATCCGCAGCGGACGACTCTGCCTGTGCTGCTGCTAATGCGGATGAACTGGATGGACCGGCGTCGACCCGTGCTATCCTCTGGTACTGCACGGGTCCTGGCTGCTGCTGGGGTCTGCCCTGAGTGTACAACCGGGTCTGGGACATCACCATATAGTTCTCGGCCATCTCCTCATAGATGGCCCAGACCTGGTCGTGATCCTTGGCGAAATAGGACCCGCCACAAGAAGCATTCACCAAGCCCTGGAGCTCTGGTGTCAACCCGCTGAAGAAGCTCTGCACAAGGTTCAGCTTCGAGATATCATGGTGCGGGCATCGATCTGTAAGCTCACGAAACCTCTCCCATGCCTCATGGAATTACTCGTTGGGGAGTATGGAGAAGTTGCTGATGAGGGCTCTCGCTGCATTGGTCCGCCCGAGTGGATAGTACTTGTTCAAGTACTCGGTGCGGAGCTGCTCCCAGGTGTAAACAAACCTCCCCAAATGCTTCAGCCAGGTGGCTGCTCTGTCTGCTAGGTAAAAGGGGAAGACGATCATCCTGATCGTGTCCTGGTCCACCTGACGGTCGTGGACAGTGCTGCAAATCATCAGAAACTCCTGGAGGTGGAGATGGGGCTCCTCAGTAGCGAGTCCATGGAAGCGGGGGAGTAGCTGCAAGGTGTTCGGGGGGAACTTAAAGTCCCCCACGATGGCTGGAAGTACTACCCAGTGGTGCGTCAGCGTCGATCCGGGGTTGTGTAACTCCCGCATCGGTCTCGGTGCTCCTCCTGCCACGGCTGCTGCGGCCGCTGCTGCGGCTACTGCATCAGCATTCTCTGGGATCCTCGGTCCCTCTCTCCTCTGCTCGTGCTCTGCTCTCTCTGCTCGCATCTGCTCCATCTCTCTCCTCATGTCGAGCATGAATGCTCCTTGATCCCTCAACTGCTGCTGGACGGTCTCTAACGAGGCGATCATGGTGGAGTTGATCGCTCCCTGATCCAATACGAAGTGCTCAGGCTGACGGGAGCGATCCTCAGAACTGCCGGCCATGGCGTCTGCAAAATCAAATGAGCCAAACTCAGGTGCTGTCAAATCTGCGAGTCTCTCCTCTGGCTCATATCTCTCAGAACCGAAAGAAAGGGGGTCGAGGGGGAACAGGGTGGAATCGTACTCAGGCTCGGAGAACTGGTCTCGGCTCTCGCGGGCTAAGAGAGCGTCTACCCATCATCGTGATCTGGTCGAGTAGTACGGATGGGATCTGGAGAAACTATGATCAAAATGCAAACCCCTCTGTTCACCAATGCAACACGAGCTGAAGACCATAAAGGCTCGGTCAAATTATCTTGTCCAATTTTATTAGGTGAACAATCAATCTATCAAAGCGCTTACGTGACCTGTTGGGATACCCGATACTACTCCAACCGACTGGCCCGCACGGAAGAGTCGGTAGTCAGTTGGAAATAGCACCGGAGGGCTCTACCTAGGGTGCGGGTCACTCTCTCGCGCAAGCAAACCAAACAATGAGGGGGTTGCTCTCCCCAAGACAACTTTTTAAGGTGAATGTCTTTTAGGGTCAATAGTTTTAGCAGTCCCAATTTTATGGTTTTTCTTTTTAATTTTTTTCAATAAAAACAAAGGCCTAACAAATTTTTCGGTTCTCCTGGTTATTTAATCCAAAACAAGGGGGGAGAAGACAAAAAAGCCGATGCGCGATGAAATCAATGATGCATGCTGAGATAGAAATGCGTACCTTGCCTCCAGCACTCTACATGCAAGTGATTCGCGCAGAAATTTAAAGACTGAAAGTAAACTATCCTATATGATGCAACGATGAAAACCGAGTCCTAGATGAGCAAGTCTACTCGCAGAACCGTCTAACTGGTCACCGTCCTCCAAGCCAAAGGTCCGGTCTTGGCCTACCCCTCCTCTACCTGACAAATCGGGGGTAGGAGAAAGCGCTTTACGGGGCAAGCTACGACACGTAGGCTACGAAGGGGATGAATCAGTTATTTTTATTAATCAATTATTACTAGGTCCAATTAATCGCACTATGGGAACATGCAGATAATTAAGTGTGGGGACTCTACTAATTACGGCACAAGCAAGCAGAAAATCCTAAGTCTAGGGGTTCGATGAAAAACCACGTAAACACCGGAAAAGACAGTAAAAAGAAAAGAAAACAAAACCGCAAAAAAGCCGTTAAAATCCTAAGGGCCCCCCGAGCACACCGGTGCTAGGCGAAACAGACCCGCTAAGAGTTCAAGTCCACAAGAGTGTCTCTGAGTACCTGTATTATTACAATAATAATGAAAGAAAAATAAAACCTCTCCCACTCAACTCTCTCTCACTCTCTCCTGCGGCTCCGTAAAGAAAGGAGCCGCCTCCGAGTCTCACGGTTGCGTCGGCTTCTCAAAATCAGCCGCCTCGGTCCTCGGGCCCTCGCAAGAAAGAACAGAGTGGTCAGACCAATAAAAATAACCAAATAATAATAAGAAAAAGAAATGAAAATAAAATGAGGGTATATATGCAAAAATACAAAATAAAATAAACAAACAAAAATCAAACAAAAACAAAAATAAAAGAAAAGGAAATAAAACAAAATAAAACAAAAATAAAATATAAACAAAAGCCGCGAAAAGTCGCGAGCTCTGAAAGAGCCGCGAAAAGCCGCGAAAACAAAAATGAAAATAAAATGAAAACTACTAAGCCGTGCTCCCCGGCAACGGCGCCATTCTGATGAGTGTCCCGACCACTAGGGTATAATGTGCTAAACGGTCGTTGCGACCCAAGCGATCAAGATGTCTCAATCAAGAAAAAGAAGAGATCGCCAATCAGAAATAAATCGATCAAACACACGGAAGCGGTCTTGCTATTAATTTAACCTGGTATAGCGACCAGGGTCGAACACAAGGAGCACGGGTTGGCCTTGCGGCCTACGAAGTAGTCAAAAAGAAGTAAAAGAAAATAAAAGAAGCATTTTTGGTGGTTTTTAATTATTTTATATTTTTTTTGGATTTTTAATGTATTAAGAAAATAAAGAAAGCAAGAAAATAGCACACTTCAACAATTTATTTAATGCAATAAAAATCAATCAAAAATTCTAACAAAAATATTTTTATGTGTTTTATAATTTTTACTGTTTTTGGTGAATTTTTGGGATTTTTCTGATGTTTATTTAATTTTCTAAAAATCAAACAGGGACTGAAACTGTAGGTACTGTCCAGCCGAGCTAAAAGGACCTAGATAAAATATCTAAAGGCCCCAAATTAGCTGGGAGGTAATTTTCCTGTAAAGAGAATAAAACAAGGAAAATTTAGGCACCTAGATTATTATTTCTGAATTTTTAATTTATTTACTAGAATTTTATAATATTTTAAGTGTTTTTTAATTTTTAGATGTTTTAAGCAATAAAAAATAGCCAAAATTGGCTAGAAAATCAAGCAAACATAAACAAACAGCAAGTAATTTTTTTGTAATTTTTAGATTACTTTTAATATTTTTTTGTGGTTTTTAAAGTTAGACAATAACAAAATTGGATGTTTTTGAATTTTTAAAAATATCAAATCAAAACAAAATTGTCACAAAAAATTCCAGAAAATTTTACACTATGGCAGGAGCCATGTATCCAATTTTCAATGGATTTGGAGTTCTTTTGCTATTTTATTCAAAAATAAAGAGGGGGCACTGTGCATAGGGACCTATGTGCAAATACCCGAGGTTCTGGGGGGTCTGGTGCAAATAACCCAGGTAAACACGTGCGTCGCACACGTCTGAGGCACTCAGGGACCCAAATGTGAGAAAAGTAAGTCCCGAGGGCTATTTGGTAACAGGTACCAAAAACCCTGGGGCTTATCTGCAAATAACCCAAATATTAACGCACATGCACAATTACTTCTACGCATAGGGGTATAAATGCAATATTCCAAAAACTTTCATTCAACTCATAACATCCAGAACTACAAGGGCATGTAATGCAAATAACCCAAACAACCACGTGACGAAGCACGTGTCACACTATACACAGGGGCATATCAGCAAATAACACTAAGCGCAAGGTCCTCTATGCAAATATCCCAAAAACTAAACAACTACACTAGGTATTTACAAGACTAAAAACTAAATAAAATAACAAAGGGGGCCTAAGGGTAAATTACCCTTTATTAATGCGGGCTGCAGGATGGATGCCACGTGCGTGATTGGACGGTCTGGATCAGGTGACGTTCCAAAGCTTCGCTCCTCGAGCGAATCCGACGACGGGGGTGTCGCCACGTGTTGGATCGAACGGGTGAGGGTATCGGTGGCTAACCCTTGCGCGTCGGGTGGCTGGGATCATTCCTCATCTGATCTGACGGTGGCTAGACCTCCTGGAGTGAACGGTCGCGATGGAAACTGGAGGTCGAGGACGATCGGACGGTCGGGGAGGATGCTCGAAGAACAGGTGGCCGGCGAACTTCGCCGGCCCAGTGCGCTCGCTCCGAGCCTCCTCGCGGGGCGCTGGTGATCGGAAAAGGTCTGGCGTGGGCCTCCGCGTCTGATGGGGGTCTCCGATGACCCAGCCGAGCTCTAGGGAGCTCCGGCGAGGTCGACAGAGCTGTAGCTGCTGGACCCAATGGTCCAAGCCCTCAGATGGGCTTGGATGAACCTGCAAAATCGATCAAACAGCTCGTGGGTCGAGGGAAAACTGCCTCGACCCGGTTAGGCGAGGTGAAGGTGGCATGTGGTGTGATATGGGCGAGATCCGGTGAGGGGGGTAGATGGAGGAGCTCGAGCCCCAGCTCCTGTGCGAGCTGGGTTGGATGGAGGTATGGAGAAGGTGCGCGGGAGGAAGGCGGAGGTGACGATGGATTCCGATGATCGAGTGGAGATGTGAGGTGGTCGGAATCGACGAAACACGGCGGAGCAGCGATTTGGGGGAAATGGGAAATTAGCAAAAAAGAAAAGCTAAAGGGGATACCTGGGTGGCTGATGAGACTGGGGGCGAGCAGGCGGTGCTCTGGGTCGTTGCCTCGAGGAGCGTCTCCCTCCGAGGCTCGAGCTCCTGCTGGTAGCGGAGTACGGCGGCGATGCTCGCCGGATCAGTGGTCTCGCACTCCTCTCCTCGCTTCAACAGCACGGGACGCGAGCTGTCACTCTCACGCACACGCTGGAGCTCACTGGGGGTGGAATCGAATGGCCAAAGTGGCGGAGCAAGGCTTAAGTATGCTGGAGGGTCCAGGAAGAAGGGCGCAGGTAGGGTGATAAAGCGCACGGATCCCGAGGCGAAGGCTCCGGCGAGGTTCTCGGGTATGACGTGAGCAATCCGGTCCCGGGGTTTAGGCAAGAGGGAGTCGGGTCTGCATGGGAAAAATCCGAGAAGATGGGTCGGGCGTAGCAGACACGTGGGAAGTGGTCCTGGGGGGGGAGTTGACCGGGCGGTCAACATCCCCAGGGCCAATAGGAGGCGGCCACGTGGCTGGATTTTGGAAGTGAAAATTAGGGTAGCAAATGGCCCAATTAGGGCAAAGTTAAAACATGAAATATTTTTATTTTATTTTTTTTCTATTTTTAGTGAATTTTAATTAATTTTTCGAAATAAAAATAGGGTATGTACATAGTAGGGTTATATATAGGTATATATACAATATATGGGACTTTAATTTTTGATTTTTAATTTATTATTTTTATATAATTTTATTCCCATTTTATATTTTATTTATTTATATTGTAAAATGAGGAATAAAAAGACATTTTTATTTTATTTTTATTATTTATATACATAGGTGAAATAAATACATATGTACATTTGTATACATGGTATATTTACAATGTATTTTTATGTTTTTAATTTTGTTATTTTTATTTTGTTTTTGTTTTAATTGTTTTTATTTTATTTATTTACACTATATAATATAGAATATTTACAAAAATTTTGGAAATTAATTTTATTTATTTATAAGGCTAAATAAATATAAAGGTGGGTAATCTATATACATGATGAGTGATGTTTTTATCTTCTTTTTGATTTTTATCTTTTTCTTTTGTTTTTATACTTATAAGTATATACAAATATTTACAAGCATATTTTAAGCTATTTTTGTGAGGAAAATACTTTTATTTATTTACATAAATATTTACACACATGAGCCCCTATCTCCCTCTACTTTGGCTTTTATGCGGTCAGGCCCATGCTGAGCCCTCCCTTGGGTTAGGTTGCTCAATATTTATTCTAAATATTTCCCTCTTTTTCTTTTTAATCTTTATTCTTTTTATTTTTGCACAAAAACATGCTAATTATAGATTTTTACACAATGCATGCTTTTGGTAATTATTTCTATTTACACATATCTACATGCATTTGCAAAGGTTTTTGTAGATAAAATATAAGAATAAAGAGTGATGAATGAGTATTCATCACACCGCCGCGAGGTGCGCTGAGCCTCGGACTCTGACGTATCCTAGAGGCGAAGACCCCCAGAGCTCCACGAGCTCGTCCACAGTCAACTGCAGCCCCTAGGTAACCTCGATTTCCCTTAGTTTCGTCTAATTTCCCATTTCGCCCAAATCGGTTCTCCGCCGTCGCCGGTCGATTCCCATCATCTCCGTCACCCAATCGATCAACAGACCACCCCATCATCTTCGCGAGACTTCCCTTCACGTTCTTCACACAACCATTCCCCTTGGTTCGCCCCGGAACCAAGGTTCTTCCTCCACCGCCGTCGCCTCACCGGAGGTCCTCGCCGCGACCCATCCTGACCACCCATTCCACCCCCTGACGGGTCGAGGCAATTTGCCCTAGAACCATGAGCTTTTCTGTGGTGTTTTGCAGGTCCAAGCGACCCATCTAAGGGCCGAGTCGATCGAGCACAGAGGCTCAGCTCTACCCTCGTCGACGGAGCTCCTCGGAGCTCCCCGGCCTCATCGGAGGAGCGCATCAGCTGCGGAAGAGCCCTAGCATCTCGTTCCACATCCCAGCATCCAACGAGGAGGCCTCCACCGCGCACACGGAGCCGGCGAAGCTCGCCGGCGAGCTGTTCTTCGAGCATCCTTCTCCGTCGTCCGATCAGCCCCGACGCTCCAGAATTGATCGCAGCCGTCTATTTGAGGAGCTTTAGCTACCGTCGATTTCTTCTAGGGCTCGATCTGGACCGTCCATCCAGACGAAGAGGTGCCTTGCATCCACAACCGTTGATCATCCACGAGGCGCCTCCTCGTCCATCCAATAATTAAGGGGTAAATTATACTTAGGCCCCTAATCTTTTGTTTTTTTAGTTAGTCCTGTAAATATTTTATATAGTTCTTTTTATTTTGGAAAATTTGCACATCGGACCTCTATGTTTCTGTTATTTGCATTTCAGTCCTTGTATATGTGGGCCACGTGCATCGACACGTGAGAACTTGGTTTATTTACATATTTGATCATGCCTTTTACGGGTGTTATTGTTTACATGTTTTAAAATAGGATTTACATATATGCCCCTCCGTGCCTGATACACGTGCATTGTGCGTGATTTCATGGGATTTTTGCATAAGGGGCCCTGTGTTTTATTGGCTTGTTATTGTTCAGCCCTTGGAAATAGTTTTTCTTACATTTAGGTCCCTGTGCCATGTGAGCCTTTATTTTATTTAAAAAAATATCAAATTACATCCAAATTAGGTGAAATTTGGATACGTGGCTCCTGCCACTGTGTAAACATTTCCCTAAATTTTTGGTGCATTTTTAGAAAATTATATAAAAATTGAAAAATTCTGAAAAATTAACCAAAAACACTAAAAAACATAAAAAATATAAAAACATTTTTATTTGAATTTTTGGAGTGTTTTGGAGTGTTTAAATAATTCGTGGTGTGTGCTTGTTTTTGCCTTTTCCTTATTTTCCCTTATAATTAAAAATCCAAAAAAATAAAAAACAATTAAAAATTCCACCAAAAATAGTTTCTCTTTCTTTTCCTTGATTTTGACTACTTCTAGGCTGCGAGGCCGATTCGTGCTCCTTGAGATCGACCCTGGGTGCTATACCAGGTTAATAATATAGCCACGACCGCTATCTTTGATTTGATCGATTTTATATCTTTATTTGGTGGTTCTCTTTTATTTTTCTTGACTGACCGATTCTCCGAGATCCGGGTCGCAACGACCCTAGTTCTATTATCTTCACCCGAGTCTTGGAGATTTTTCGGTCATTATAAGGCTCCATCCTCAAGTAATCGGGTAGACGAAAATGATTTTTACTTACATCTATATTGGCTAGAAATAAGCGCAACTAGTCCTAAGAATCTGAGCCAGTCTCCAGGAGAATCGGGCTCCTAACAGCTCGCTAACTCGCTCTGTAAGACTGGATTATCACCAAACAAAAATTGACAAGATAAAAGATCGAGCTTTCATGGTCATCACATAGTATTGAGTTGGTGAATTGAGTATTTGATTTCTTATCATGCTTTCAATCCAGATCAATCTTCATAAATCCCCACATCAAGATGATGGGCAGCTTTAGAGAGCTCAAACCCTCTCTTTGAACTTGAATTCACCTCCACCTTGTTCCCCCCTCGAGCACCCTTCTTCCACTCCTGAGGTACAAACAGACAATCCAACACAGCTCTGCGTTCATTTAACAACACCTGAGCTAGGGTCTTTACCTTTGCAGAGACAAGAGAGATGGCCAACGATGATAGAACCGACAAGCAAGACCAGACTTCGTCATTCGTATCAGACCAGGCCGCCATCAACATCAAACTGTTAGCCTCCCTAGAGACCATGTAGAGACATATCATGGACAAGGGAATATTCAGGGGAGAATTGAGGACATAAATCACTCAGATCAGAGCTGGGAGAGCAGAGCCATACATACCAGCTAGTGGTGGAGAAATACCAAAGACATGAGGGCCGAGCAGATGACATACACCATGAGAAGCCATGTGATCCACAAAAACCAGCATGCACCATGAGGCAGTTACACAACCCTGCTGCAACCCTTACTCACCGATGGATCCTGCTGCCCACTATCCTTAACGACTTCGAGATTCACCCCCAGACTATTTAGCCATTGCCCAAATTCCATGGGCATGCCACCGAGGAGACCCGCCTCCATCTGCAAGAATTTGAGATGACTGTAGCACCATCCACTATACTGGTGGACGAGGACACCATTAAGCTGATAGCCTTCCCATTCTCCTTGGTTGATAGAGCAGTCTACTGGCTGAAACACTTGGGGAGGATTGTCACCACTTGGGAGTAGCTACGGACCAAGTACCTGAACAAGTACTACCCACTCGGTCGAATAAATGCAGCCAGAGCTATGATCAGTAATTTCTCAATGATCCCGAATGAACAATTCCATGAAGCATGGGATCGCTTTAGAGAGCTCATTGGCATGTGTCCCCACCATGACATCAGCAAGCCCAATCTCGTCCAGATTTTCTTCTATGGACTGACACCTGAGCTGCAAGGGCTAGTGAATGCCTCTTGTGGAGGATACTACTTCACCAAGGACGAAGGCCAGGTCTGGGCCATTGATGACGAAATGGCCAAAAATTACACTATGACGTCCCAGACTCGGGTTAATAATCAGGGGAAGCCTCCCCATCAAGCGTCTTCATATCATAGGATAGCATGCATTGAGGTCGGTCCTTCTTCCTCTTCCATAGTGGTAGCATTAGCTGAATCCTCAGCTGTCGACATGGGCTTTATTAGCCAAAAGCTAGACCTGATGGAGATTATTGAGAAGAAGATGTGCTAGGGTCTTGACAAACTCAACATGATCGATGAGCTGGCCCAAACATTGTGTGACCTAAATACTCAGATCATGTTCCTCCAAGAGGCACAGACGGCTTCTCAGCTAAGGTCTAGGTCACGGTCTGATTCAGGGAGCAGTTCGTCACAGCCCTTCGCCTCATATCGGCAAGTCCATCACATTCAGGAGGAGTCCATTAAGTCTCTAATGCAGTACCAGTTACCACCACCCCCTTCAAACACTCAGATGGTGGTGTATCATCCGGATCAGCCCCTAGCGTCTATTCCCCTGCCGGTCCATGAGCAGCAGGAGATGTTGATGGAAGTCAACAAGATTTGATGCCCCCAGTACCAACATAAGCTCGGAATTCGTCGTGACCACCGAGGCTTTCGATGGTCCACTAGAGGTGCTCAGTCCCAGCAACAACCTACGTATAGGTTGGGCAGGGCGCCCAAGAGCATCCCAGTACTCCCAACAACAACAACAACAACACAATCCTCGACCCCCATACCAGGGTTAACATTAGAGGCAGTAGCAGCCTCATCTGATGTATTCACAACCTCCCCCCACTCGTACCAGCAGCAACAACAAAGTCAGCCTCATTTCCAATGAGGCAACCCATCCAATTCTCATGCACACTCGTATGAGAACCTAGCCTTAGACGATCTCGTTCATATGCTTTCTGAGCAGCAAGCTACTTTCTGACGAGAGATGGATGAGTTTCGGTAGGAAATGAGGGAAATAATCAAAGCCAAGGTCGCCATACCTACGCAGATTGAGCCCAACCCCAACAATATGAAGAGAAAGTCCGAGCAGGTACAGTTTATAGAGACTACCACTCCTACTGAAGTGTTTAATGATATTCATTATTTATTTGATGTTGATTTTGTGACACTTAGGAGTGGTAGGAAGCCAGCCGATGGAGACTCATCTAGGGGACATCCCGATGCAGATTCTAGGGTGTTAGATGGAGTCAAGAGCGATGTTGATTTCACTAATGATGATGGTGGTGGTATTGAAGCCACCAAAGATGATGACCCCGATAACGGTTCTGATGTCGTCGCTTCTCCAGATAGTGCAAACGGTGGTGCTGATGCCACCAAATTACCAGATTTTTTGCCAATGTGTGGTACTGATGCCGCTAGATCAGTTGCTATCGGTGGTACTGATGCCACCAAGAGTCATTCAGTTGTGTTGCCTTCCTCTTCTTATGTACCTGAGGATGTTTTGAGAAAAACACAAAAATGAAAAAACTCTGAAAATAAAAATATGAATAAAGAAAGCTTTCTGTATCTCCGTTGGATCCATTTATTGAGATTGATGATGTTTGCATGGATTCCAGTCTTATGATTGCTCAGAATCCTACTCCTACTCTTAACCCTCATTTTTTGAGGAGGGTCCATCTATACCCTTACCTCAAGCACTTTGCTTAGGGAAGGATAAAAAACAAGAAAACCCAAAAAAAGACAACAAATAGAGTTCAGCGAGTAGATGATGGATAGATTTCAGATCTAGCTGACTCTTAAGGAGGCACTGGAGCACATCCCTCTCTTCCAAAAGAACCTCAGAGAGAAGACCACCATCCATAGGAAGAAGAGGTGCAACATAATTCAAAAATTCATATGCTCACTCGTGCCACTTGCTTCGCCATCCAGAACCAATTGCCAGTCAAGAGACCTGATGCAGAGGCTCCATATGTCAGATGCCACATCCATGGGCAGTGGTTCGATCGGACTCTATTAGACAATGGATCCTCGATTAATCTCCTCATGGTTGCCTTACTTGACCGTTTTGAGTTTGACCCTCTTAGATAGAGCATGACAGTTCTCCAGTTTGCAAATAGATCTTTCAAGAGGACTAAGGGATTATTAAATGATGTTATCGTCACAATTCAACGCCTGAAATTTCCCATGTACTTCGTTGTGTTGGACATGGAGATCATTGGATGTGTGACCAATATCCCATCATTTTAGGACGACCTTTCTTGGCCATAGCCAAGGTAGTGTCCAATTATGATAGAGGGAAGGTATACTTTCACATTGAGGGCAAAGTACACAAATAGAGGATGATTGAGGAATTGAGAGCCAGAGATTCAGCTTGCTCCAAGCAGAGTTCATAGCTGATGACAGATTTAGAGATAGAAGTCCACCATGAGTGTGCTTTTGTGATCACAGATGAAGAAGCCATTTGGACAGACCCGATTTCACGAGCTCTTGCCATACCTTTAGAGTATGCAAATTTATAGATGCCAGCATATGAGAGTTTGGAGAGCGCAATCATGACACATGATACCTTAAAGGCCGATGATTGTGATCTAGCAAGCGAAGCAGAGTATTTTTCATGTGATTCTGATTCAGATCCCTCTTGCTTAGACACTGATTTTGGTTGGCAAGATTTCATGATTATTTATTGTGTCTGATGTTCACAGAGCCCACAACTAGGGCGGAGATTAAGCCAGTATAGTTGATAGACACAATAGCATGGTCATCTTGAGATTTCTCTCATGCAGATTTGGTAGCCTTTACTTAGACTTTTCAGAGACCAGATCTGCTGGATCCCACATGCCTAGAACTGAAGACCTTGTCGCAAAGCGTGAAGTATAGATTCCTTGCGAGTGAGCCAGAAATGTTACCATTTATTATATTAACGGATTTGACTGATGACCAAGAATCTCATTTGATGGAGGTTCTTGAAATAAACCGCAAGGCAATCAGATAGATTGTAGCTTATCTGCAGGGGATAATCTGGCCATGTGCTCTCACCACATATATCTCGAGGATGACGCCAAGCCATCGCG
This sequence comes from Ottelia alismoides, assembly GCA_037367405.1. Taxonomy (NCBI): domain Eukaryota; kingdom Viridiplantae; phylum Streptophyta; class Magnoliopsida; order Alismatales; family Hydrocharitaceae; genus Ottelia; species Ottelia alismoides. Next base: position 264,156 of record JAZKJV010003548.1, on the reverse strand, counting down.
TTAGTTTCGTACATGTTGAACCTGAATCTTTGAGATGTAGTCATGAAGGAAATATTTAAATGATGGAGCACCGATTTTATCTTCCCCATCTCCGACTCCAAATGGGTTAGTCAGTTACATGTGGTATCCAAGAATACGAGTATCACTACAGTTTAGAATGAGTCTGGAGAGGAGATAGCTACCCGAGTACCTACTTCTTGGAGGGTCTGTGTGGACTACAGATAATTGAATCATGCCACCAAGAAGAATCACTTCCCACTTTCATTTATTGATCAGATCATCGAGAGGTTAGCTGGGAAGTGTCATTATTGTTTCCTTGACAAGTACTTGGGGTATAATCAGGTGGTTAATGCACCCGAAGACCAGGAGAAAATGACGTTCACCTATTCGTTCGAAACGTATGCTTTTAGACAGGTGCCCTTTGGATTATGTAATGCCCCGACTACATTATAGAGGTGCATGCTTTCCATTTTCTCAGGCATGGTGGGTGACTATTTAGAGGTCTTCATGGATGACTTTTCGGTCTATGGCGATGGGTTTGATGCTTGTCTTGCTTGCCTCAACCGAGTACTTCAATGTTGCATTGAGGTCCACCTTGTCTTATCTTGGGAGAAGAGTCATTTCATGATGACTCAAGGGATGGTCCTTGGTCACATCATCTCCAACAAAGACATAGAGGTTGATCTGGCCAAGGTGGATATCATCAAGAATCTCATTCCACCATCTAATTTGAGATAGTTGCGGTCTAAACTGGGGCATGTAGGTTTCTACTGACGGTTCATACAAGACTTCAATCGGATTGCAAGACCGCTAATTGATTAGGTCACGAAAGACAATAAATTCCTTATAGATGAAAAGTGTCTTTCATCTTTTGAGACCCAAGAATTTGGTTGTGCAGGCTCCTGTCGTTCAGCTACCTGATAGGTCTCTCCCATTCGAGATCATGACAGATTCTTTCGATTTTTCCATAGGGTCCATGCTTGGACAGAGGAGGGATAATTTGCCATTTGCTATACACTAAGCTAGCCGGATTTTGGATGCCTCTCAGCAGATCTACACCATGACTGAGAAGGAGTTGCTAGCCATAGTATTTGCTCTAGATAAGTTTCTATCTTATATTTTCAGATCTAGATGACTATCTATACAGATCACACTACCATCCGATACATAATGGCCAAGAAGGATGTCAAAGCCATATTTACTAGATGAATCCTTTTATTCTCGGAGTTTGATATTGAGATTAAGGATAAACCTAGAGTCAAGAATGTGGTGGCGGATCACCTCTCTCGATTAGAGCATCTTAAGGATTCTGATATGACCACGCCTATCAATGAGATATTCCCAGATGAACCAATTCTTGATATCACCTCGCTCCCATGGTACGCTGACATTGTGAACTATCTTGTTTCCAAGAAAGTTCCACAAGATTGGTCCAGGTAGCGACTTGAGACCTTCCTTGCAAAGTCCAAGTCGTATTATTGGGAGGATCCACCCTTTACCACGAAGGGGGGATAGTGTATGTCATCGGTGTATTCCTCGGGAGGAGCACCATAGAGTCCTCGCTTATTACCACATGCTTGAGGCAGGAGGACATCATTCTGGGAGACGGACAACACATAAGATTCTCCAATATGGTCTTTGGTGGCCTACCCTCTTCAAGGATTTAGGTGAATTCGTGAAGAGGTGTACTGACTGTCAAAGGATGGGCACTTGTGGACAGAGAGATATGATGCCAATGCAGCCCATTCACTTATGTCAGGTTTTTGACGCATGGATGATGGCCAAGCTAAGCGACTAAGGTAAAGGAGCTAATCGGTCGTTGTGACCTCAATCAATCAGCTAGGTCAATCAAGAAAAATAGACCACCAAGAGAGATGAAAATCAATCAAAATACGAAATAGCGGTCTTGCTATTAATTTAACCTGGTATAGCGACCAGGGTCGAACACAAGGAGCACGGGTTGGCCTTGCGGCCTATGAAGTAGTCAAAAAGGGAATAAAATAAAAGAAGAAAATATTTTTGGTGGTTTTTAAATTATTTTATATTTTTTTGGATTTTTAAGCTATTAAGAAAATAAGAAAAGCAAATAAACACACACTTCAACAATTTATTAAAAGCACTAAAAATCAACCAAAAATTCTAACAAAAATTTTTTTATGTGTTTTATAATTTTTAGTGTTTTTGGGATTTTTCTGATGTTTATTGAAGTTTCTAAAAATCAAAAAGTGACTGAAATGAGAGGTACTGTCCAGCCGAGCTAAAAGGGCCTAGATAAAATATCTAAAGGCCCCAAATTAGCTGGGAGGTAATTTTCCTGTAAAGAGAATAAAACAAGGAAAATTTAGGCACCTATATTATTATTTTTGGGTTTTTGGTTTAATTATTAGAATTTTTATAATATTTTAAGTGTTTTTTAAGTTTTAGTGGTTTTAGGTAATGAAAAATAGCCAAAATTGGCTAGAAAATCAAGATAGACAAAACAAATAGTAGACAATTTGTTTGGAATTTTTAGATAAGTTTTAATATTTTTTTGTGATTTTTAAAGTTAGACAGTAGCAAAATTAGCGGTTTTTGATTTTCTAAAAATATTAAACAATATCTAAAATGTATCCAAAATTTATAGAAAATTTTACAACATGGCAGGAGCCATGTATCCAATTTTCATCAAATTTGGAGGTGATTTGCTATTTTATTCAAAAATGAAAAGGGGGCACAGTGCACAGGGACCAAAGTGCAAATACCCGGAAGTCTGGGGGGTCTGGTGCAATTAACCCAGCAAAACACGTGCTACGTGCGTGCCTGGGGCACTCAGGCACCCAAATGTAATGAAAATAAGTCCCGAGGGCTATTTGGTAACAGGTACCAAAAGCCAAGGGGCTTATCTGCAAAATACCCACAAATATTCGCACATGCTCAATTAAAATACGCACAGGGGTATAAATGCAAATAAACAAAAACTTTCATTCAATTGATAACATCCAGAACTACAGGGTAGATAATGTAAAAAGCCCAGAAGATCACGTGTCGATGCACGTGTCATACAACGCACAGGGGCATAAGTGCAAGGAAAATAAAATGCGAGGTCCTTAATGCAAAAGTACCAAAAAATAAACAACCATACTACGAATTTACAGGACTAAATACGAAACGAAATAACAGAGGGGGCCTAAGGGCAAATTACCCTTTATTAACGCGGACCGCAGGATGGACGCCACGTGTGTGATCGGACGGTGGTGGGCGACTGGGGGTCCAACGCTGCGCTCCTGGGGGAAATCCAACGGCGGGGGCGTGGCCAAGTGTCTGATCTAGCGGTCGAGGACGTCAGTGGCCAAACCCCTCACTGGACCAACGGCTGGGATCGCCTCTCCAAAGATCTGGCGGTGCAGGGGCCTCCTGAGATGGACGGTCTAGATCAGAATTGGAGGGCTGAGGCGATCGGACGGCAACGGAGGATGCTGGATGAACTGTTCGCCGGCGAGATTCGTCGGCCTCGGGCGTGCGCTAGGATCCTCCTGGAAGCACGCTGAAGGTCAGAGAAGGAACGGGGGGTGCTTCCGCGTCTGCTGGTGGGCTCTGATGACCCAGCCGAGCTCTGGGGAGCTCCGGCGAGGTCGGCAGAGGCGAGGCTCCTGGCCCGAAGGACACAAGCCCTCAGATGGGATGGGTAGTACCTGCAAAGTAGACCAAAAGACTCACGGGTCGAGGGCAAACTACCTCGGCCCAGTTAGGCGGGTGACGGTGGTCTGTGGGGCGATATGGGCGAGCTCCGGCGAGGGGGGTAGACGGAGGAGATCGAATCCCAGCTCCTGTGCGAGCTGGGTTGGATGTAGGGATGGAGAAGGTGCGTCGGAGGAAGGCGAAGATGAATGTGGATTCCGATGATCGAATAGAGCTATGGAGGGGTCGGAATCGGCGTAACACGGCGGAGCGGCGATTTGGGCGAAATAGAAAATCAAAGGAAAAGAAAGGCCTAAGGGACTACCTGGGTGGATGTCGAGACTGGGGATGAGCCAAGGATGCTCTGGGTCTTCGCCTCGAGGAGCGTCTCCCTCCGAGGCTCGAGCTCCTGCTGGTGGCGGAGCAAGGCGGCGAAGCTTCGCCGGATCAGTGGTCACGCTCCCTCTCCTCGCTTCAACAGCACAGGACGTGAGCTGTCACTCTCACGAGCACGCTGGAGCTCACAAGGGGTGGAATCGAATGGCCAAAGATTGAGAATGGAGGTGGCAGAGCTCAGCTATATATGCTGGGAGGGTCCGGGAAGACAGGCACGGGTAGGGCGTGGAAGCGCGCGGATCCCGATGCAGGAGCTCCGGCGAGGATCTCGGATATGTCGTGGACGGATCTGACCCGGGGTTTAGGTGAGAATCAATCATGTTTAGGCGCTAGAAATTAGGGAAATCGGGTCGGGCGCCTAAGCCCGTGAGAAGTGGTCCTGGGGGGGGGGGGGTAGTTGACCGGGCGGTCAACAATCCCAGGTCCAGTAGGAAGCGGCCACGTGGCTGGTTTTTAGAAGTGAAAATTAAGGTAGCTAGGGGCCGATTTAGCAAAAAGTTAAAACATGAAATATTTTTATTTTATTTTTTTTCTATTTTTTAGTGATTTTTAATTAATTTTTCGAAATAAAAATAAGGTATATACATAATAGGGTTATATATAGGTATATATACAATATATAGGATTTTGATTTTTGATTTTTAATTTCTTATTTTTGTACAATTTTATTCCTATTTTATATTTTATTTATTTTCATTATAAAATAAGGAATAAAAAGATATTTTTATTTTATTTTAATTATTTATATACATAGGTGAAATAAATAGGTATGTACATATATATATACATGGTATATTTACAATATATTTTTGTGTTTTTAATTTTGTTATTTTTATTCTGTTTTTGTTTTAATTGTTTTTATTTTATTTATCTACACTATATACTATAGGATATTTACAAAAGTTTTGGAAATTAATTTTATTTATTTATAAGGCTGAATAAATATAATGGTGGATGGTCTATGTACAATGTGAAAGTGATGTTTTTGTTCTTTTTGATTTTTTTCTTATTTTTATCTTGTTTTTATATTTATAAATATATACAAGTATTTACAAACCAATTTGCATTTATTTTTGTGAGAAAAATATTTTATTTATTTACATAAATATTTACACACATGAGCCCCTATCTCCCTCTACTTTGGCTTTTATGCGGTCAGGCCCATACCGAGCCCTCCCTTGGGTTAGGTTGCTCAATATTTATTCTAAATATTTCCCTCTTTTTCTTTTTAATCTTTGTTCTTTTATTTTTGCACAAAAACATGCTAATTATAGGTTTTTACACAATGCATGCTTTTGGTAATTATTTGTATTTACAACTATATACATGCATTTGCAAAGTTTTTTGTAGCTAAAATATAAGAATAAAGAGTGATGAATGAGTATTCATCAATGGGGCATCGATCTCGTGGGTCCATTCCCTAAGAGTCAGGGATTTTAGTACATTTTGTTGGCTGTGGATTACGTGAGTCGTTGGGTTGAGGCCATCCCCTCCCGAGCCGCAAATGTAATGACTATTTTCAAATTTTTGAGGAAGAATATCATATTCTGTATTGGGGTGCCTAGAGTCTTGATTTCTGATGGGGGGACTCATTTTATCAACGACAATGTAAGGGACCTTGCTAACAAGATCCACATAGACCATGGAGTTGTGACTCCGTACCATCCATAGACGAATGGTCTTGTTAGGTTTCAAATAGGGAGAATAAGACCAATTTGCGGAAGGTTATCTACTTAGACCGAAAGGATTGGTCACTGCTTTTGGACTCAGTCTTGTTGGTCTATAGGACTTCCTTCAAGACACCTTTGGGTACTCTCCTTTTCGACTCGTTTATGGCAAACCACGCCACTTACCTGTTGAGATCAAGCATAAGTCATTTTGGGTGGTCACGAAGATACTATTGGATTCTGAGAGTGTAGGAAATAAGAGGAGAGCAGAATTACCAGCCCTAGAGGAGTTGAGAGATACATCTTTCTCAAGTAGCCTACAATATAAGGATAGAGTGAAAATATGGCATGATTCTCACATCAACCATAAGCAGTTTGAGCCGAACCAGAGAGTATGGCTATTTGATGCTAGGTTAAGATTATTTCCATGGAAACTACATAGTAAATGAAAGGGAACATACTTGGTCAGAAAGGTGCATGACAACGGTAGCATTGATATATCCGAGTTATCTTCTTACTCCACCTTTCGAGTCAACAGTCAATGCCTGAAGCCATATCATGATCATGATCTAGTAACCGTTGATGTTGCCCATATTCATTTTGTATGAGATGTGTTCCTTGACTCACATCACCTGCATCTCATACCTGATTTTCAATTCAACTCCCCCTATGTATAGATCCATACTGTCTATATCATTCATTAATTCATTTTGTTTAATACCCTAGATCCATCTTATGATTTTGATATACTTAGGATGCACTTTATCCTAAGTACGGGGGTATTAAATCATGATTATTCACTTTTCTATTACCTCTATTTTGCTGCCTATACTTAGGGATATCTTACCCAAAGTATAGGGGAGGTAATATCTGTACATTCTACTCATCGGTTTTCCCCTTTATGTACAGTCTTCTACACTTAGGATTACTTGATCCTAAGTATAGGGGGGATCACCAACTTCTATTGATTTTATTATTTCATTCTTTTGAATCGTTGTTGTATAGGATTCTTTTCACTTCTCTATACTCAGCATAAGTTATGTCTTCCTTCATCGCTCTCTGATCACTTTGGGGACATCGTTCGAGCTAAGTATAGAGGGTTTCATATATATATATATATATATTGTATATATAATTTAGCCATCGCTCGTACTTTGTATGTGTTAATAACATGGTGATTATTTATAAAATAGGAATAAAAATGTTTTGAAAAAATGTTTTCAAAAATGCTTTGTAAAAATTGTTTGTAAAAACCTTTGAAAAATTATTTTTGTACAAATTTTGTAAAAATGTTTGTAAAATGTTTTGTTTGTAAAAGATTTGTAAATTATTTTGTGTATCAAAATTAAGTGTTATACAAAATTTTTGAAAATTATGTGAAAATAAAATGTTGCAAAAACAATTTGTAAAATTATTTGTAAATGTTTGTAAAAATAGTTTTGAAAATCTTTTGAAAAAAGTTTGAAAAATATTTTTAAAATATTTGCAAAATTATTTGTCACATGGGAAATAACTTATGGGGTATAAAAATTATTTGTGTAAACATAATCTACCCTTAATCTTTGTACATAAATACCGTTAATAAAGCTGGTCTAAGATCCTATAATTAAAATCCATTTGTATATAAAAACTGTAACACAAACTCTATTGTAAATATGTATACATCTTTATGAAAACCTTTCTTTATTTTACTTTTTAAGAAATACCTAAAATTTTAAAAAATTAAAAATCCCATAATAATTTGAATAGTTTGAAAATTTCCCACCAAAAAGAGTTTGTGTAAATACTTGCATGTGCATTCTTCAGAATCATGGTTGGCATTTAAACTAATCTGGAATAAAATTGAAGAATGGAGCTTGGTTAAGACTTTAATCCACTTAACTTCAAAGGAACCTTATAGGATTTGAGGTTAAAACTTTTCAGGTCCATAGCGACTTAATTCTTTGAGTCCACTAGACTATGATCACATGTCATATTGATTGACCTAAGTAGAGCACTTAACAATGGACACATGACTCTTAGAGATAATGGCTTGACTTGGACATGCACCTTACACGTAGCTTAATACAGATGAGGTGGTGAGAAGGAGAAATCCTTTGGCTTGGAGTAGCATACAGGTGTAGTACAGCTAGCATGAACCACTCGTCCTCCTCTAGGGAGGGAAGTGCAGCTCAACCTGGTCTTATAGCATTGAGGTCTAAAGATGGAATGATGTGGGTTGCAATAAAGATTCAAAAGAAGCATAGTCTACTAGCTCAAGAAGAAAAACTCCTTATGTACATGCTGCACCTTGTAGATATGTTGTATATATGTCATAAAAAATTGTGCAAAAATACAAAAACTCCAAAAAGGAGACATTTCTGATTGAAAATAAAATACCTGCTGGAGTGTATATAGTTGAATAAGCAAAGCTTATGTATTCCACCGTCTCATCTCATGGAAGCTTGCAGCTGGAGACTTAGCTACATTAGTTAAACTCCAAGGGATACATGGCTACACTGGTCACGGTCCATTCTCTCCTTTTCCCCTCTTCTTGAGTTGGTTGTACTTGAACTTAGAAGGGTATTCCCCGTTCTTCGAGGAAAGAGTTGCTAGACTGGGCAATTAGAGTTATATTGTTGAGGGAGGTTGTTTCTTTGTCATTTTTGAGGTGGGGAGCTATATATCACTTACGCAGTACAAGGAAAGATTCATTGTCATTAGAGGTTGCGTATGTGGACTTGTTCTGACCTGGTTGTTAAGGAGACATGACTATAGAATAGTGGAACTTGAAGGTTGTTAAATCTTAAACCGGTTTCTCAATAAGGTTCCGCCAAATTAATAATCCAATGGTTTGCCCGAGCTCCATACTCCAATTTTATGAAGATACGTTTAATAATCTACTTTGATTCTTCCTTTTTCTTTTCTTCTGTTTCACTTCTTTTTCAAATAAGTGTTTGCTAAGGGACTAGCAAGGTAAAGTATAGGGGGGTGATGAATCTACGATTCTCATTCTTTCTTCTTTTATTTTAATCATATCTATTAGCAAAAACATCTATAAATATATATAAATCCAATAAATTACCGTTTTACACACTCTTGTTAATATTATATAATTAACACCTTTTTTCAAAAATAAAAGAATAAAGAGGAAAATAAAAGGAGATGAAGGATGTAATTCTGTAATAAGTACAGATTGACCCAAACCCCGAGAGAAGGCCAATTATTGACTTGATCGACAAGGAAATAAATTAGGGGGAGATGGGGTTCTTTGTATATTCATCACTATGCATTCTATGTACATATCATTCCTCTATTTTATTCATCAATAAAAATACTTCAAAACAAATTATTTTCTTAATAAAACTTGTAAATGAAAATGTTTTCTAAATAATAAAAATACTTGCAACATGATTTGATGTACATAGTACAAATAAATACCACTCATAAAAGTCACCAAACAAGAACTTAGAAGATCAATTCCAACGCCTTGTGAACTCAAATTCTTCCCAAATTACCTTTATTGTACTATAAATTAAACTATCTTTAAAATGAGGGTGGTTTCATAAATTTTGGAGTTGTGGCATAAAAGTTGGCTTTTTGGGTGCATTGTATAGCTATATAGTACCTATACCTGTAATATATTTACTTAATTAATTTTATATACATAATTTGTTTATATTGTACTTTTAACTATTTTTGTATACTCTTAATAATATTATAAAAATAAAAATGACAAAACACAAAATAAATTGACAATAAAATCAAAACTTCATTGTACAATAGCCACACTTGTACATATTGTACAAACTACATATTTAAGTAACACCTTTATTTAATTCATAAAAATCAAATAAAAATTTGTTTATACTCTTTAAATTTATTGTAAATATATAAAATATAAAATAAGGGATATTTATGTAAAAATAATAAAATAAAAAATAAAAGAATAATATATATAGGTATACCATATCTGTATATGGTATACCTATATACATATATATATGATACACTATACTATATATACTATATATATGAATTTATAAAAATAAATAAATCATAGAAAAATAGTTTGATAAATAATAAATATTTTTTATTTTATTCATTTTTATTTTAAAATCATCTACTATTTTATTTTTAATTTAATTCATTTATTTCCCAATTTTGTCGCATAACCTAATTTGTCCCTATTCTACGCCGCTTCCCATTGGTCCACCTAGGACTGTTGAGCCCAATCAACATGCCCCCCGCTTTTGCCTTTTTCCTCAAGTCAAGTTCAATACCAATTTTTCCCATTATGCAGACCCGACCCGACAGACTCTGCCCTCGCTCCTCTACCCCGATTGAACACCATGGATCCCTAATCCACGCCCGAGCATCATCTCTAGGATCCGCTCCTTGGTTCGCACGATTTCGCTCAATCCTTCATGAACCTGGGGCGCCTATAGAAGCACCTACACTTCTACCATTCTTGCCAACTTTGGCTGCTCCACCACCTCCGTTATGCCCAACTCCTTTCCCAGAGTGACAATAGTGCGAGAGGGCTAGCAGGGAGGGCTTGGACGCAAGTGTGCCCTAGGTTCGGTGGCATCTCCACTGTCCTCCACCGCAAGGAGCTCAACTTTTGGCCGTACCGCCCCATTGAGGCTCTGACCCCCAGAGGACCTTTGTCTCCACCCTAGGCGACTTCACTCACCCATATATACCCATTACAGATCCAAGTTGCTCACTTTAGCTTGATTTCTTCACTCTGTGCAGGGCACCTACACTCAACCCTTTCACCCAATCGACCGACCATTTTTGACTCGACGCACACCCCAAACGCCCGTCCTTCACTTCTCCATCTCTCTCCACACCCTACTCGTTGATACAATCATCGGATTGGGTCGAATCTCAGGCCTATTCCTTCACCCGACATAGGACCTGACCCATACACGCCCCCTCATTCATTTGGTACTTCTAACCCCTCACCAGAGTTCCTTCTCTGAGTAGAACCTCTCGTGCTGGACCAAGACCGAAGACAACCTCTCTTGGAGGTCATTTTGCACCTACACTTTAGTCAAGGAAGTTCCAGAACCCCCATGCCTCTCCAAGACTCATCTTGAGCACCTGGACCCTATTGAGTGCACCAACAACTGCGGACAACTACCAGCAACATTTTCTCCATCTGAGCAGCCTCGGAGGTCGTTGGAAGCCCACACATTCGCCATCCAAAACTTATCAGAGGCGAGTTCTTCCCGACGTCTCCCTCACCGTTGGATCAAGGGGTCTCCCAGTTCTAATCTCATACATCCATTTTGGAGACCCCTCTGATCGTCTGATCATCTGGAGGATTGATTCCCAGTCACTCATCGCCGAAGAGCTACGAGCAAATCGGGACAGTTCATCATAAGTGGATCCTCCCCAACCGTCCGTTGGCACTGAGCTAGAGCCATCAGATCCGAGTAGCGCCACATGTCGACCCCCCAGCGAAGGGTATATTTCACTCAGACCCTTGCCATTTATCTTATTTTGTTTTAGTTCAATAATTGTAATAATTAGTTAAAAATTTTGCATTTTGGACATGTGTTTTAGTTATTTGCATTTTAGTCTAACCGAGTTGAGATCGCGTGCGTCTACACGTGATTTTGTGGATCTTTTGTAGAATCTACCCTGAACTTTCCTTTGGTTATTGAATGAATTAAATATTTTGAGATTTGCATATCTAACCTTATGTGTACTGTTTCACGTGATGCGTGTGCCTTTTTTTTGATAAATTGCATAGTAGCCCTTGGATTTTAAGTATTTGTTATTCTTCATGCCTTAGAACTTAAAATAATTGCACATAGGTCCCTGCTTTACAGTTTTTAATTATTATCTTTGATTAGTCTTAATAAATATCATTTTGGCCTTAAAAATTCCCCAAAAATTATTTCTAGATCCCGCTAACTTGATCTTTGCGTGTTTATTTTTATGTGCCATTTTCCTTGCATTTTATACTATTAAAAATTCAAAAATACTTGTAAAAGTCCCTATTTGTCTTATAAAATTCCTAAAAATTTGAAAAGCCTTCAAAAAATTCCAAAAAATACTTGTAGTTATATTTTAGGCCTATTTAGCTTCTATATATTTTTTGTTTGAAAATACCTTATAAAACCTAAAAATTTATAAAATACTTAAAATCTTATAAAAAAACATATAAAATCAATAAAATTTCAAAAAATTGCATTTTCAGTTCATGTTTGTAGATATTTCTTCATAGTTTTTAATAAAAATCATTTCTAAGAGTTTTGAGAATTTTATATGTATTAAATTGAAAAAATAAATATTGATTGTTTATTGTTCCATTGTTGTCCTCTTTTTCGATTTTTTAAAAAAATCACAAAAACAATTGAAAAGAATTTTTTTGTAAAAAGTATAAAATTTGAAAAACCCCAAAATATTTTATTTTATTTTTCTTAGTATTTTTGACATATTTGAAAAATCCAAAACGAGTACTTGTGCATATTTGTTGTCATTGTTCTTATTTTGCCTTAGTTTAAAAAAAAGTGTAAAATTAAAACCATTAAAAAGATAATAAAAATCCTTTGATTTTCGAATCGCCTACTTTGTTTTTAATTGTTCTCCTTGAGTCCGGCCCTGGTCGTTATACCATGTTAATAAAAGTAGTAAAATCGCTTATTGTCATTGCATGATTCATTAGTGGTTTAAATAAATTTTCTCATTGATCGTGAATCTAGTTTGAGTCACAACGATACTTAACTAATTAACTTAACTCGAATAGGATCATGCCCTCATCGGCACATGTAAACTTTGATTGAAAGTATCGGGCGATCTTCGGGGATAATCGAGTTGCTCTAAGGTCCAACACCTTCGTAATGGTGCTCTGCATCGACCGGGGGACTCAGATGAGACAACAGATGCCTGGATGTGCTTGATGAGGTCTCAGCATGAGGTGCTCCATCGGTTAGTTTGAGGCTCCAAATGAGGTTCCCCATTTACGTATAACTAGATTCGAACACATCTAGTGATGCATCTTCTGCTTTTCTAAGTTCTTTAGCCACCTGCAATTACATGGATGAGGTCCGTCTTGACGACCTCGAAAGTTATCAAGTAGAGACCCAAGATTTCATAGCATAGGATGGGTCTGAGACTACAGGGGGCGATTCTTCAGAAGGAACTTTATATTTTAGTATGGATGATGAGAAGCAAAGGGATCAGACTTCTGAGGAGTTTGATTCAAATATTTCATATTCAGAGACATTTCACGATTCCTCCGTCTCAGATGATCTAGAGACAGAATTTCATTTAGATGAGCTATTTTCCGTTGGTCATTCTGAGGAGTCGGATGATGTTTTGAACATCTTCTGTAGTCTGACTTTAGAGCACATCGACATGGTGGATAATAAAGATGCCAACAAATCCACTACCGATACAGATCCCATTACTCATACGGAGGATGTTTCAGCACAGCCAGAATCTACCTTACCTGAGTTAAAGACTTTGCCACCAAACATGAAATATGCTTTCCTATCGGGTCCACATCAACAGTTTCCGGTCATTATCAGTTCATCATTGACCGACGATCAAGAATCTCGTCTGATGGATATTCTAGAAAGAAACAGCAAGGCTATTGGGTGGACTGTATCCGATCTCTGCGGGATTAATCCTGCTTTGTGTTCTCATCATATTTATCTCGATCATGACAGCAAACCATCCAGAGAGTTTCAGCATAGGCTGAATAAGGTTTTACAAGAAGTTGTCAAGAAAGAAATTATGAAATGGTGCGACGCCCAGGCTTTTTTTTATCCAATCTCCAACTCTGAATGGGTTAGCCCATTGCATGTTGTCCCGAAGAGTCAGGAATATAGATGGTTAAGAATGAGAGTGGAGAGGAGATTCCAAAGAGAGTAACCACGTTGTGGCGGGTATGTGTTGATTACAGAAAACTGAACACCGCGACGAAGAAGGACCACTTCCCTTTGCCTTTTATAGACCAGGTCATAGAACGGTTAGCAGAAAAGGAATACTTTTATTTCCTTGACGGTTACTCCGGATACAACCAAGTATCAATTGCTCCTGAAGACCAGGAGAAAACCACCTTCACATGTCTATTTGGCACGTATGCCTTTAGACGGATGTCCTTTGGATTGTGTAGCACTCCTGGTACTTTCCAGAGGTGCATGCTTGCTATTTTTGCGGACATGGTCGGTGATTTTCTAGAGGTTTTTATGGATGATTTTTCAGTCTATGGTGAGTCCTTTGACGATTGTTTAGCGCACCTAGACCAGGTTCTTAAAAAGTGTTGTGAGGTAGATCTCGTTTTCTGTCTTGGGAAAAGAGCTATTTTATGGTTACTCATGGGATCGTGTTGGGGCACATCATCTCCCAAAAAGGCATGGAGGTTGACCCTACCAAGGTGGATGTCATCAAGCGACTCAAACCACCAACCAACATGAAACACTTACGGTCATTTCTGGGGCATGTCGGCTTTTACCGACGGTTTATCCAAGATTTCTCCAAGATTACCCGACCGTTAACTGAATTATTAGGCAAAGACATTGAGTTCTTGTTAGATGATAAATGTCTTAATGACTTCCTCACACTTAAAGAAAAGATTATCAGTGCTCCTGTCCTACAACCGCCTGATTGGTCTCTACCCTTTGAGATCATGACAGATGCTTCAGATTTTGCGGTCGGGGCTGTATTAGGACAGAGGAGGAATGGACTTCCCATTGCCATCCATTATGCTAGCAGAACTTTAGACGATGCTCAGAGAAATTACATAGTGACAGAAAAGGATATGTTGGCAGTGGTATTTGCTCTAGATAAGTTCCGATCCTATCTTCTTGGCTCAAAAATCACAATTTACACAGATCACTCAGCTATCAGGTTTTTAATGGAAAAGAAGGATGGCAAGGCACGCCTTCTTAGATGGATTCTATTACTTCAGGAATTTGATTTGGACATTAAAGATAAACCTAGGGTAAAGAATGTGCTAGCTGATAACCTCTCCCGATTACAGACAGATCAGACTTCAGATAATTACACGTTAGAGATCGCAGAGAGATTTCCTGACGAGAGCATCTTTGCGGTTACCAAACTTCCATGGTATGCAAATATAGTCAATTTTCTGGTCACACAGAAAAGTCCTCAGGGTTGGCCAAAGAACCGAGTTGATAAACTAGTTTCTGAGGCACGATACTACCATTGGGAGGATCCGATTCTTTTTTGTGAAGGACCGGATTGTGTTTACAGGCATTGTACTCCTCAGGAGGAATATAATAGTGTCCTCACATTGTGTCATTCTTTAGAAGCAGGAGGACATCACTCAGGGAAGAGGACAGCACAGAAGGTACTTCAGAGCAGATTATGGTGGCTGACTCTTACGAGAGATGCCAGCACATTCGTGAAGAGTTGCCCAGATTGTCAGAGAGCTGTAGGGATAGTCAGTGCTAGAGATGCAATGCCGATGCGACCCATCATTATTTGCGAGATCTTTGACGCATGGGGCATAGATTTCATGGGACCGTTCCCTTCCAGCAACGGCTTTGAGTACATTCTTCTCGTTGTAGGCTATATTAGTAGATGGGTGGAGGCTATACCCGCACAAACTGCAGACAGTAAGATAGTTTGCAAGTTCCTAAGGGAAAACATTATTTCACGGTTCGGGATCCCACGTATTCTTATCTCAGATGGGGGTAGCCATTTCATTAATAATGAGGTCAAAATTCTAGTGAAGCAATACGACATTGATCACAGAGTAGCTTCTCCTTACCACCCGCAGACGAATGGCATGGCTGAAGTTTCGAATAGGGAGGTGAAATCATTTCTCCAGAAATTAGTACAATCGGATAGGAAGAACTGGTCACTGCTTCTAGATCAGGTTCTTTGGGCATATCGTACTGCATACAAAACTCCCTTAGGTACTTCACCATTTAGATTGGTTTATGGAAAGCCGTGCCATTTGCCCGTAGAGATCATGCACAAATCTGAATGGGCTATTCGAGAAATTTTACTGGATGCACAGAAAGCATGAGCCAAGAGAAAGATAGATCTGAATGAGCTGATAGAGATTTGAAATCAAGCATAGGAGAACACACTCATTTATAAGGACAAAGTGAAGAAATGGCATGACAGACATATTCGGCACAAGATCTTTGTCCCGGGGCAAAAAGTTGGGTTGTTCAATGCGAGATTGAGAATTTTTCCTGGTAAATTAAAAAGCAAGTGGGAAGGACCTTATGTAGTCAGAGCGGTGCACGACAATGGAAGTATAGCGACATCAGATGTGTCACCTGGTGTAGAGCCGTTCGTGGTTAACGGGCAGATGCTGAAGCACTTCATCGAGAACACTGATCATCTGGCACGTACTGAAGTGATCTATTTTGTATATGATTCATGATCATCCTTTCACTTCATCTCATCATGTACAAATTCTTTTGAGCCATTCGATTCTGGAGATCCGCAACACTTGTATATTCTTCATAGACTACAATCGTCCCCATTTTTGCTCGTCTTCTATGCTTAGGATACCAGATCCTAAGTATGGGGGACCGATTATTTGCTGATTGACGTTTTATATTTTTTTTCTGATTCTTTTGTATATCCTTTCTTTCTCACAAATCACCGGTCTCCGATTTTTGGCTACACTCTTTTCTATACTTAGGATGCCTTATCCTAAGTATAGGGGGGACCGAGTGATTTCGATGATTTCGTATTCTTTATTCCTTTTGTTTCTTCATTGTATATTCTTTTTACTCAGTCACCTCATTTTTGCTCTTCCGTTATACTTACGATGACATGATCGTAAGTATGGGGGGTGACTGACGTGTACTCTTTATTCTCTTTCACCCACTTTTACTGAGCACGAGTTATGTCCTCCTTTTTCTCTTTTGACGCTATGAGGGCATAGCACAAGCTAAGTATAGGGGTGTTTGTATATATTGTATATATACTTTTGTCCATAACTCGTACTTTTATGTATTTTCTATATCTATAAAATCCATAAAAAGTGGGTAAGGTTTAATTTAAAATCCACTTATATTTATTTATTATTTATAAAATCCTTGTAAATGAGTAAAATATGTTTAAAACTTGTAATTAAAATCTGTAATTAAAAGATGTATTTAAAATTTGCATTTAAAATTTGTATAATACTTATTTAAAATCTTATTTATTAAAATATGTGTAAAAATCATTTAATCCTTGTAAAATTCCATGTAGATAAAATCTGTAAAATACATTAGATATTTAATCCAAATAAAATATATCTTGTAAAATTCATGTACAAAAACTTGTTTATAAAAATAATAAAATCCATAAAAAATACAAAGTCTCAAAAATCATAAAAATTACAAAAGCCTTAAAATCCATAAAAATGAGTAAAATTCAGAAAATATACTTCACAAAAACACGGTTGCATTTGCATTCGCATTTTTCAGAATAAGTCTGATTTCTGGAACTAAGGACTGAGTCTAGTCTAAAGGATGGAGCTTGATTACGGCCTTTAACTTTCGTTGTAAGGAGCCTAGTTAGGATCTGGAATTTAGACTCTTCATGTCTGTGACTTATAATCTTTGGGTTCCATAAGACCATATTCGGGAAATCAAGTCATATGCGCTTAAGTAGACCATTTAGAGTCATCCGTACAACTCTACACCACTAAACCAATCTTGAACACATGCACTTTGCACTTATCTCAACTCGCATGGAGTTACGAAGGGCAGTACATCTTAGTAGTGAGTTTCTATCCTTATCTTTGCGGCATTGACGTCTAAATACGGGAGAGATTGGGGTTGCGATAGTTGCTTCGGATGAGGGAAGGATCTGCTGACACAATTTTTCTAAGACCTCAAAAAAGGGACGGAATAAAAAGATGCTATATCCATCGAGGCACAAAAAGATGAATGCAGTGCAAGCAAATTACAAAGTCAAAGCAAAGAAGAAGCCACCAAATAAGACCACAATGGTCCAAGCTTCCACCAAAAATGCCTGCACATCTTAGTGAAGACTTAGCTATACCGGTTGAGCTTCACAAGGAGATGCGTCTACACTGGTCGCACTCCACTTCTTTTCTCATTCTTCTACCTTCTCTCTATACTCGATTGTAGACATATCAGAACTAAACTCAGAAGGGAATACCTCCCTCCTCGAGGAAAGAGTAGCGGGATGAGGAAGCAATAGAAGTGTATAGCCGGGATGGACGGTTTCTTCGTTTCTCTAAGCATGAAGAGCTAAATCAATTCACACACTGTACAAATTGACTTCAAGGATGATAGAGTTTGCGTCATGAATAAGTGAGTCTGAACTAGCTGATGAAGTGATCTTGAATAAGGATTTGTGGAACTTGAGGACTGTTGAAGATAAAATCCTAATCCTAGTTAAGGCTCTGACAAAATGCTTGTTTCAGGCCCGATCGAGCTCTGTCCTTTGTCTGTTATCATGAGTTGGTTTAGGAAAACAAATTCATTCTAATTTTCTTTCTTTTTCACTTACTTTTTCAAATAAGTGTTTGCTAAGGGACTAGCAAAGTTTAAGTATAGGGGGTTGATGAATCCATGATTCATTAACTTTTCAGTCGCATTTTGTCTTAAAACCCTTAACAAATGCATGTAAATATTCATTAATTCTCATATTTTAACAAATCATTATTCATGAATAAATATTCGTTTTTAAGCATAAAACTCATGTAAATAAATAAAGAACAAAGAAAAAAAGAAAAGAAGGCAGATTGGATATATGTAAATATGTACAATATGACTTAAAAATATAAATATAACTGCAAGGTATATTTATAGCCTAACCCCCGAGATCAAGTCAGCATGGATTGGTCGACAAACCAATAAGTAGGGGAGATAAGGAAAGAAAACCCTAAAAAAATAAATTAATACACACACCATGTACCTCTCACTATTTATCAAATAAATACAAAACTTCAATGAATTTTAATTAATTCGTATGTAAATATTTTGCACTAAATTCTTTTCCTAATTATTTCTAAAAATGTATATAAAAATATAAAAAAAAGTTAAAAATATTACTCTGTACATATACCAAGAAATCCTACTTATAAATTGTCAAATTCTCAACTTCCGAACATCATAACTTCTTCATACGAACTCCAATTTCTCTACTCACCTTTAAAGTTCATAAAATAATATTCTCTAATTAATAAAGGTGGTTTCATCGAATTCTGAGTCCGTTTGCAAAAAGTCGGTTTTGGGACCAAATGACAACGGGGTTTCTGGGCTATTTATTTTATGTAGAACACATTATTTATAGTTTTCTTAATTTTATAATTTCTAATTATTTACATGATCTTGTAATTTAATCCTAATTTATTTCAGAATTTTTGGAGTTTATTTATTATTTTAATAAATTCAAAAACCCTAAATTATAGGTAAAAGTGAACTGACTAAATAATACATGTATTTATTAATATATGCAAAAATTCACACAAATCTTATTTATTGTTCTAATAGTTAAGAAAATATAAAACTAATTTTTAGCTATTTATTTATTAAATTAAAAATTCAAAACCTATTTATATATTTATTAATATAATATTTATATTTTGAATAATATTTATTATTTATAAAAAGTAATTATTCCATAAATTAGATAAATAATTTATTTACATTTCTTGTATTTATACTTAATTAAAATAACTTTATTTACTATTTAATATTGAATTTATAATGAATTTCGAACATCTGGCCAACCAGGTGCTGACACTTGTCAGCACCTGGTTCATCTTCCTCAAGAAGTCTGTTAGCCAGACTGTTCTGAACGGCCAACTTCAAACATTTTTCCAAATCACCTCATAAGCCTCTCCGATGATCTAAACCTTTGATTCGATTCTCCTAACTACCCTCTCATTCGGCCACCCTTGGATTTTACTTGGAGCCCACGAATCTGATCTATAAAAACCTCCAAAGTTCCCATTTCGCAACTAACTTTCCAACTACACAGGACTCCCCAGTTCCAGTGCATGACCTTCTCCCTTTCTCGCCTTGTTCTGGCCATATGAGGTGGTGACCCACCTAGGAAAAGCCTCGCATGGAAGAGGGACGTCAAGTTCCAAGGTGCATCTCCACCTTGAATCGCAGCTCAACGTCGCGTTCAGCTCCGACAAAGGTCGATCGTCGAGCAGCTACCAGAGGTAAATACACCTCTTCTTCATAGACCTATTCCACCACCTTTCTCAAATTTTTCTCGAACATCATGCCACGATTAGCGTGGCTAATCCCATAATTAGTTAGTTCATCCATTTAGCTTAGACGCTCAATAATATCTCACCTCTCCTTTGTTTCAAATTTGCACCAAATCACGTTACGTTTCTCGAGTTTTTACGCCTGTTTGCATTTCGTCTGGAAACCATTGTTTTGATCTTGCGAATTCTTAATCCATCGGCCGATTCCTTGGGAATCGAGCACATAAACGTGTTGTTTGCAGATCCATCTTCAATCAGGAGCAGAATCAAAGCATTTGGAAGCTTCAATCCTCAAAGAAATTGCAATTCAAAAGAGGCACATCAACTTAACTCCAGAACATACCATCAAGATCCGCCACCTTCGTCGAGTTGTAGCCGACGCTCAGAGCCAGCATCACCTGAAGTCCACTGCGGGCGAGCTCGAAGATTAGAGGAGCTAACCTTTTGGCCCCACCGGAGGTCCAAGCTCGCCGCCGATCATCTGAGAAAATTCGTTGAAGAAGCCTTCGTCGGCAGTTGCGCAACAGACTCAAGAACCTCAAGAACTCCAAGTCGCACAGGCTTGCGACACGTGGCGTGCGCAGAAGCGTCATATCAGCGCCACATGATATAATCTCAGCCCTTCATTCTGAAACGGTGGAAATATTGTAGCATAAACCCGAAGACTTCCAGTAATTCAATCGCGCCCCTGAAGGTTTCCAGTATTTGCATTTATGTCCCTCCACAAGGACCTAAATGTAAAAACTTTTATTTCTTTTTCAAAACAGTCCATGTTAAGGACCATTTCGCAACATTTTTTGATACTTTTTCTTGCACTTATACCCCTGGGCTGTAGGGGATTTTTGGACCTACTTTTGACCTCATTTTTCGTAGATTTTCTTGGAGTAGTTACACAACTACCTCTGTGAGTTTTCATTAATTTTTCGTGTAGTTTTCTCATGTTTTTATCATGTTTTGATTCGTCGGAAATCATCTTCGTCTTGCTTTGATTTCGTGTGCTTGTTCAAGCTTGTTGCTCGGCTTTTCACCTACTATATAGTATCATCTACCTATATTCCACCTATTATACAATAAATAAAACTTGTGAAAAATACCCCTTTGAAAAATAAATAAAAATAGGAAAAGATTAAAATCACATAAAAAAATTAAAAAATAAAAATTCAATAAAAATTGTATCTTTTCTTTGATCGCTCTAAGAAGAGATAAAAATAAATCACAAAAATATTTTCTCTTAAAAAACCAGATTACCCTATTCTGCCTCCTTGAGTTCGACCCAGGCACACTTACCTGGTAAAATAAATAGTGTAGGTTTATCTTAAAAAACCGAATTTGTTTGATCGGAGCTGGGATCCTTTTTGCGGCTTTCTACATCGGCAACTTTATCTTCTCAAAAGCCGTAAATCGATTTTAGCTTTTATCAGGTGTCTAGCCTAATCTTGCTCCGATGAGCAAGATACAAGGGGTCAGACTGTGGGAGAAGGATGGCGGTGAAATGAGGCTTCGATATGTGTGGGTAGAGGTGATCATGGATCTATGACTACGGTGGTCGGAGCCAAGAAGATGGAGGAAGCCTAATGAACAATGGAAATGAGAGGAGTTGAAGGGTACCTGAGTGGTCTAACATGAACGACGAAGCGAGATGGAGGTGTGGGGAGAGGTCTTGGCCTCTATCATGTTGTGGTGAACAAAAGAGGCTATACGTGGCGGAGCTCCGACCGCGCCGATTCAAGCTCCAAAGGGGTTCTCCGGGAGGCTGTCACTCTCTTGAACGTAGCTAAGGGGCAAGGGTGGCACGAGGACAAGCTGCGAAGTGAGGAGGCTGGAGAAGAATATTTATAGGCATCTCTAGGGTCTAGAAGGATCGAGGGAATGTACAGAACCCTAGGGAGATTCAGACCAAATTAGGGATCTGTGAGAATCACGTATCTTCAAGGAATCTATGGTCCGAATTTCGAGGCAAATTATGGTTGGATTCGGGCTAGAGAAAAAGGGAAAAAAGAGCTCCGACAAAGGATATTGGGTATGATCCAGTTGAGAGGAGGGGTTGACCCGGGTCAACAAACCCGGGTCAGCCCATCAGAAAAATCTGAGTCCAAAAATCCAAGAATATTAAATAAAAACTAGTAAATGGATTTAAAACAAAAATGAATAAATTAAAAATCTTTATTATTTTTCAAACTATTTATCAATGATTTTTAATTATTTTTATGAATATATATAGTATATACAATATATTGTATTATGTACCGGTATAAAATACCTATATATTTCATTTTATTATTTTTATATAAATATCTTTTGTTTTATATTTTGTATATTTACAAAATAATTTAAGGAGTATAAAATAATTGTTATTTGATTTTTACAAATTAAATAAAGGTTTTAATTAAATAGATAATTTGCACAATATGTGCAAGCGTGGCTATTGTACAACGAAGTTTTGATTTTATTTTAAATTTATTTCGTGTTTTGTTATTTTTATTTTATTTTTATGATAATATTAGAAATATTCACAAGTACTTAAAAATACATTATACAAAAATTATGTATTAAGTAAATATATTTACATGTATAGGTACTATATGAATATATAATACACTCGAAAAGCCAACTTTCACACCAAACTCCAAAAGTTATGAAACCACCCTCATTTTAAAGATAATTTACTTTAGAGTCCAATAATGGTGATTTTAGAAGAATTTGAGTTCACATGGAGCTGGAATTGATCTTTTAAGTTCTTGTTTTGTGGCTTTTATGAATGGTATTATTTCTACTATGTACATCGAATCATGTTGCAAAATATTGTTATTATTTAGAAAACATTTTTTTACATATTTTATTGATAAAATAATTTGTTTTCAAATCTTTTTATTGAAGAATAAATATAGGAATGATATGTGTATAGAATGAACGGTGAAGAATATATAGCATATACAAGGACCCTATCTCCCCGTACTTTATTCCTTGTCGATCAAGTCAATAATTGACCTTCTCTTAGGATTTGGGTCAGTTTATACTTATTACATAATTATATCCTTCTTTTCCTTTTTACTCTCCTCTTTATTATTTTATTTTAGGAAAAAGGTGTTAGTTAAACAATGTTAACAAGAGTATGTACAATGGTAATTTATTGGATTTACACATATTTACAAATGTTTTTGCTAAAATATATGGCTAAATAAAAGAATAAAGAATGAGAGTCATAGATTCATCAGCAAAGTTGTCACAAAATCCCAAACCCTAACTCCCGATATGCATTCATACCCGTATTTGTATCTCTTGCACATGAAATTTGATTTGAAACTACTCACATTAAAAGTTTCCCACTAAAAATACTCTAAATCTTAAACATACTTTGATGTTGAGAAAAGTCAATATGTTGAAAATCAGTTTTGGGACAAACTATACATTTGTGCACATATTTTGAACATTTTCTACAAAGTACATTTCCTCTTGGTTTCCTTTGATTTTTGCTTTAGCATTTTCTTTGTAAAATATTTATTATCCTAAAAAATAAATAAATTACATAAAAATTAACAAATTCAAAAAGATAAAAATATAATACTTAATTTATATATATATGTCATATACTTTGCATATCATTTTGTCTATCTTTCTTATTTTACAAAGCCACAATCCAATTAAATACCTATCTATAGCTTATAATATATGTTATTAATATAAAATATAATATAATGTTATTACTAATAAGAAAATAGAAGAAAATTTTAAAATATAAAAAACCAGATTTATTTGTACCCACAAAAATAATTTTAAAATTATATCTTCTATCTAAGCCTCTTTGGTTAAGCTTTATTCTACAGTATTCTAGAGAAAACTATATTGATAATTTTTTTCATTTTGAGAATTTAGTTTTTAAGCGCTCTGTGGTTAAATTCCTAATTTTCTCTTATTTACTATGGTCGCCTTTTATCTTTGGGCCATGTGGAACTTGGTCTCTTTCCCCCATTAGGTCAACCTCTTTCTCTCATTTGTTGCTAGAGATATAAAAATGAATACAATAGTCATTGTGAATTTAAAGAAGCAAATAAAAATATTATTCGATACTATATATATTTAACTATGGGTCATATGGCAAAAAATGTTGGATTACTTATTGATTTAGGTTAATTTTGTTGTAATGGAGGAGGAAGAGGAAGATGGGATGTTGGGGGTAGTGGCGAGGTGGGAGATGATGATGAACTAGGGAGGAGGATGAGGAGGAGGAAGGGGAGATGGGAGGACATGGTGGTGGTGAGGTTAGGCGTCAGGGAGGGGGGTATACTAGTGAGGATGTGACGGGGGTGGGGGGCTTCGATTACAAAAAATTTAAAACATAATAACCATAGGGTTCAACCAAGTTAGATTAACTCAAGCGTATGGTCGGGTTAGCGAACTAAACTAGTGGAGAAGCCTATGTATAAATGAAAATCATTATGTGAGGTTCTACATGTAATTCACAACTATGCATTGTTCAATGCGTAAATACCAAATTATACAGATTACGTGGGTAAAACTCTAATGAATCTTAATTTCATCACCTTTATTCTTTCATTTTGGCCTTAAATCCCTAGAGAAATGCATGCATATAGCACCGATTTGTGGAAAATAACAATCAATAATTGACCAATAAATATTGTATTGAATACTGTATTTAATACAAAAATAAAGAATAAAGGAAAGAAAAGGAAAAGAACGAATAGTCAAAGACACTTAGTAATCCTAGATCCCGAGACCCAACCTTCATGATGACTTGGTCGACAAGGAATAAAGTAAGAGAAATATGGTAAAAGCCTTAGTTTTATAGCTCAATAATAAGATTTTGGGACCCATTTTATTATCCAATTTTACACCTCAAATAAAAAAACCCTCAACAAGAATATTATACATAAAAATAGAAATAAAAATACAATATTAATTTCACTAAAAAATAATACACGATGCACCCAAGACACATAAAATAAAAAACTGCCAAGAAAATTACACATACATGTATCTCCTCATAGAGACTCAAAATTCACTAAATTCACCTTTATTATTCATAAAATTAATTATCTATTTAGTGAAGGTGGGTTTATTCAATTTTGAGTTGAGATGCAAAAGTTAGCTTCTAGGTCTCTATTATACTGTATACCTATATATAACATTCAATATATTCATTTCTTGTATTTTTCACTTTCTTATATCTTTATATACTTGTAAATATTATTTAAAATACATGTCAATAATAAAAATAAAATAAAATAATCAAGAATACATATAAATGAATAAATTATTAAAATATATAGGTAAATTATACCTATATAATATATGTAAATATTTATTTAAATAAATATATAAATTTTAAAAAATAACTAAAATTATGAAAAAGTGCAATTAAATAAGTTATCAATATATAAATTATGTAAATATCAAATTAAAATCTAAAAAGCAAAAAAAAATCAAATGTACTAAATACATGTAAATATATACCTATACTTATATATGTAAATATCAACTTCTAATAAATTAGATTGTAAAAATAAATAAAAATCATAATAAAATACTACATAAAATTACAAATATTTTTTTATTTTTACCAAAAATTAGATTATTAATTTGTATTTTTATCAATTTAATAAGATATTTTTGAATCCATATTTTCTAGTTGGTCCACGTGGGGGTCAATTGTCCTTGCGCCTTGCCCCCTTTGTCAGGGGTCATGTGGCCTATAACTTTCTCCTTTTTTTGGGAGAGTACCATGGCTCGAGAGCCCTCAATTCCTTCATAGAACTTCTCCCCCTCACCTTCCTCCATCTCCTCGACCCCATACTTCTCACCAACTCCATCTCCAGAGCACACAAGCTCTCCTCGAACATCCCCTTCACCATGTCTATAATTTTTTTCCTTCGCTCCCTTTTGCTTTTTGATCCCTTTATCCCTACCATAACCCCAATAGGACCCACTATCGAAGCTCTTGGTGACAGCATCATCCTCTTCAGCCTTGTCAGCGAGGAAAAGGGTGGAGATCAGAGATTCAAGCTTCTTTGGCCACCTTCGATGAGATTCATCTGCTCCAGGCATTAGCACATGTCTGAGCTTCTAACCCTAGGTATTCTCATCACATTTCCATTCCTTAGTTTAGAGTAATGTTAATTTAATTAATTAGTTTCAATCATAGTGTAATTTTTGGATTTAAGATCGTTGGAACTCTAAGCTCCAGCCTAAAATTCCATGTGCTTCCTCCAAGTTCTTCCTCCCGCCTTTCGATCCGTCCGATCAATGCATGGCTTCAGGTCGATTCTCTGCCATTGAATCATCGAGAGAAGCGAAGCTTCTATCCACCATCGATCGAGCCACATGGCACATGAAGGAGCGCCTTATCGGGTGACTTAAAGGGGTAATTTCCATAGGACCCCTCCACATTTTTTATGTAATAGTATGTCCTATAAATATTAAGTTAAATGGAAACTTTTGTGTAAAAGTTACATTTGACCCTCCCATATTTATTATATATTACATCGAGGTCCACGCGAGGACATCTTACGTGGCGACCCACGTGAGGGGGGCATTACAAGAATACCCTCCTAGCTTCTTGTATTTACTTTTAGTACTTAAAATTACAATATTAATGTAATAATTTAGGGTTATTTGCACGTAGACCCTTGGACTTTAATATTATTGAAAAAATATGCATGTTAGTCATTTTATTTTATTTATGTATTTCTATTTTCCTTAAATAGCTCATGTGATCTATAATTTTTGAAAAAATATAATATAGGATATGCTTTAAATAATGAGGATGAATGCCTATATTTTTATTTATCATTTTATTGTATCCTAATTATTCAAATAGAAAAGGAGCTATTCAATCCCTGTTTAACTAGAAAATTACAAAAAAATTATAAAACGTATCTTGAAAATTCAAAAAAATAACTAGTATGTATTACTATATATTCTAACTCCAAACCAAAAAAAATAAAAGTAAAACATTAAAAATTAAAAAACCCTAAAACTTTGTAAAAATCAGAAACATCTCTATAAAAATCCAAAAATATTTGTTTTGTTTTTTCTTATTACTTATATTATATAGTATATATCAAAAATATTTTTGGGAATTTTTGTCTTATTATCTATTTTTAAAACCCAGAATAATTTGGCCTATTTATTATATCTACTGTTGTGCATATTTAAATCAATTAAACAACCTAAAAATTATAACAAATATAAGATAAACAAAAAAAGAGAAAAACATGAAAATACAAAAACAATTTTTTTGTAATTTTTGAATATATATTGTTATATTTATAAATTAAAGCCCCATGTATACTATTTGTATTATATATTGCATATATACTTATAATAATTAGTTATAATTAACCTATATATATTTAAAACCTTTTAAAAAATAAAAAGAACTGTACCTATATATATTTCCTATATTTTTATATTTTTATTTATTTAATATATCATAAAAAGTAGTTGTAATATACATATTACTATATATATATATACATATTATATCTTTAAAAATAAAAAGAAACTAAAATTTTGTAAAACTAAAAAGAAATAAAAATTGAAAACAAAAATTATATAAAACATTAAAAATTTATAAAAATTAAATATAATAAAGCCCACAAAAATAGAAAAAAGACAAAAAGTACAAAAATAATTGTTGTTTATTTTCATTAATATACAATAATTACCCTTATCCCTATTGATCTCTGTAGTTCGGCACTCTACACTTATTCACCATACACATTTTGTAGAGTTAAAATAAAAATAAATTTTGACTCACACATTTGCATTGAATTATCATACATTGTGGGTTTTGATTGTAGACTTAGTTGGTTGTTTGAGTATCGGGAGCTATGAGAGCGGTCGATACAATGATTGTCGGATCCGACTTATCAGACACCGCAGACCTTGCAAGATTGGATGTGAGGTACCTCGAACGTCTAGCTAATCAAACTCCCACGTAAAAATGGACACATAATTTTTGCTTTGAATCACATCTTCATTAAAAATAATCTGAACTTAATCGTAAATAAAAAGTACAAAATCTAATCTAAAAACGGGCTCATATACTTTACGCTTTGAATCACGACTTCATTATTTGTTATAATCTTAACTTAGTTGCTATTTTTGCACGATAAGAGTATAGTTTTTGTGACTTCATCTACGATGATGACAGGGTAATACATCCAATCGTATCGTCAATTGATCTATGATATCCAGCCAAAAAATATACTCCCTTATCCATCAAAAGCCGTTGCACGAGGAGCCTTGGAATTGCTAACCATATCTGGATGTCTCCGTATATAGCATAAGGAGTTATGTAAACTCTCATTGTTCCTAACCTTTTGACCATTATGGTAAAAATATTGGTGATTCGTCCACCCGTATCTCAACTCCCATGCCAACCAAAACTAATTTACTTTGGACAATAATAAGCTCGTGTTTCACCTCATTTCAACCTAACTTTCACACATCCGAACTACAAATGCAACTACCACCTCACGGAATTCTATCCACAAAGGAGAGCTCAAGGATGTGGGTTCCAACTACCCCTAATCTAACATCTCATGTGACAAACACTATAAGTACCCTATAATCACATGCAATCACTTCCATCAAACACACCCGATACTATCCCATAGCTTCCCCAACCATGGCTTCCAACACCTCCTTGCATCTCGGCATCCTCCTAGTTTTCACGCATCTTATCTTCAAAACTTGCCTCGCATCTCACCTCCACCTCTTGGAAAACCTCGAGCCGCCCAAGCATGAGCTAGAAAATGCTCCTGAGATGCATGAGCTTCCAAGATACAAGATACCGAAGGTGCCTCACGAGATCGCGAAACCGAAGTACCCGGAGATACACAAGTTGCCTAGGCACGAGCTACCGAAGGTTCATGAGATCCCTAAACCAATGCATTCTTGGATACCGAAGATGCACGAGCTTCCTAGGCACTCGGTACCTAAGGTGCCTCATGAGATCCCCAAGCCAAGGCATCCGGAGATTCACAAGCCGATGCATCCTTTGCTACCAAAGATACCCGAGCATCCCAAACACAAGCAACCGAAACTACCCCATGGGATCCCCAAGCCAATGCATCCTCCGATACCGACCGTACCGGACCTACCCAAGCACGAGCAACCGCAAGTACCTGAGGTACCTGAGGTCCCTAAGCCAACGCATCCTCCGCTACCGGAGTTTCCTCACCACGATGCTCCGAAGATACATGAAATCCCGCAACCTCAGAAGCCAGAGCTTCCCAAACATCCTGAGATCCCTAAGCCGGAGAACTCAATGCCGGAGCATCCTGCCATGCCGAAGGGACCGGAGAAGAAGCCGTCCCACCATAATTAGCAAGTGATTCCGAGTCGAGGTTTAGTAGGTTGCTGATGCCCTTGTTTTAGCTAGTAGAATATTTGGTATAATGTTGTGATGATGCACAACTAATTTTATGTGTTGAGATGGTATTTCATGCACTGGGTACGTAGTTCACCTGTATTTCTTAATTTTGCATGTATGTGCAAAATATGACGTAATATATCACTTTTGAGTATATTAATGATTGGTATTCAGATTGTGTTACTATTTGAGTAGTATACTATTTAATGGATGTCTCCTTACGAAATGTTTTACGCTATGCTACCGTTTGATGTAATTATATGGTAAATATCTGATCCTACAATCGTTGTTTCTTCTTCAATATTTCGAAGAGTCCACAGTATTTAAGTCGACGTTATTTGAGAGCTTGCATGATCTCGTCTTGTAAGAAATTGCATCCTTCGTGGTACAAGGGATCGATGGAAAATGAATGCAATGCATCCAGCATGTGGTGATAGAATTTCCATCATCGTCCCTCAAGTTAGAGATGAGCATTGAGCTAATAAGCCAGTCCGACCTGGCCCGCAAATCCGGCCCACGAATCCAACCCAAAACTCGGTCTAATTTATATTGGATCGGATTCGGACAAAAAAATTGATCAATTAATTAAATGGGATGGGCTCGGGTCGATGGTATCAGGTCGACGAAATACGACCCCCACTACGTCGGCCTTTGGACCAACAACTCGAGGTATTATCTTTACGTCTTTTAATTTTTGAACTTAAAAGCATGTAGAGGTAATATTCATGTGGATTCACGTTAGTATGCACACCTAAAAGTCAAACTGAAGGTCCGAAGTAATAGTCCTAAATCTAAGATATAGCTTTTGCGTTATTTTTGCTTCCTGCTGTGGAATAGGGAAACGAGTTTAGGAGTGTTCACATGACGCTGACATGGAGTCGTATTTCGATTTCCTGCTTTGTTCTGGTTGTTAGATTACTCATTTATTATAAAACTAGCAAAGCCTTCTTTACCCTATGGGCTTGTTTGGTTGCGAGGATATTTCGCGTACCTTGGCATATCCCTAGCTCCAACCCTGCATTCTTGGGTTGGGAATACTTGTTTGAACCTACAATTTCTATGGTATAATTATTTTTAACCTTGTTCAAATACACTCATTAACATAAAAAACATATTATAATAATTAAAAAAAGGTAATATAACACATAATCAATGTCAATCATCTTCACGAAGCAGCTGGACCCCCTCATGACTTCATTGGAGCTGTGGATCACCCTCCACACTCGGGCGAAGTTCACCTGAGCCGAGTTCATCCAGCCGCCTTCTCCGCCGCTCGATCTGAAGTGCCCACCCAGTTTTGATCCAAGTCGTCCGCTAGTGTCTTATTCTGATGCTTGGATCAGAACTGGACCCCCATCTGTGCCACACGTTCCTGCCTCCTGTCATGGCCGTCAAATCTTCATATAACAGCTAATCAGAGTTGTACGCCAGCGCCTGCACTAGAACAGTCAGATCCTTTTGCAGAGGCTCATCAGGGTCGTACGTCAAAGCACGCGCTCCGCACACGCCTGAGGGTAAACTTCACTTTTTACCCATGCATGTCTTTTATTTCGCTTTACTCTGGTAAATAAAATGTGTAGTTGAGAACTTTTGCAGTCAGACCCATGTAGTTTCTTTATTTGCACTTTAGTCTAGTCGATCTAGAGTCACGTGTGTCCCAACGTGATTATTTGGGTTATCTGCAGTATTTACCCCAAACTTCTCTACTGTTATGCGATGAATGTTATTGCACTTATACCCCTGTGAGTTGCGAGTCATGTGTTGCGCATGTATTTGGAGGATTAATTGCATAGAGACACCCTATACTTTCTTGCTTGTTAACTGCAAGACCCATAGCCTTAAATAAATTATAATTTGGTCCATGTACACTGTTTTTAACTACGTTTCCCTTATTTAATGCAATAAATAGCAAATTGGCTCTAAAAACTCTAGAAAAATACCTTGTAGCTCCTGCTTGCATGAGGTTTGCGTGGTAATTTAGTTTTAAAAATTCAAAAACTCTTAAAAAGTATCCTATTTATCTTAGAAAAATACAAAAATTGGAAAATCACCAAAAAATTCCATAAAAATTAGGGTAGTTGTATTTTAGTGTTTTTATCTCTAGTATCATTTTCACTTAAAAACACCTTATAAAAACCATAAAAATTGTAAAACACTCTAAAACTTATGAAAATTATATAAAAGTGTAGAAAAATTCAAAAGTAGTGACTTAGTCTATGTCTGTAGATATTTACCTATGTTTTATCATTAAATTCACTCTTAGGAGTTTTGGGCATTTTAAATATTTTCAACTTGCCAATTACTCCTTGATGTGCACTGTTTGTTATTTTTGTCACTGTTTGATTCTAGAAAATTAAAAACATTTAAAAATTACATAAAAATTACCAAAAACACATAAATATTTTAATTGCATTTTTTAAAGTATTTTTGATCCCTTAGAAAAATATAAGAAGAGTGTTTATGTGTGTTTTTTATCACTTGTGCTTGTTTCTATCTTATCGATAATTAAAAATTTGAAAAAAACTAAAAACCACTAAAAAGATTTTTATTCCCGAAATCTCACTACTTAGCTCTTAATTGTGCTCATTGTGTTCGACCATGGTCGCTATACCTGGTAAATAAAACTAGCAAAACCACTTACATTTGATTGTTTCATCTCTTAGTGGTTTGATTTTCTCGTTGATTGATTTGATTGATTGAGGATAATGACAATTGATTTATTTATTCTACCTTAATCTATCGAAAATCGTGCCATCACCCGCTCACCGGCATGAGCTCCATCTCACGGCCACTAGTTGCTCGAGGTTCATTTTTATTCGTTTCTAGTTAGATTTAATTCTTAGGTTTTATTTCTGCTATTTACATTATGCTTTAATTAGTTGTTCAAGCTTAGAATTAAGTTTTAAACCTTGCTGAATATCTAGAGCTCCTGCCACCTTTGTTCCATTTTGATACCCTGTTCTGACCGCGCCTTTCCACCCCATTTTCTCCCCCTTCCATTTTTCCACCTATTCAACCCATTAGATCCCTCAGATATGCCCTAGATCTGAGCTCTGAGGTTCATATCTACCACCCACGCCGGACCTCACTGCCCTCTACCCTTTCTCTTTCGACATACACCAATAAAATCCAAGATCTCTACCCCCTTATACTACGAAGCTTTATAACCAATGAAGATCTGTATGAACCCTATATGAGGGTTTTCGAGGTTCAGAAGAAGCTCCAGGAACTCACGCATGCCGGAGCTCCTCCGATGAGCTCTGGACTTCCTTGAGGGTCGGTCAACTACGGACGTCGGCAGGAATGTGAAGCAACATTTGGCAGAGGCTCAGTAGCCGGAGGTTCACACAACATTGAATTTAAACTCGCCAACTGCAAATTCTTGACCTGTTCTTCGTGAGCCCTCCCCCGCCCTCCGATTGAGGCCAAGTCCCAAAATGCACAGGTGCCCTTGTATTTTGCAGAGAATCACCGTCCGAGCCCATCTAGGGATCTAATCTTAGCAGACAGCGTCCAAAGTGTCATCACCTTGTCCTATGCAACCATGTGTCCAAGTACATCCCTTCAGTAGCACGATCCAATGCCTATAGGGGGTATTTTGCATTTTGAAACCCTCCTTTTTGTCTAGTTTTATTTAATATGAAAAGCTTCCTCGGTACTTGTAAAATATATGTAATTATTGCACTTTAGACCTCATAGCTTGTCCTATTTGCAGTTGGGTCCTTGCTAGCTCAGCTCACGTGGCTCCCCACGTGAGCTAAGTTTTTTGTCTTTAGGCTCCTACAAATTTTTTATTTCAGTTTAGTATTTAAAGTTTGTATTTTAGTTGTAAAACTTTGGGTAATGTGCATGCTCTCCTCTAGCATTATTTTTAATTACAAATATATCCTTGTGAGGACAATAATTTTTGAGTTTGGTCTTTAATTTTTATAAATATCATCCGTGCTCCAAAAATTATGGGAAAATGGGGTTAAGTTCCTACTAGTATACACTTTCATACTATAGTTTAGATTTTTAGGCATTTTACCTATTTATTAAAAATAAAAAATAGCATGATTTGTCCTTGTTTGCATTTAAAAATATTTAAAAATATAAAACCTTTTTGAAAATTCAAAAAAAAATTTGCGTTTTATAATATTTTACAACTCTAGACAAAAAATACCTCTAATTAGAGAAAAAAATTACTAAAAATAAAAAATCTTAAAATCCTTATAAAAATTATAAAAATCTCTAAATAGTTATTTCTGACTCTGAATTTTCTTTTTATTATGTATTATTAATTAAAAATAGTTTTGAAAAATTTTGACTTTATTTAATATTTCTAAAGTCCCAAACAATTTGGCCTATTGATTTAATCCATGTTTTGGGATATTTTTGAATTAAAAAATATATAAAAATTAGTAAAAATTCCTTAAAAATCATAAAAATAGTATAAAATTATGCAAAATACAAAAATATTGTATTCTCTAAATTTTAGTTATATTTAGTTGTACTTATAATTATATTAATCTATATTGTATTATATATCTCTATATAGTTATATACTCTTATATTTCTATAATAAAAAAAGAAAAATAAAAACAAATCATAAGATATAAAAAGAAAATAAAAAGTATAAAAAAAATTAAAAATATAAAAAATTGAAATCCATAAAAAAAATAAATATTTAAAAACCCACACAAAAAAATACATAAGAAAAGAACAAATTTTGCATTCACTTACATAGTATATTACAGTTGCTACCTATGTTCAACACTCTATATATTTGCACTATACAAACATTTTGTAGAAAAAAAATTTAACTCTACACACTTTGCATTTCTCTATTCATTGATTATGGGTTAATTGTTGTCTGAAGGAGGTTTCATGAGCAATCACTACAGTAATGCTAATTGTGTTTGATTAGCCGACCCTCGCAAAATCCCCTTCAATAGATGGCACCGTTGCCAGGGAGCAACAATGCATATATTGATTTTGTTTCCTCTTGTCTATTTTCATTTATTTATTTCTCATTTTCTTTGATTTATTTTGAACTGTTTAACCCTTTTCCTAGTTTGAATTTGTTGCGAGGGAATGCGGACTGAGGGACGATCTCTTAGGAGATTCTACGCATCTAGGTAAAACAGAGTCAGCTTTTCAGCACAAGCCGACATGAGAGAGAACCAAGTGAAGACTGGAGGATTTTTGGAAGACAACGTTATTTCCATTTGTTTTTATTTTATGTTGCAATTCAAGTGAGAGAGAGAGACATTTAATTGTAATAACTTAGGCTTTTAGTACACTGAAACTTCACGAGGTCCATTGCCCAAGTGATTGTTCACTTGGGGGCATCGTCAGCTTTCTCGTAGTTTTCCACCTTTCTTTTAGTTTTGTTTCACGAGGGTTTGAGTTTTTACTTTCCTTTTATTTATTTTGTGTGATTAAACCCTAGTATATGACTTGCTTGCTCGATAGATTAAGGTCCAAAGCCCTATATAAAATTGCATGTACCTATAGTTCATTTTTGGACATAGTCAAATTGAATTGTTGTTTATTTAGACTTGAGATTGCATGCCGCAAGAGGGTCCACACAATGCTTGTAGGACCTACTATGGTGGGCACCGAGGAGTCTCAGGACCAAACCTTAGGTTTTATATCCAGATAGTTAGCATCCGATGCTTCACGATAATAGCAGCTTCTATTCTAGGACGATTTCATCAGCTTGCATTGCATATAGATGGGTTTCAATTCTACTTAGCATCCTACATTAAGTGAGCTGGAGGCAAGGTGAACATCTCTATCTGAGTATACATCATTGATTTAAGCTTGCATTTCTTTTCTGACTCCCTCCCTCTAATTTTGACAACATAAGATACTGAAGGGATTGATCCCTCGTTAGGACTCATGCATTTTTATAAAAAAATACAAAAAAAATGATAGCCAATAAAATTGGGACTGCTAATTTTACTCATCCCTAAAATCAAAAAGAAAAATCCTTGTTTTGGGGAGAGTAACCCCTCACTGTATTCTGCATTTTATTTTGACACGTGCACACTTAGGATTAGTGCGCCAATCTTAGGCCTACTGGTGTGCTTGTACAACTTTTTTGAAAATCACTCACTCTAAAATTGGATAAGATAAGAAGATCGAACTTTCATGATCATCATTGTGTTGAGTAGGTAAATTGAGGGGTTTTGTTTGTGTATATTTGAGTTTGTTTGTGTGCATAATCGATCTTCTCTACGCATTTGAACCTTTTTTGCATATCTTGATTTGTCTATTGTGCTCTCCTGATCCCTGCCTTTTGTTTCAGAAATGGCTGACTGGAGTGATTTTTGTCTAAACTCTATGGATCCCTTGTAACCTCTCACCAGTCCACCCCCATTTTACCAAGAGGACTTTGCTCCTGAATTTTCTTTTTATACATATCCGTCTCATCCAATGTATTAGGCCTCGGACTTTTACCCACCACTACTATCACATTGCCCACCATCTCACCCACCCGAGATTAAGTTGTTGGAGTCACTTCTAATGGACATTGCTCTTGAGTACATGATCCGGTTAGTGGAGAAAATGAATATGAGCATAGATGACCTCACTAGCCTAAATAAGAGCCACATTGCCACTTCACTGTATGATGTTATGGATTCATTTAAGGATGCTAATGAGAGCTTGCAATCGCCCAAAATACAAAAATGAGGAAAATTTAAAAATAAAAAAAAACCCATGAGACACATAGCCGAGTCAGTTTCTGAGGAGAGGGCACTCTTATTAGATCCTTTGACCACACTCACATTCACCACAGTTCCCACCTTTGACCCCGAGGATGACACTGTACAGATTGCTCTTAGTCATCCTTGTGTAGATGATGATTCTGATCTCCTCCCTTGTATGGAGGAGATCCAAAATCTTTAAAAAATATTGACTGAACCAGAAGTGGTGGCAGCTATTCATTTCCCACCATCTCACCCACCTGAGACTAAGTTGTTGGAGCCACCTCTCATGGACACCGCTCTTGAGTTCATGACCCAGTTAATGGGGAAAATGAATTCGAGGATTAATGAACTCACGACCCAAAATTAGAGCCACATTGTTGCTTGATGAATCTATGATTCATCACCTTTATCCTTTCATTTTGGATAAAATCCTTGGTAAAATACATGTAAATGTTTAATAATTCTCATTTAATAACATTCCAATCGTATTTCTTAATATTATTTATTTAGCACTTATTTTACTCAAAATAAAATAATAAAGAGAAAAAAAGAAAAATAAAGGAAAAGAATGAAGTATATGTGGAATATTTACAGAATGATCTTAACCCATAGACCATGTCAATATTGACATGGTCGACTAAATAAATAAGTAGGGGGAATAAGGATCCTAATTTATAAAAATGATAGAAAATCAAGATCATTAATGTACATTAACACATTTTCACCTTGTACATATGTTCACCTATTTATTTATCATTTAGAAAATCTCAAATAAAAAAATCTACATGAAAGTTGTTTATAATAATATATATTAATTTATAAAAATATCAGAAAAATTATTTAATGTATAAAAAAATGATTATGTTGAACTTAAAAAGACAACTTTCAAGTTTCACAACTATTTATAGAAAACTCCAAATTGACTAAACTCACATTTAAACTTCGTTTTATAACTAACACTATTTATTAAAAATACCAAAACATATTAGAATAAAACATGTGAGTTTTGGCGTTTGGACCCCTTTGTATATGTGTACTGGAAGTATATAATTCTTTATTTTCTCTTTAGTTATTCCTAATCCCGTTTAACTTAATTCTTCTTCTAACTTATTTATAAAAATCAAAAAATATGAAAATATAACTTAAACTTATTTATTAATAAATGTCAATAAATCCTAAAATGAAAAAGCCACAAAGCCAAAGTTCAGAACCTCATATATCGACCATATGAACTCTGAATTGGGTGTACTCATTTTAAATTTTTTTATAAAATTATCTATCAAGTAAAAGTAATTTCACTAAAATCGGAGTTAATATACGAAAGGTAGGTTTTGGGACCCTATTGGTATAAATTGTACAATGTATCATAATCCTATTCTTTATAATTTTTGTTATTTATTTCATTTTTATATTTTATTAATGTTATCTTGTTAATGTAAAATTTTTATTTAAAAACTAAAATTATTTAATTAATTATTTTTTATAAAGGAATATATACTAATATTATTTTATACTTATTTATTTAATTAAATAATATTATTTTTTAATTAAAATTTATAAATAATTATTTATTAAATTGTTAATAATTTATAATTATTGATTTATTTATTCTTATAATTAGGTAAATTTATTTTATTTAAATATTTAATTATTAAACAATTATTTGTCTGTTTTCCTTTTCTCTTTCTTCCCTCTCATTTCTTCCTCCCCCTTCGTCCTTCACCATTTTCCTTCTTCGTCGATGCCTCTTCCTTCCCTTCCTCTGTCCAAAGACCCAATAGCCTAGCCGTTGGGTCATTCGCCCGACCGTTCTCCCTTCATCTAACCTCCTTCACTGGTGACGAGAAATCAACGATGTGCTCCCCAAGTTTCCTCCTCTATATGAGGATGCATACCCCTCCTGATCCACAGATCTAAGCTCTATTACCAGGGAGAAAAAAGGAGGTAGGCAAGGTTCAGGAAAAGAAGGAATATGACTATATATTCGGGGATGGAGGTGATATCTTATCAGGAAAATTGTAAGATAGATGAAGGGTAGACGATTGTAGAAGGGTGCGAGAGAGATAAGATGTTTGGGGTTCTGGCTTATGTGCGAGGTTTCTAGCTCATTGTCTGACATTATGTAATCACGCTCTATCCTGGGGCTGACGTCTTTTGCTCTCCTGCTTTCCCAGCACAATTTTGAATTGGCGTTGTTTTTAATTTCTCGAGCTAATATTATAGAAGTTTGTCTGTCTTCCTTGATCCCAAAATGGACGATGATTAGTTTTTCATGTGGTGATGAGTGTTCCTTGGCAGTCTTCGCTAAGTGACGTAGTGCTCTGAATCCCCACTTCTTTCATGGGGCTGACAAGCTCCGATCCGCAACTAGGTATTAATATTCTGGGGCTGCGAAGTCTGAGATTCTCCGAAGCAAAGACAGAGCGGGGGAACATGTGAAACTGAGGATGGTTCTCTGCGGGGCCTAGAGTATACATCAACAATAGCATTCATACTAGTAGCCACTGAGGCTCCAATCCCCTAGGTTGACCAATCATTGGCTAGGCTTCGCACTGTCGAAAGAGCACTGACTGTTTTACGTGAACCACTGAGGGTCCAACTAATTCCTAATTTCATTGAACTATTATATACTATTTGGAAGGAGGGAGCTTTTAATAGATATATAAGGTTTCCTAGTTCGCCGACTTTGAAAGATTTTCTCTTTCTTCCTGGGCTCAAACTTAGGGCCTAAGCCTCTCGATCCATCCCATAGAATCTAATGGTGAAGCCCAACTATTAATAACTAAGCTCAAACACACTTACCTCGAGCTGTCTGGTGGCTCGACCCTCCTACCAGCTTCACTTCAACCTCCCTCTCTCTCAATCCAGCATCCACACAACCGGAGAGAACTAGGATGCAAGGGAACAATCTGGACACAAGCCGATCATGACGACCACCCTTGAGGGTCGTCAAGCGAGGAAGCGAGGGAGTCCAGAGAGATTGCCTCCGGTATGTGCTCCGTGCCACCGTGAGATCAGCATCCCTCCGTCGCGGTCGAGGCCATGACCTGTAGGAGCTCCGTCGAGCTCCAACTTCCACAGGAAACCTCTGCATCCTCCATCTCTGTCCAAGTTAGCTTCCTGTAGACCTTTTCTCCTTCGATTTCTCCTCTTGATCCTTCTATTCTCTTCTGTTCTTCACCCTTCATTATCTTCTCATTCCCTCTTTTCTCCTCCGTTTTCTCTATAATTTCATACAAAAATCTTCTCGATTCCTTCTGATTTCCTTTGTGACTACATCCACTTCCGATCATCTCCTATCATTCATCTCTTCTCCGTATTCTGATCATCTCTGATCATCTCAAATCCATTCGATCGGAGATCCGATCCTAATCCTTCATTCCACCGAGGATCGCCCATCCATTTCACTAATATTTTTAAATATCTGGTTGAGGATCCATCCTCCAGCCTAGCTTTCCATTTGCAGGTCACTCTCTAGGAGGATTCGCAGCGAGCATCCACAACCAAAGCTTCTATAGTATCACAGGGACTTGAAGCACCTGTACACTTAACATGAAGCACTGGGAGTGATTTGTGCCAACATCGAGTATTGAATAACATCCTTGCATGAGTCATCATCTGAGCAGCGTCGAGATATAGCGATCACAATCTTGGAAGCACTGCATCTGAGAACAAATTACGTGATCTCTGCGTTAAGCATCTGATCGAGATCTGAACTGCAACTGACCTTGACCAGTTCGCGCATCATCCGAAGCATCTCACTGATCATTACTTGCAGGCGTACGAAAAAACACACATGCATGTGAAGATTCGATCGCTTGAAGCGAGTCGCTATACCTGAGTACAGGCACAGATCATCAGAGTCCCACTTCGAGCATCGATTCCATATGTAGCAGATTCACCTTCACCGGAGATCCGAGAATGGATAGCTTCATCATCGAATCGCAAGGTCGCATCAACTGAAAACTCTAGAACCTGCAGCCTCAACACGAGGGTGCCTAGAGCACATCAGATCCTTGGAGCATTGAACACAACACCTGCTGGAGATGAAGCCTTGTTTGGAGGTGCTTCATAGATGCATCGCACTCCAGATCGAGCAGCATCACCGAATCGAAGAGGACTGGAGATCCACTTGAAGATCAGCTTAAAAACCTTTGCATATAACACACGAGCAACAACTGATCGAGATCAAGGAGCTCTATCGCCCTCGAGAAATCATCGCTCGTGTTCTCCAAGATAAGTGGGGAAGAACGCCTGCCCCTCTAGATCAAACCTCGACCAAACGATCAACCGGCAATTGTATGACCCGTGCTTAGCCACTCATCGATTCCGTCTCCTCGCCGCTTAAGCAGCCTCACGTGTGCCGCATGTGAGGGATCAGATATTTTTGGGAAAATTTTGCACTAAGCCCCTGGAACCTTAATTTAATTACAAACAGGTCCCACTTCAGGAGCCTACACGCGAGAGGGCATGTGTTTCTTTCGGTGTTTTGCATAGTAGCCCTCGAAACTCATTGATATCATGCATAGATCTTCTGCAGCAGCTTGAGCACGTGCATAGTCACGTGTTTCCTAGTATTATTGTGTACGATCCCTAACGTTTCTGCTTATTTGTTCACATACCCACTATTTCCAGATTATTACATATACACCCCTATGCATACGTATTATATACATAATAAATAAAATACTAATAATAAAAATATATAATAAAAATACATAAAAATACATAGTATTATACTATCTACATTATTATATCAATTTTGAAAAATAAAAATATCTTCTATTTTTAAATAAATCCTAAGAATACCACAAAATACATATATATTAAAAATACATATAAAATAGAAAAAAAATTTAAAAATTCTATAAAAAATACCTACAGTATAATTTCTATATTTTATATATTAAACCAAAATCAAAATAAAAATTGAATATTAAAATCATAAAAAATAAAAAATACCTTAAAACTTCAAAAAATCCTAACCGATTCAGTAAAAATCACAAAAATTTGTACAATAACTCGTTGGAAAGATATTTTATCTACTTTCTGATAAAAATAAAATAAAACTATTTTATTTCTATTTTATATTTTAAAAATTAAAAATAAATCCATGTTTTCAATAAAAAATAACTTTTCACTTTAAAATAATTTAAAAGCCTAAAAATTCTAAAAACCATCTGAAAATTCATCAAAATAGGAAATAAAATTAAAAACATAAAATTTACAAAATAAAAACCAAATAAAAATATAAAATCAAATACCGTTATTTTTTACTTATAGGTATATAAATTAACAAAAGCAATATGAAATTCATAAAATCAAATAAAAATCCAGAAAAATCCCTTAAAAATAAATAAAAATCAGGAAACTCATTTACTTTAAATACTCTTACCTTAGTTTCCACAATTTGCCTCCTTGAGTCCTTATTTCTATACACATTAGTTTAGGATCTTAAATAAAAATAATTTTTTTTGATAAAATTCACCTGGTCGATACAATGACGATTGTATGTTCTCTCTTTTAGAACATTTGATCAGGTGTGATTTTTCAGATGGTGCCGTTGCCAGGGAGGCAATGTTGGGGTAAAGATTAGAGCCTTAGATTTAGGGTTTCTTTTTCTCTCTTTTTCTTCTTCTTAATTTTTGTTTTATTTTTTAGTTTATTTTCTTTCTTTCTCTCTCATATATTTTTCTTGTATCTTTTTACGGCTTTTGTGTTTGCATTTTGTTGGAGGGCCTAGGTATCGAGGTCGGATTCTTTGAGAGCCGAGCAACCAAGATACTTGGAGACTGGTGTTCTTTGTGAGCCAGTTATAGAGGAGTAGTACAGGGAGGATACGAGGAGCCGCGTTGTTGTTTTTGTTTGTTTTTTTTCTTTTTCTTGAGTCACGATGATGGGTAGGCGATCTCTTAGGCCGACTCTTACGGCACCACTTCCATGCACACCTACTCGTTCATCTTGGTTGGTTCGAGACATCTTGTGTTTCAAACTTGAGTTGAGTCCTCAGTTCTTCTCCAAGTATATCTCTGATCTTGGAGAGTCTTCTCCCTTCGTTTCTCACATTTATTTTTCGTCTCTGTTTCTTCCTACCCCTTCACCTTTTGTCATTCAGATTCAAGCTTTAATTACACCAGTGACAACTGAGTTGATGAGTGAGATCATTGAGCTGGATATAGATCAGATGAGAGATTCGGGTCCACGAGTTGCTAAGACTAGAGTACTAATTGAGCAACCTAAATCTTATTTGGAGTTGAGTCAGTTTCTACATCGAGGTTACTGACTTTTTTGATTGATTCAGACTTCGTATCATTGCCACTGAAGTTTCATGGGAAGCCACATGAGGAGCCTTATAAGCATCTTTTTGAGTTTGAAGAGATATGCAGTACAAAGTACTATTCAGACATTACACCTGAGGATGCTATGAGGAAGACCTTTCCCTTGTAACTAAAGGACGGAGCCGCGAGATGGCTCCGAAGTTTGGGAGAGGAGAGAGCTAGTTGGGGTACGCTTCGAGTTGCCTTTCTTAGGAGATTTTACCCCATTATCTAAGCTAACTTTATGCGATCGGTTATCAGAGATTTTTCACATGATCCCCTTGAGCCACTTCAGAACATGTGGCTCGATTTCTGATTCTATTGAGGAGATTTTTAGATAATGGAATCTCCAAATCAGAGTTGGTTTAGATTTTCTATCAAGGGATGACCATAGAGCAGCATGCATTGGCCGATGCCTCGTGTGGCGGTTTGCACCGCAGTCTCGATGAGGATTCACATTAGATCGCTCTTTGGAGAGAATTCTGACATCGAGACAACACACGAGCAAGATGTGAGACCGATATGAGGTGATCAGTTTCATGGTTATTCTGAGATCGCAGATCAGGCAGTTGATATGGTTTCTGATACATCACAGTGGATGGATGTTGAGACGTTTGTAGAGAGTTCTACTTTAGTTACCAGTTCCATCTCCGTTGGTTTTCCAGCCGGAGTATGGACCACTTCAGCACTTTTCAGAGCAGGAGCATATGATGCTTCAACAACTCTCTCTGACTTCTTTGTTTCCATATCACAGCCAGTGTCATGAGCAATATAC
Source organism: Ottelia alismoides (assembly GCA_037367405.1). NCBI lineage: Eukaryota > Viridiplantae > Streptophyta > Magnoliopsida > Alismatales > Hydrocharitaceae > Ottelia > Ottelia alismoides. The sequence goes on along the minus strand of JAZKJV010003548.1, from coordinate 221,079 downwards.
ACCTCAAGAGCATACATTCTCAGATTGTTTTACACATATTTATCCATCTCAACAGACAGAGTTGACTTGGCACATCACTTTGATATGCTAGATACAGACGGTCCCACTATTGAGCAGTTAGTCCATCTGATTCATGAGCAGAGTATTTTTCATAGAGAGCAGATGGACACATTCAGAAATTTCACATCCAACATTGTCATAGAGCGAGGATCAGATTCTACTATTCAGCAGACTTCTGAGTTGTTGAGTACTTGTATTCCTAGTTCCCATGATGTTCAGAGACACCCTCTAATTGTTGAGACATTTAGGAGTGAGGAGCATATAGTAGGCAACGATACAGAATTACACATTCAACCTGATTCTCCAAGTGACGAAGGCACAAAATCACAAAAAAATAGGAAAAAGAGAAAATCCAAAAAGATGAATAAAGACAAGACTTCAGATTCTCCAGCTAGATCTCTATCTTCTGTTCTACATGGAGTGAGTTTCAATTTTTCAAATTTTTTTGCTTCTTCTCCTTCTTATCCTCCGGGTGTACATATGGCTGGGAAAGATGTATAGATACCCTTCCCAGATGCTCTTAACCTAAGGAAGGTAGATAATTTAGAAAATTTAAAAAAGAACCAAGATTCGAAGTTCACGAAAGAGATGTTGGTCAGAATTCAGATCAAGCTCACTCTTTCGGAGGCATTTGCACGCATTCCTCTTCTACAGAAGTGCTTGAAGCAGCATACCACACCTAGAAGAAAGAAGAGGAGAAATCATTTCACAGAAAAATAAGTCTTGATCATTGCCACATGTTACGCTATCAAGCATACATCTCCTAAGAAGAAAAAAAAGATATGGGAGTACCATTTATCAGTTGCCATATTTCATACCATGAGTTCGAGCACATCTTGTTGGAAAGCGGATCATCAGTGAAAATTTTACCCTTCCATCTTCTCGAGACACTTCATTGAGGTCCTCTCAAACGAGCCAGGATGATTCTTCAGTTTCCAGATTGATCGGTCAAGAGGCCGAAGGGTATACTTCAAGATATTGTCGTAATGGTACAAGACATAAAATTCACTTTGGATTTTGTTGTCTTAGATTCTGACTCTTCAGTACCATCACAAGAAGTTGCCATTATTCTTGGTCGGCCTTTTCTGCGTGCATCTAGGGCCATTATTGATTTTGGGACAAACAAAGTTACTTTCCTCCCAACATCATAGTGCCGAGCTCCGAGCCATTAAAGAGTCGTGCACCAAATGAGTGTGCTATCATTCCATCAGATACAGGGGCATGCGATCATACAATCGAGATTTGACACGATCATATCCCTTCTCATTCTATTGAGACACGATATTTCCTCTCCAAAGAGGAAGACTTGGAGAGCATTGCCTTTGGTGATCGATGTACACATGTTTGGAGATGTATTGATGAGATTCGCAATATATACGTCATTGAGACGAAACCGTTGGTGGCAAGTACTTCGAGGGCCGTACCCGTTTCAGTTGTAGATCCTTTGGTCGAGCCTTCTAGTAGTGAGATTATTGAGCCCTCTTTTCATGCATATTTAGATAAGGGCTATATTGATGAGGATATTGCTGAGATTGTAGTAGAGTTTGACCTCTTTCTTACTTCTACTTCAGACATGACCCTGATGTCTCTTTAGTCACATGGAGTTGAGGATATAATGTTAGGGGATGATTCTTCGTCTTCTTATTTCAATATCGATGATCACAATGATTTAGAGACCATGATGTAGCTTTCAAAGGTCATTTCTGTGCATCTTTTCAGCCATCTAGGTCGCTCCTCATTGGTCAACATAGATCAAGGATCCTCTGATTTAGATTTGTATATCTTTGAGGATGACCCTGATGTCGACCTTTCTCTTGTACGTTCCATCGTTCCTCGATCGTGCAAGAAGGCCACTCTTTGGCTTTCTTGAGCTTATACAGTTCATTTTGGTTTGCTCATTTCTTTTCACCATGTACATACGTGTTTTCGATTTTATTGATTCATTCTTTCGTTTGTCTTACACCCATAGGTCTCGCTTAGGAATTTTGCTATATTTAGGATGTACTTTATCCCAAGTATAGAGGGGGGGGGGGTGTAGACATTGTGTTGTTCATATCATTTTGTTTAATTACTCTTGTTGTTGTCTATACATGGAGTGTGCTTTACCCTAAGTATAGGGGGGTAATATCGCCCATTTACGTCATTGGTTGTTTTCATTCTTTTGTATCGTTTACTCTCTCGCTTGTCCCTCAACTGTTTTCTCTATACTTAGGGATATTTTACCTTAATTATGGGGGGGGGGACAAGCTGAGTCATTGATTTACATTCTCTTGACCTCGATCATCTTCCTTTTTGAGTCTTCTAAACTTAGGATTAGTTGATCCTAAGTATAGAGGGGATGATTGACTTGTATTCATTTATTCGTTATTCTTTGAGATGTTATAGTATGGTATTCTTTTCACCAATCTTTACTTAGCACGAGTTATGTCTTCCTTTGTGGCTTCTTTATCACTATGAGGACATAGTTCATGCTAAGTATATGGGAGTGTAGTATATATATTCTATATATACCTTAGAAGCCATAATTCGTACTTTATTGTATTTTTAAAAATATAGCTCTAAAAGTATGGGTATATATTTTGGGTTTTTTAAAATCGATAGAAAACTATAGCTATGAGTTAAAAAATATTTTAAAAAATGTATATGAAATGTGTTATAAATACTTGTATAAAAGTCTTAATTATATACAATTTGTGAATAAAATTCTTTTGTAAATCATGTATAAAATAAGTTTTGTATATAAAAAATATATAAAATTCTTTATAAAAATGTACATAATTCTTGTAAATTCGTGTAATTGATTCAATTCACTAACTCTTTAAAATAAATTCAATTTTTAATATTCAGGAAAAATTTACAGAATTCTTTAAAAACTACATAAAAAGATTAATATGAAAAATTCACTTCATAAAAAATTGGTGCATTCGTTAGCATTTTTCAAAATACGTTTGATTCTTGAATCAAATAGAGTTAAGTCTAAATGATGGAGCTTGGTTTAGGCCTTAATCCACTTAATCCTAAAGGGACTTAATTAGAAACTGGAATTAAGACTCTTCAGATCTTTTGACTTAATTCTTTGGGTTAGATAAGATATTGTTCGGAATTCAACTTAAACTTTCATGCGTAGGACACCTTGTGTCATCCGTTTAACTCTTCTTCATTTGAACCAATTTTGAACTCATGCACTCTACACTTAGCTCAACTTGCATGGGGTTGCGAAGGGAAGTCACTTTTGATGGTGCATTTTTATCCTTATCTAGTGGCGCAGACGTCTAAAGACGAGAGTGTGGGGTTGAAATAAAGCTTCGGATGAGGGAAGGATTTGCTGGCACAATTTTTCCAAGACCTCAAAAAATGGACGGGGAAAAAGATTCTAACCGTCAAGGCACAAAAGATCAATGCAGTGCAACAATCACTTTCTACCAAAAAGAAGCCAAATACCAAATACAAACATGACCAAAATGGTCCAAGCTTCAGATAACATGCATGTCTTAGTGGAGACTTGTCTAAACTGGACAAGCTTCACAAGGAGAGGTGACTATACTGGTCACTCTCCAATTCTCTTCTCATTCTTCTACTTCTCTCTCTATTTGATTGTGGACATAGCACGACCTGACCTTAGAAGGAAATACCCCCTCCTCGAGGATCGAGTAGCTAGATGAGGCAGCAATGGGAGTATATTATTGGGATGGGCGGTTTTTTTGCTTCTTCAAGCAAGAAGAGCTAACACCTTTCACACATAATACAAATTGACTTCAAGGTTGAACAGTTGGCGTGATGGATGGGTGGATCTGAGCTAGCTTTTGTGGTGAACATGGATAGGGATTTATGGAACTTGAGGGTTGTTGAGACTTAAATCCTAATTCGTATGAGGTCCCGACGAACTGGCAATCTAAAGGCATATTCCGAGTTCTTGATTTTGGGTGAAGTGAAATCCGGTTTAAAGAAACAACCATGTTCTATGTTCTTTTATTTTTAATTTTCTTTTTCTTTTTGTCTTTCACTTATTTATAGAATAAGTGTTTTCTAAGGGACTAGCAAAGGTAAAGTATAGGGGAATGATGAATCTATGATTCATCGCCTTTATTATTTCATTTTGGGTAAAATCCTAGGTGAAATACATGTAAATATTTATTAATTCTCACTAATTAATATTCTAACTATATTTGTTAATATTATATATTTAACATTTATTTTATCCAAAATAAAATAATAAAGATAAAAAAGAAAAGAAAAGAAAAGAAGGACGTATATAAGGAATATGTACAGACTGATCCTAACCTTGAGACCAGGTTAATATTGACATGGTCGACTAAATAAATAAGTGGGGGAGATAGTGATCCTAATTTATAAAAATGTCAGAAAATCAAGGTCATCAATGTACATTAACACATTTTTTACCTTGTACATGTGTTCACCCATTTATTTATCATTTAGAAAATCTCAAATCAAAAATATTTTCTTCACAAAAATTGTTTACAATAATATATATTTATTTATAAAAATATCAGAAAAATTATTTAATATATAAATAAATAATTATGATGAACCTAAAAAGCCAAATTCCAAGGTTCATAACTATTTAAAGAAAACTCCAAATTGACCAAAATCACTTTTAAACTTTGTTTTATAACTAATACTATTTATTTAAAATACTAAAAAATATTAAAATAAAACATGTGAGTTTTGCCGTTTGGACCCCTTTATATATTTATTATAAGTATATAATCCTTCTTTATTTTCTATTTAATTATTCCTAATCATGTTTAACTTAATTCCTTTTCTAACTTCTTTATAAAAATAAAAAAATATAAAAATATAGCTTAAAATTATTTATTAATAAATTCCAATAAATCCAAACCGAAAAAGATGTAAAGCCAAACTTTCGAACCTCATAACTTGGCGATATGAACTCCGAATTGGGAGTACTCACTTTAAAGTTGTTTTATAAAATTATCTATCAAATAAAGTGAGTTCACTAAAATCGAGTTAATATGCGAAAAGTCGGTTTTGGGATCCTATTGGTATGAATTGTACAATGTATCTTAATCCTATTGTATTTAATTTTTGTTATTTCTTTTATTTTTATATTTTATTAATGTTATATTATAAATATAAAATAAAAATAAATTTGAATAAAAATAAATTTATTTAAATGAATGAATTAATTATTTATATAGGTATATATACCTGTATTATTTATATACTTATTTATTTAAATAAAAATATTATTTATTTGATTAAATTTTATAATTAAATTATTTATTATTTATAATTATTTCTTTATTCTAATAATTAACTAAATTTATTTTATTTAATTGATTAATTATTTAATTATTAAATAATTATTTTATGTTTATTACTTTTGCCTTTTTTCCCTCTCCGTTCTTCCTCCCCCATCGTCCTTCACCCCTCTCCTTCCTCCTCGTCGCCTCCTATCCAACATCCCAACGGCCTGGCTGTTGGGCCGTTCGCCCAACCATTCTCCCTTCTTCTATCCTCCTTCGCCGGTGACAAGAACCCGACAACATGCTCCACAAGCATCCTCCTCTATATAAGGACGCATTCCCCCTCCAAATCCACAAATTCACCATTTTCACCCCCATTCCAATGAGTTCCAGAGTAAGAGAGAGTGGGTAACACCCACCCTTGATACCGTCGAGTGAGGAAGTGAGGGAGTTCGGTGAGATCACCTCTGATGTGTGCTCCGCACCACTGTGAGATCAGCCTCCCTCCGTCACGGTCGAGGCTACAATCCGCGGGAGCTCCGCCAAGCTCCAACTTCCACAGGAAACCTCCGCATCATCTATCTCCGTCCAGGTTAGCATCCTGTAGACCTCTTCTCCTTCAATGTCTCCTCTCAATCCTTCTATTCTCTTCTGTTCTTCATCCTCCATTCTCTTCTCAATCCCTTTTTTCTCCTCTGTTTTACTGCAATTTCATACATAAATCAACTCGATCCCTTCTGATTTCCTTTGTGACTACATCCACTTTCGATCATCTCCCGTCATTCATCTCCACTTCTCCATATGTCATTCATCTCTGATCATCTCAGATCGATTCGATCGGAGATCCGATCCTTATCCTCCATTCTATCGAGGTAGCCCATCCATTTCACTGATAATTTTTAAATATCTGGTCGAGGATGCATCCTCGAGCCGAGCTTTCCATTTGCAGGTCATGCTCTAGGAGGATTCGAATCGAGCATCCGCAGCAGAAGCTTTAATAGTATTGCAGGGACTTGAAGCACCTACAGACTTAACATGAAGCGTTGGGAGTAATTGTGTCAACATAGAGTATTGAATAGAATCCCTGCATGAGTCATCGTCATCTGAGCACCGTCGAGATATAGCCGATCACAGTCTGGGAAGCACTGCATCTGAGAACAAAGTACAAGATCTCCATGCTAAGCATCTGATCAAGATCTAAATCGCAACTGCACTTGACCTGCCTGAGAATCATTCGAAGCATCTTCAAGTCACCAATCATTGCTTGCTGGCGTACAGAAAACAACACCTACATGTGAATATTCGATCGCTTGAAGCGAGTTGCTACACCTGAGTACAAGCACCGATCATCGGAGTCCCACTTCGAGCATCGATTCCATTTGGAACCGATTCCCCTTCACTGGAGATCCAAGAATGAATAGCTTCATCATCGAATCACAAGGTCGCATCAACCCAAAACTCTAGAACCTGTAGCCTCAACACGAGGGCGCTTGGAGAAAACATTCAGATCCTTGGAGTGTTAAACACAACACCTTCTGGAGACGAAGCCTGATTTGGAGGAGCATGATAGACGCATCGCACTCTATATAGAGCAGCAACACCGAATCGAAGAGCACTGGAGATCCACTTAAAGATCAGCTTAAAAACCTCTAAATATAACACACGAGCAACATCAACTGATCAAGATCAGAGACCTCTATCGCCCTCGAGAAATCGTCGCTCGTGTTCTCCAAGATAATTGGGGAAGAACACCCGTCTCTCCGGATCAAACCTCGACCAAACGGTCAACCAGCAATCGTACAGTCCGTGCTCAACCACTCATCGATTCCGCTACCCTACCGCTTGAGCAACCTCACGTGCGCCATATATAAGGGATCAAATATTTTTGGGGTAATTTTGAAATATCCCCAGGAACCTTAATTGAATTACAAACAGGTCCCGCTTCAAGAGCCTACATGTGAGAGAGCACGTGCTTCTTTGGGTGTTTTGCAAGCTAGCCCTTGGAACTCATTGATATCACGCATATATCTTATACAACAGTTTGAGAACCTGCATAGTCACGTGTTTCCTAGGATTATTGCATGCGATCTCCATTGTTTTACTTATTTGTTTGCAAACCAACTATTTCCATATTATTACATATACACCCTATACACAATATACTATATAATACGTATTGTATACATAATAAATAAAATACTGTTAATAAAAATATATAATAAAAATACATAGTATATTATATTGGTTTTGAAAAACAAAAAAAAATTCTATTTTTAAATAAATCCTAAAAATACCCAAAAATATACAAATATTAAAAATACATAAAAATAGAAAATTACTTTTAAAAATTCTAAAAAATATCTTTAGTATATTTTACTATATTCTACATATTAAATAAAAAATAAAATAGAAATTGAATATTAAAATCATAAAAATGGAGAATATCTCAAAACTTCAAAAATTCATAACTAATTCAATAAAAATCACAAAAATATGTACAATACCTTGTTGGAAAGGTATTTTTATCTACTTTCTGATAAAAATAAAATTATTTTCTTTATGTTTTCTATTTTAAAAATAAAAAATAAATCTTTAATTTCAATAAAAATAACTTTTCACTTTAAAAATAATTTGAAAGTCATAAAAAATCTAAAAACCATAAAAAATTTATCAAAACAGGAAATAAAATAAAAAACATAAAAATTACAAAAAAAACCAAATAAAAATTATAAAATAAAATACCTATATTTTTTTTACTTGTAGGTATATAAAATCATAAAAACAATATAAAATTCATAAAATCAAATAAAAATCCATAAAAAATTCATAAAGCAAATAAAAATCAGGAAACTCATTTACCTTAGATAATCTACTTTTTACCTTAGTTTTCCACAATTTACCTCCTTTAGTTCAAGAATCATGTACTTATTGTTATACACATTAGTTTCGGAGTATAAATAAAAATAAAAATCTTTTTCTCGTAAAATTCACCTAGTCGATACAACGACCATTGTTTGTTCTCTCTTTTTAGAACACTAGATCAAGTGTATTTTTCAACGCTTCATCGTCTAATGTTATGGATTCATTTAAGGATGCCAATGAGAGCTTGCAATCGTCCAAAATAAAAAAATGAGAAGAATTTAAAAATCCAAAATGAACCTGGGAGACACATTGTACAGTTAGTTTGTGAGGAGAGGGTATTCTTGCTAGATCCTTTGATCACACTCACATTCACCACAGTTCCCACCTTTGATCCAAGGATGACAATTTATAGACTGCTCTTATTCATCCTTGTGTGGATGATTATTTTATTCTCCCCATTATATGGAGAAGATCCAAAATCTTAAAAAAATGTTGAATGAACCAGAATTGGTGTCAACTATTCATGAGGTTATTGAGGCCCCACTTCGTCAGGCCATGAACCAATTATCTGCACCCAGACCCAAAAAGAGAAACCAACGATGCAGATCTGAGCGACATGCTCTGACCATGGCCACTGCCCACGCCATCACTCATCGTCCACATACTAGGGAAGAGGACACTAGCACACTCCTTATTAGATGTGACATTTCTGACTATTCTTGTGATCACACTTTCCTTGACAGCGGTGCTTCGATTAATCGAGTACACTTCTCATTGGTACAATGTCTTCACTTAGGACCTCTCAAGAAGACCATGATGATTTGTCAATTTTCTAATGGATCAATAAAGAGGCTGAGGGGTATTCTATAGAACATCGTCATTCAAATTCAGGGCATGATGTTCACTGTTGATTTTGTTGTATTTACCAAGGAAATCTCCACCTTTGTTGGGCGCACTCCTATCATCCTGGGACGGCCCTTCCTCGCCTCTACGAGAGCCGTTATTGATTATGGATATGGAGAGATACACTTTCATTCAGACAATGAGAGCATTATGATTGAAAAGATTACAACAACCTCCACCAACCCGAGACCCACATCTGATGAGAATTTACATGTGTCAGCCGACCCCGAGGACTATGACCTATCCATTGATATCAGAGAGGTTTGCTTTTTGATGGATGATACTGGGACCGAGGATTCCTCTTTGGTGAGGAAAACTCAGAAAGCATAGACCTTGGAGTTCCCCCTTCTGGTGAGTAGAGATGTATTTATATCATCCACGAAATTTACACTATAGACACTTTAGAGCGGAGGGCCGGCTTAGGAGAGAGTGCACAGGTCGGATTTGACCTTACTACATTCATAAATGAGCTTGGGCTTTCTGTGTAGACCTAACTGAGACGTCCTAGGCCGAACACAACTACACTACTTCCACTGACCAGTTCGTGCCTTCATGCTTTGAGATTGCTAAGGATCTTCATCAGGTCGATCCTGATCGGTTTGTTCAGCTGAGGACCCTATGTCGACCTGCACCTTGTTAGATCCATTCCTCAACGATCACATAACAAGGTCCACTTTCTACCTTCTTAATCTTTGTATATCCATCACTTTGTATATTCGCTGTCATTTTCTTCCTTCCATCTACCATTTTTGCTCATCCACCCCATTCCGGGTGTTGCCTTACTTAGAACGTACATTGTCTGAAGTACGGGGGGTGGACGAGCCGAGTGTTCTTTCTTCGTTTGTTTCATTACCTTTGTTGTTGCCTATACTTAGGGCTCTTTTACCCTAAGTATAGGAGGCAGTGATGCGTACATTCTCCTCATGTATTTTCTTTTCTGTTTATTGGTTTCTTTTTATTGATACCCCCCACTGTCTCCTCTCTCGTTGATTTCTTGTATATACTTAGTGATATCTTATCCTAAGTATAAGGGAGACAGATCGAGTTGTGATTTGTTCATTCCCACGCTCGATCCTCCCTACATTTAGATACATCCTGTTATACTTAGGATTATTTTATCCTAAGTATAGGAGGAACGGTTGCCTTCTCATTCATTGATTCTTTATTCGTTAGTCATTGTAGTAGAGGATCTTTTTATACTTAGTATCAATTATGTCTTCTATTTCTCTCTCTGATTTATAAGGACATAGCTCAAGCTAAGTATAGGGGGTCGTATATATTCTGGATAGACTTTATCAATAACTCGTACTTTCGTATTTTAATAATATGGCTAATTAATAGAAATTAACACACACACATTAAAATTCTTTGTGTATTTTGGTTAATAAATCAGATTAAATTTATTTTTTGCAAAATGTTTGAAAAATAGTTTGAAACTCCTTTTGAAAAATCTTTTGAAAACTATTTAGAAAATGTTTTTAAATATTTTCAACCTTTGTAAAAATATTTTGTTTGTAAAATTTCGTTTCTATGTGTGAAATAAAACGTTTTGAAAATATATTTGCAAATGGTTTGAAAAAATGGTTGCAAAAATATTTTGAAAAATCTATACATACTATTCGAAAAATCTTTGCAAAATGATTTTTAAATTTTGTAAAATATTTGTAAAAATTATTTGTTAAAATTAGCTTGCAAAATAAAGTTTTCAAATGTCTGTGAAAACTTTCAAATTTTTTTGAGAACTATGTACATGATTGAAGCAAATAAATCCATACAAACCTTGTACATACAAACCTCTAAATTCCTTGTGTAAATCCTTCACCCTAATACTTGTAAATAAAAAGATACACTCCCGTGTCTGTACCTATTTCTTTTCTCAAAAAAATGTTTTTAAAAATACTAAAATGTTTGCAAAATTAAAAATTCCAAAAACATTTGCAAAAACCATTATAAAAATTGCATAAAAACTTGCATTTTTTTGAAAATCCATAAAAAAGATTAAAATTAGAAAATTGCATAAAATTGTTTTCCTTTCATTGTGCATAGTATTTGCATTTTTCATATTGAAATTGATAATTGAACTATTCTAAGTAAAATCTGAAGATTGGAGCTAGGTTTGACCTTAATCTACTTAATCACAGGAACCTTATAGGAACTGGAATTGAGCTACTTTAGGTCTACTATACTAAATTCTTTGAGACCACGGGACTTGGTTCAATATCGTATTGACAACCTAAGTAAAATATTTTGGAATACACGCAAGACTCTTGTTGATAATGACCTAGTTTGCACACCTACACCTTACACTTTGCTTACCTCAGTTGAAGTGGTAGAGGATTGGATTTGCTTGCATGAGACACCAGCCAATGGAAACATCAGAAGTCACACATTTGTGGCCATTGTACCCAAACCCGATCCAGTAGCGAAGAGTTCTAAAGACAGGAATTATGGGTTGCAATAAAACTTCAAAATAGGGTTAGTCTATTGGCTCGACGAAAAAGTCTTTATGTAAATGTTGTTGTATATAGAATTCAAAAAAGTATGAAAAAAATCAAAAACTCCAAAAAAGTGGACATGCCTGAATGAAAATAAAATGCCTATCGGAGTATGTAAATATTTGTATAGTCAATAAGAAAGCTTGAACTTCAAAGTCAAACCCATGTGAGCCTACAGCCGGGTGACTTGGCTACTCTGTTCAAGCATCCTAGGATAGGTAGCTACACTGGCTGCCATCCATTCTTCTATCCACCTCCTCTTCTTGAGCTGGTTGTACTTGAACTTAGAAGGGAATACACCGCTTCTTGAGGAAAGAGTTGTTGGAAATTAGGGTCAACATGTTGGTGAAGACTGACTTTTACCACTTCAGCTGAGGAGAGCTACATATCATACACAATGTCCAAGATAGATTCATAGTCATAAGGGTTTGCGTATGAGTCGACTTATTCTGATGTGGATATTGAGGAGACTTGAGCAGAGTTTTGTAATTCTCAAAGGCTGTTGTGTTTCAAATATGTTTCCCAATAAGGTTCCGACCACACCTAAAATCTTAAGTTCCGATATAAGCTCTAAATTTTGATTTTATGAAAACTAATTTGAAAGTTAAAATCAATCCAAGTTCTTTCTTTTTCTTTTCTTTGTTTTCTTTTTATGCACTTATAGGCATAAGTGTTTGCTAGGGACTAGCAAAGGCAAGTATAGGGGTGATGAATCTCCATTTTATCACCTTTATTCTTTCATTTTTGCATTTAAACCCTAGTTAAATGCATGTATATATCACTATTTTTCATAAATTAACATTCATTATCTACTATATAAATATTGTATACAATACATTGTTTAAAGACAAAATAAAAGAATAAAGAAAAGAAAAGAAATAAAATGCCATTTATGACCCTAAACCCCGAGACCAAGTCAAGAATTGATTTGATCAACAAGAATAAAGTAGGGGGAGATATCGCTAAAAAACACATGAAAAACACTTATTTTTATTATCCAATAATCTAATTTTGGGACATATTTTATACTTAACCCTTGTAGAAGTCCTCCAGTTCATCACCTCTATATAACTAAGCTCCTCCTCCATTTTCAAATTTGGTTCCCCTTTAGCTTCGGTTCTTCACCTCATTAGTGCTCCAGGGATAGAGCTAAGTGACAGTGAGAGGAGTGAAGAGGAGGAGGTCCCAACCATCTCTGCCGCTCGTCGGCGTGAGGTCCATCTCGCTGCTACCAACTGCTCGAGGTTGTTTTTATTCAATTTCTTGGTAGACTGAGTTATTAGGTTTTATTTATGTTGTTTATTTTAAGCTTTAATTAGTTGTTCTAGCTTAGAATTAAGTTTTAAACCTCGCGAGAGCTCTATATCTCCGGCCACCTCTGTTCCATTGTGACACCCTGTTTTGACCGCACCTTTCCATCCCATTTTCTCCCCCTTGCATTTCTCCACCTATTCGACTATTAGCCCCCTCAGATCTGCCCCATATCTAAGCTTCAAGGTTCATATCTACCACGCTCACCGGGCCTCACCGCCCTCCACCCTTTCACCATTGACAGACATCAATAAAAGCCAAGTTCTTTGCCCCCTTGTACTGCGAAGCTTTAGAACCATATTCAGATCTGGAAGAACCCCATCTGAGGGGTTTCGAGGTTGAGAAGCAGCTCCAAGTACTCATGCTTGCTGGATCTCCTCCGATGAGCTCTGGACATCCTTGAGGGGTTAGTTAGCTGCGGGACATCGACAAGAATGTGAAGCAACACTCGACAGAGGCTCAGGTAGATGGAGACGCGCAAAACTTCAAATTTAAACTTGCCACATATGAGTTCTTAACTTGTTCTTTGGGAGCCCTATTCCATTGTCTGATTGAGACCATGTCCCAAAATGCACAGGTGCAGTTAGATTTTGGGGAGCATTACTGTTCGATCCCATCTGAGGATCTAATCATAGTCATCGGCGTCCGAAGCATCATCGCGATGTCCTATGCCCCTCAGTTGCGGGACATCGACAAGAATGTGAAGCAACACTCGACAGAGGCTCAAGTAGACGGAGGCGCGCAAAACATCGAATTTAAACTTGCCACCTGTGAGTTCTTAACATGTTCTTCGGGAGCCCTACTCCATTTTCTGATTGAGACCATGTCCCAGAACGCACATGTGCAGTTGGATTTTGGGGCTCATTACCGTCCGATCCCATCTGAGGATCTAATCATAGTCGTCGGCGTCCGAAGCGTCATCGCGATGTCCTATGCATCCATGTGTCCAAGTAAATCACCTTCACCCGCATGATCCATCGCTTATAGGGGTATTTTACATTTTTAACCCTCACCTTTTTGTATATTCATATTTAATATTCAAAGTTTCCTCTGTAGCTGTAAAATATATATAATAATTGCACTTTAGACCTTGTAGCTTGTCCTATTTGTAGTTGAGTCCTTGCCGCCACAGCTTACGTGGCTCCCCATGCGAGATGACATTTTGCCTTTATGATCCTTTAAGTTTTTATATTTCAGTTTAGTATCTAAAGTTTGTATTGTAATTGTAAAACTTTGAGTAATTGCATGTTCTCCCCCGTCATTATTTTTAATTGTAATATACCCTTGTTAGGTCGACAACTTTTGGGTTTGTTCTTTAATTTTTTATAAATATCTTCCATGCTCCAAAAATTATGGACAGATAGGGTTGTGTATGCTAGTATACACTTTCACGTTATAATTTTAGTTTAACATTTTATGCATTTTACCTATTTATTAAAAATAAAAAATAACACGATTTATCCTTATTTGCATTTAAAAATACCAATAAATATAAAATCTTTTTGAAAAAATCCAAAAAATTATATATTATGTATTATACTACTTTACAACTCTAACCAAGATTCCCTAAAATAGAAAAATAAAATCACTAAAAATTAAAATGATCCAAAATCCTTGTAATAATTATAAAAAATCTTCTAAAAATCTAAAATTATTTATTTCTATCTCTGAATTTTCTTTTAATATGTATTATTAAATAAGAATAGTTTTGAAAAATTTTGACTTTATTTAATATTTTTAAATTCCAAAAAATTTGGCCTATTTATTGCATCCCTATTTTAGACTATTTTTTACTTTAAAAAAATATAAAAATCAGGAATAATTCATTAAAAATCACAAAATAGTAGAAAAATATAAAATACAAAAAAAGTTTTTATTGTGTAAATTTGGTTATATTTAGTTGTATTTGTAATTATATTACTCTATATTGTATTACATAACTCTATATAGTTATTTATTTATATACTCTTATATTTTCTATAATAAAACAAAGAAAAAAAGAAAAAGAAATTAAAAAACAAACAAGAAAATATAAAAAGAAAATAAAATTTCTAAAATAAAAAACAATTAACAAATATAAAAATTATATTCCATAAAAATTAAATAATTACAAAACCCATGAAAAAAGAAAACAAATAGACAAGAAAACGATAAATTTTGCATTCACTTGCATAGTCTATCACATTTGCTCCATGTGTTCGACACTCTACATACTTTCACTAATACAAATTTTGTAGAGTTAAATAAAATAAATTTTAGCTCCACACACTTTGCATTTCTTTATTCATAGATTGTGGGTTAATTGTTGTCTGAAGTAGGGTTTCGTGAGCGTTCAATACAATGACGGTAAATTGTGTTTTATTAGTCGACCCTCGCAAAATCCTCTTCAACAAATAGCACCATTGCCAGGGAGCAAAATTGCATAGATTTATTTTATGTTCTCGTGTCTATTTTTCATTTATTTATTTCTCATTTTCTTTGATTTATTTTGAAGTGTGTAACCCTCCTCCTGGTTTAAATTTATTGCGAGGGACCGCAGACCGAGGAAGGATCTCTTAGGAGATTCTACGCACCCACGTGATGCGCAGTCGGCTTTTCAGCACAAGCCGACTACAGAAAGCATCAAGCGAAGTCTTGGAGGATTTTGGGAAGACACCGTATTTTTATTTGCTCTTATTTTATCTTGTAATTCAAGTGAGAGAGATAAACACATTTAATTGTAATAATTTAAACTCTCGGGATACTACAACTTCATGAGGTCCATTGCCTGAGTGATTGTTTACTTGGGGGCCTCATCTGCTTTCTCACAATTTTCCACCTTTCTTTTTATTTTTGTTTCATGAGGTTTTGAGTTTTTTTCGCTTTTCTTTTATGTGTTTTGTGTGATTGAGCCCTAGTATAGAACATGCTCACTTGATAGATTAAGGTCCAAAACCCTAATTAAAATTGCTTGTATCTATAGTTTGCTTTTTGATGTAATCAAATTGAATTTTTGTTTATTTAAACATGAGATCGTGTGTCGTGAAAGGCTCCACACGACGCTTGCAGGACACGTTGTGATGGGCATCGAGGAGTCTCCAAGACTGGACAATAGGTTTCTTATCTACATAGTTAGCATCTGGTGCTTCATGCTAATGGCAGCTTCAGTTCTAGTGTGATTTCATGGGCTTGCATTGCATATAGATAGGTTTCAATTCTTCTTATCATCCTACATGAAAAGAGTTGGAGGCAAGGTGAGCATCTCTATCTGAGCATACATCATTCATTTAAGCATGCATTGCTTTTCCGACTCTCTCCCTCTGATTTTGACAACATAGGATACTAAAGGAATTGATCCCTCATTAGGACTCGTGTATTTTTTAAAAATAAAAAAGTGATAACTAATAAAATTAGACTGCTAATTTTACTCGACCCTAAAATAAAAAAACTTCCTTGTTTTGGGGAGAGTAACCCCCTCATTGTATTTTGCATTTTATTTTGACATATACACACTAAGGATTAATGCCCAAATTCCAGGCCAACCTGTGTGCTTGTACAACCTTTTTGAAAATCATCTAGCTCTAAAATTGGACAAGATAAGAAGATTGAACTTTCATGGTCATCATTGTGTTGAGTAAGTGAATTGAGAGGTTTTGTTTGTGTATATTAGTGTTTGTTTGTGTGCATACTCGATCTTCTCTATGTATTTGTGCCTTTTTTGCATATCTTGGTTTGATCATCGTCTCTCCCGATCCCTGCCTTTTGTTTTGGAGATGGTTGACTGGAGTGATTTTTATCCAGATTTTGTGGATCCCTCGTGACCTCTAGCAGATCCACCCTCGTTTTATCAGGAGGACTTTGTTCCTGATTTTTATTTTTGTACAAATCTACCTCATCCACAATATCATGCTCAAACTTTTACCCACCACCACTATCACATTGCACACCATCTCGACCACCTGAGACTAAGCTATTGGAGTCACCTCTCATGGACACCGCTCTTGAGTACATGACCCGATTAGTGGAGCAAATGAATTCAAGGATAAATGACCTCACTAGCCTAAATAAGAGCCGCATTACCGCTTCATCCTCTGATGTTATGGATTCATTTGAGGATGCCTATGAGAGCTTGCAATCACCCAAAATACAAAAAATCAGAAAATTTTAAAAATCCAAAAAGAACCCAAGAGATACATAGCCGAGTCAGTTTGTGAGGAGAGGGCACCCTTGCCAGATCCTTTGACCACACTCACATTCACCATAATTCCCACCTTTGGCCCCAAGGATAACAATGTACAGACTACTCTTAGTCATCCTTGTGTAGATGATGATTTCGATCTCGTCCCTTGTATGGAGGAGATCTAAAATCATAAAAAATCTTGACTGAACCAGAAGTGGTGGCAACTATTTATGAGATTATTGAGGCCCCACTTCACCAGGACATGAACTAATTATCTGCACCCACACCCAAAAAGAGAAAGAGACACCACCGATATGAGAGACACATTCCGACCATGCCCACTGCCCACGTTGTGACTCACCGTCCACATACTAGGAAAGGGGACACTGCACATTCCTTGTTAGATGTGACATTTCTGACTATTGTTGTGATCACACTATCCTTGACGGTGGTGCTTCGATTAATATAATACCCTTCTCGTTGTACAGTCTCTTCACTTAGGGCCTCTCAAGAAGACCACAATGATTTGTCAATTTGTTGATGGATCAATAAAAAGGTTGAGGGGTATTCTAGAGAACATCATCATTTAGATTCTGGGCATGATCTTCACAGTTTATTTTACTGTATTACCCATGGAGATCTCCACCTCTGTGGGGCGCACTCTAATCATCTTGGGATGGCCCTTACTCGCCTATGCAAGAGCCATTATTGGTTATGGATATGGAGAGATACACTTTCGTTTAGACAATGAGAGCGTTTTGATTGAAAAGATCACAACACCCTCCACCGACCAGAGACCCACATTTGATGAGAGTATACATGTGTCAGCCGACCCCAAGGACTATGACTGATCTACTAATATCCAAGAGGTTTTATTTTTGATGGATAATACTGAGACCTGAGGATTCTTCTTTGGGGAGGAAGACTTAGAAAGCATAGATCTTAGAATTCCCCCTTCCGGTGAGTGGCGATGTATTGATGACATCCACTGCATTTACATCATAGACAATTAGAGCAGAGGACAGACTTAGGAGAGATTACACAGGCTAAATTGACCTTACTACTTTCATAAATGAGTTTGGGCCTTCCTGTGACCAGTTCGTGCCTTCCCGCTAGTTCCACTGACCAGTTCGTGCCTTCCCGCTTTGAGATTGCTTAGGATCTTTATCAGGTTGATCCTGATCAGTTTATGTCAACTGAGGACCCCGATATTGATTTGCACCTTGTTAGATCCATTCCCCAACGATCACACAAGAACGTCCACTTTCTACCTTGTTGATCTCTATATATCCATCACTTTGTATATTCGCTTTCATTTTCTTCCTTTCGTCTACAGATTTTGCTCAACCACCCCATTCCGGGTGTTTGCCTTGCTTAGGACATACTGTTTAACCCAAAAATCGGTGATCTTAAGCTCCACACAAGGCGGGAACTCAGTCGCTGAATCGACCACACGAAATTCGGATTAAAACAACAATTAACCCACAACAGATAAATCAAGCAATGAAAGTAAATGTGCGGAGTTAAAATTTATTATAACTCTACAACAAAGATGTGTATAGTGCAAGTATTGTAGAGGTCGAACACAGGGAGCAGACAGGTAGAACGGGGCACAAGTGCACAAAAATGTGTGTGAAAGTGATCAAATGCCTATTATGCTATTTTTTTGTGGGTTTTTAATTTTATAATTTTTTATTTAATTTTTAATTTTATATTTTTGTATTTTGATTTTTAATTTACTGATTTTGTATTTTCTTTTTATATTTTATATTTTTATATTTTCTTTTTCAATATTGGAAATTAAAGACAATGTAATAAAAGGGAAGCTAAAGTATTTATAAAATGGATAAAAATACTCAAAAATAAGGAAATAAAGTCTTTTTGGTCTTTTTATACTTTTTTACTGTTTTTGTGATTTTTGTGTAATTTTTAGAATGTTTTTGGTATTTTTAATTATCAAAATAAAGCAAACAGTGACAAAAATGCAAGGCTGAAACTTAAAATGAAGAAATAAAATAATAAACAGTAGCAAAATTTCTCCACTTTAATTTTCACTCAAAGATAATAAAACAGAGAAAATTCAGAAAAAGAAAACACTATTTTTGGATTTTTTGATGATTTTATAAATTTTTATGAAGGTTTTTAGAGTTTTGCAATTTTTTTGGAGTTTGGTTTTATATTTTTTAATGATTTTTGGTCTGAAATTAAAACACACTAAAAGGAACAAAATATATTTTTTTGGGAATTTTCTGGAGTGTTTTTATATTTTTTAGGGATTTTATAAGCTAGACAGTGCTGAAAATAGACGTTTTTGATTTTTAATAAATATAAAAACAAAATAAAATCAAAAACTAAAATTATAGCGTCAAAGCATAAGTGCACAGGAGCTTAAGTCCAAAATTTGAGAACTTTTGGATCTAAAATGAGCTTTCAAATAAATGCTACAAGCAACTAAAATTTCAAGGCCTATCAGGGGCATACACGCAAATATTCAAAAGTCCAAGGGAAAACTGTAATTTTTCCAACAAAAATTATGCTGAATAAAATAACTTCTGGACCAAACTTAAATTACAAAACCCGCAAGGCTTTTTCCACAAAATACCCAAGGCCACGTGACGTGCACGCGTGCCTGAAAGGGCTGTTAAGTAATTAACGAAAACGTTGAGGGCGAAAACGCAAAATTTCCACAAAATTACTACTGATATAAAAAAAACGCCTGTACTAAACACCAATCTCCAAAGTAGCAGGGGCCTGGTCCGCAAAATAGCCACGCGCACGTGCTCGCGCACGTGCGCCTAGCTGGCAAGGGCTAATATCGAATATTCAAAATCTCTGGGGCGTGATATGCAAATATAACAGTGTTTTAAACGTGCAGAGGAAAGCTTGAAGATTCTTCGTTAAATACAAAAAAGAAGCTGGGCTGATGTTGCAAAATACCCAGAATAAGGGGGCGGATCGGACGACTGCTCTTGTCCACTAACACACGTGTCACGCCCACGGCACGCTATACCCCTTCGGCTTTGGATGGACAGGATTAGATCGAATGGAGGCAGATCAACGGCCGTGGTTGCGCGGCATCCGACGGTCCTTATCAAAACTGGGCTAATCTTTAATCCGACGGAGGAGAGGGGAGTCGTAAGAACAGGGAGGAACTCGCGGAGGAGCGAGTTCTCCCAGCTCCGATCCTCCGCCCCCGCGGCTCGATGACGCTTCAGAACGCCCGAGGAGGCTGCTGGGGTGACCCTCAGGCAAGCGACGACCTCAAAACGGCGCGGAGCGCGCCTACAGGTCGCCGGGACGTGGGGGAACGGTGCCGCCCCAAGTAGCAGCTCCAGGCCGTGCAGCCTTCTCCAAAAACTGACCCTGATGGGGTCCTTCGGGCCTCCAGGACCTGCGCGTGAAACACAAGTAAGAAAAAGGGGTCCTGGGGTCTCAGGCAAGTGGTAACGGGTGAGGAAATGTCGGGTGAGGGTTCGTCGGAGCGGAGCTCCGACGAGCTTTGAGGAGCGGGTGTGGAGCGAAAACACAAAGAAATCTAAACGAAAATACAAAGGAACTACAGCAGAGACGGTTAGTGACAACGAAAAGGAACAAAAACACCTCGACTTGACCGGAGCCAAGGAGACGTGAACCTCACGGCCGAGGTTGGCCGAGGATGGTGGAGACCGCTTGACAACCGCCAAATCACGCCGCGAGGAGGCTGGAGGAGCTCCTGTCACCAGCTCCGGTCCAGAGCACACCTCAGGGATGAAGAAGATCGGTCAAAAAGGGTTCAAAGGTTGGAGGGAGGTGTTGGGTTGGTTTTTGAAAGTTGGTGGTCGAGGCTCCTTCAACGAGGTGTCAGAGGTGCGTCAATGATCCATCGCCCAAGGAAAGATTGGGGCGAGCATCCTCGATCGTGGGGGAAGAAAAGTCGAGAAGACTTCGACCTGAAACGAGGAGCGGAGAGCCCTCGAAAAAAGCGAGAAAAACGTCCAAAAAATCAATCTGACACACAGCAGGCCATGGGTCAGAGAGTTGACCCAGGTCAACTCTCCAGCCCTCCTGGTTGGTCCACGTGGACCAACCAGGAAAAAGCCTGGAAAAAAATAATTCTAAAATCAATTAAAAATAGTAAACGATTTTATTAATTTTTGATTATAAAATAAAAAATGTTTATTATTTCATAAATTATTTTATTATGATTTTTATTTATTTTTAGGAAGTGTATTTTTACAAGTTTGCATTTATACCCCTATAGGTATCTATATCTATGTATTAATGTATTTTATTTTTATTTAGGTATTTTTAATATTATTATTTTTATTTATGATTTTATAAAATTATAAAATACTTTTATATACACAAATATATTTTTATTTTATTTTTATGAAATGTTTTGTATCTGAAATAAAATATAAATGTATAATGTATAGGTATGTGTATAAGTAATGTATCTATGTATTCTATTATCTAAGTATTTTTATTTTGTATTTTATTTAGGCTTTTATTCTAATTTTAATGCACATAATTATTATAAGTAATATTTACAACATTATAAAAATATAAAAATTGTAAAAATAATAAAGAAATAATAAATTGAATATTTTAATATGTACAAGTATACAATGAGGGTCCAAAAGTCAACTTTCAAACCGTAGCTCCGCCAAATGCGAAACCACCGCCATTAATTAGATTATTTTCTTCTATATACAATTAAAGGTGAGTACGCTGCATTTGGAGTTTTTATTTGTGAGATACGGGTCTGGGAAGTTGGCATTCTGGATTTTTATTCAGACCATAACTTTTTATCTGTACATTATTTTTCTTTGAAATCAATTTTGTATTTTTCTTTATTAAATTATCTACAACTTTCATGTACAAAGTTTCTTTATTTGATGAACAAAAAGTGGAACCAAAAATAGGTCCCAAAATGAATAAAGAATGAATAAAATGTATAGGTATTTTTTTCTGTGTTTTGGCCCTTATCTCCCCCTACTTTATTCCTTGTCGACCTATTCATCAAGATGCCTAGGTCTCGGGGTTTCGGGTCATAAAATATTTACAATATTTTATTCTTTTTCTTTTCTTTTCTTTATTCTATAATTTTGGCTTTAAAAACCGCATTTTATACAACATTTACACACATATGCATGAATGCTAAAATGCATGAATTAAGCCTATTTACACGCATTTACTAGGGTTTTTAAGGCCAAAATGATAGAATAAAGATGATGAAACGTGGATTCATCATCCCCCTATACTTGCCTTTGCTAGTCCCTAGCAAACACTTATGCAATAAGTGCAGAAAAGAAAAACAAAGAAAAGAAAAAGAAGAAAAGTGGACTAAACTTGATTATCAAACTTGTCTTCACAAAATCAAAGTTTGGAGCTTAAGTCGGACCTTCGGAATTTTAGTGCGGGCGGAACCTTAGTGAGAACCGTGTTTGAAATCCAACAGTCCTTGAGAATCCCAAAACTCTATCCAAGTCTCCTCAATAACCAGTCCAGAAATACTTCAACTCATACGCAAACTCTTACGACTATGAATCTGACTTGTACAGTGTAAGTGATGGTGGCTCTCCCCAACTAGAATGGCAACGAAACTGACTTCTCCAGTACGACAACCCAATGATTCCCCAATCCAATGACTCCATCCTCGAGGAGCGGGGTATTCCCTTCTAAGTTCAAGTGGCAACCAGCTCAAGAGGAGGGGGTGAAGAGAAGCATGGACGGTAGCCAGTGTAGCTACCTATCCTGGGATGCAAGACCAGTGTAGTCAAGTCATCCAGCTGCAGGCTCACATGATATGACTTTGGAACTCAAGCTTGCTTATTGACTTTACAACATATGTACATACTTTGCAGGCTTTTTATTTTTGTACATGCCTGAACTTCTTTTTTTTTTTCTTTTTTCTTTTTTTTTTCTTTTTTTTTTTTGAAATACTATTCACAGCAGCATTTACATAAGGAGTTTTTCCTCTTGAGCCAGTAGACTATCCCTCTTTTGAAGCTTTATCGCAACCCACAGCCTCCTGTCTTTAGACTTCCTAATCACTGGACGGGTTGGGGTGCACTTCCCTCCCTAGAGGAGGACAAGTGTTTCCACTTGTGTGCGTCTCATACCGGCAAATCCAATCCCCTCACCACTCCAACTGAGTTGAGCCATGTGAAAGGTGCAGGTGTCCAAGTTAGGTCATTATCAACAAGAGTCGTGCGTGTGCTCCGAAATACTCTACTTAGGCAGTCAAGAATCCATTGAACCAAGTCCCGTGATCCTCAAAGAATTAAGTCAACTAGACCTGAAGTACCTCAAACCCAGTTCCTATAAGGTTCCTGTTATTAGGTATATTTTAAGGTCCAATCAAGCTCCAATCTTCGGATTTTACTTAGACTTGTTCAACTATCAAACTCAATCCGAAAAATGCGAATGCTATGCAATGCAATGCAGAAAATATTTTTGTGATGCAATTTTCAAGATTTTGAACTTTTTATGGGTTTTTGAAAAGATGATGCATGCAAGTGCAGATGCAATTTTTTGTATTTTTTTCAGAAAGATTTTTCAAATGTTTTTGGATTTTAATTTTGCAAATGTTTTTGGGAATTTTTGAAAATAAAAAGATTTTGGCTGAAAAATAGGTGAAAATATGTACACGGGAGTGCTTCTTATATTTACAAGAAGTAGATTTTAAGAATTTACAAGGTAAGTGGTCAATTTTATACATATATAGTGGATTTTGGTATGATGTGTATATTCCTCAAACTTATTTGAAAACAATTTACACACAATTTTTGAAAACTATAGTCCAAAATAATTTTTACAAACATTTTACACACATTTGAAAATCATTTTGCAAAGGCTTTCAAAACAATATATATAGGTTTTTCAAATCCTTTTTGCAACCATTTTTCAAACCATTTGCAAATCATTTTTCAAACAATTTTTTTATTTCACAAAAAGAAGTTTTACAAACCGCACAGGTTGAAAACACGAAACAAAATATTTTCAAAATAGTTTTCAATAGATGTTCACAAAGATTTTCAAACTATTTTTCAAACATTTTGCAAAAAACATTTTCACCTGATTTATTAATCAGTAAATACAAAAAGAATTTGAGGAATAATCACATCTTTTTATTAAGAAATTTTAATGAATTTTTAAAGAATTATTAGCCAAATTTATTAGGAAAATACGAAAGTACGAGTTATGGCTAAAGTATATACGTAGTATATACGACCCCCCTATACTTAGCTTGAGCTATGTCCTCATAGATCGGAGAGAAAAGAGAAGACATAACTCGTACTAAGTATAGGCAAGTCTAAAGAATAAATAAAGGAATGGATGAACAAACGAATGAGAAGTTGACCGTCCCCCCCTATACTTAGGATCAAATAATCCTAAGTATAGCAGACTGTACACAAAGCAGGGAGGGTCAAGGGTGGGAATGAACAGATCGTACTCAGATTGTCTCCCCCTATACTTAGGGTAAGATATCCCTAAGTATAGACAAGAAGAGGAGACAATGGAGAGGATCGAAAAGAATGAAGGAAACTCGGGGTGCGCACCCCCTATACTTAGGACAAAGTACGTCCTAAGTATAGAAAACTGTCTACAAGGGCGGCACCTTTTTGATAGATGGAGAAGATAGAGGAGGAAAAGAAGAAAAGAAGAAAAGAAGAAAAGAGATGAAGATGGAAGAAGAGATCGTGAGGATGTACACGTCACTCCCCCTATACTTAGGGTGAAAGAAGCCCTAAGTATAGGCAACAACAGGAGTGATTAGACGGAACGATGAATGAACACTCGGCTCGTCCACCCCCCTATACTTAGGGCAAAGTACGTCCTAAGCAAGGCAGACACGATAATGGGTGGACGAGCAATACGGAAGATAGAGATGAACAAAGGAGCATGTACAACAGAGGTGGATATACAGATGGTCAAGAAGGTAGAAAGCGAACCTTCTTGCGGGACCGCGGAGGAATGGATCTGGTGTGATGCAGGTCGACATCGGGGTCCACAGTGGACGGACTCCGATCAGGGTCGACGGGGTGTAAATCCTCAGTGGCCCTAGGGTGTGGAGGCACAGACGGGGTAGTGGAAGAAGTACGGCTAGGTCCGGCCTTGGGAGTCTCGCTGATATCAAAGTGGAATGGGACGAACTCATCATCATCGGAAGTGGTGTACTCGGAGTCGTCCTGCGAGGTGTCGTCCAGGTCAAAACCAAAAGGCACGAACTCATCGGTGGAAGTAGTCGAACTCTGTTCGTCCTCTATAATCTCAACTGGATCATCTTTTTCATCAAAAGGACCGAATCTCTGAAGAAAAGCAACAAAATCAAATTCGGCCTTAGTCTCATCAGTATCTTCATGGACAGGAGCGGACTCATCAGTGGAAGTAGTCAAAGCATGTCCGTCCTGTATAGTCTCTATATCTGCCCTCCGCTCAATGGTGTCAATCGTGTAAATCCCGCGGATATCATCAACACATCGCCAATCACAGGAAGCGGAAACACTAAGGTCTATGCTTTCCGAGCTTTCCTCCTTGGAGAGGAATTCTCGGGTCTCATCATCGGTCATAAAGAAAGTCTCTCTGATATCCTCATATAGATCATAGTCCTCGGGGTCAGCCAAGATAGGTGAAGTCGCATCAGGTGCGGGTCTCTGGTCGGCAGTGGGTGCGGTGATCACTGCTACGCCCTCGTCAGCAGGGCGGAAGCGAATCTCTCCTGATCCATAGTCAATAACGACCCTCGCAGAGGCAAGGAATGGTCGTCCCAGGATGATTGGAGAATGCTCCCCTGTGGAGGTCTCCATGGGCAATACGACAAAATCAACGTGATAGCTCATGCCCTGAATCGAGATGACGGCGTTTTCTAGGATACCCTTTGGCCTCTTGATTGATCCATCAGCAAACTGTACGATCATCCTGGTCTTCTTGAGAGGCCCTAGGTGAAGAGACTGTACCAACGAGAAGGGTATGATGCTAATCGACGCACCGCCGTCTAGGAGAGTGTGATCACATGTGTGGTCAGAGATTGTGCAGCTAATGAAAGGTGTGGCAGTGTTCTTCTTCTTGGGAACAGGACGGTGTGTGATGGCATGGGCAGTGGCCATGGTCAAGATATGACGCTCAGATCTGCTCCTCCGCTTTCTCTTCTTGGGAAGAGGAGCAGATAAATCGGTCATGGCCTGCTGAAGTGGGGCACGGATAATCTCATGAATAGTAGCCACCACTTCGGGTTCAGTCAGCATTTTTTTGAATTTTTGGACCTCCTCCATACAAGGGAGGAAGTCGGAATCAGCATATACACGAGGAATGCCAAGAGCAGTCTGTACAGCGGCATCCTCGGGGTCAAAGGTGGGACCGGGTGTGAATGCATGTGTGGTCAAAGGGTCTGGCATGTGGGCGCTCTCCTCAAAGTCTGACTCGATCAAAAGTCTCCCAATCTCTTTTTGTGTTTTTAAAATTTTCTCATTTTTTTGTATTTTGGGCGATTGCAAGCTCTCATGGAAATCCTCGAGTGAACCCATATCATCAAATGGTGGAATATCATGGTCGCTCTTATTGGTACTAGTGAGGGTGTCAATCCTCTGTCTCATATGATCCATCATCTGGGTCAAGTGCTCAAGGGTGGACTCCATGAAAGGTGACTCCATCAGCTCAGTCTCGGGTGGATGTGAAGGTGGAGGCGGATAATACATAGGTGGAGATAGAGGTGGGTGTGGGTAGAAATCCGAGTCCTGATACTGCGGCTGAGGCGGATATGTACAAAAGTCAGGAGCAAAGTCCTCCTGGAAAAAAGGAGGTGGACCGGCTGGAGTGAAGGAGGGATCCGCGAAGTCCGGATAGAATACGCTCCAGTCGGCCATCTCGAAACAAAAGAAAATTATCGGGAGAGCACGAAAGTCAAGTCAAGAGAGTGAAGAAAAAGGCGCAAATGCGCAGAGGAGATCTAGGACACACAAAAACAATCACAGACAAAAATGAAAATAATGCAAACCCTCAATTCACCTACTCAACTCGGTAGAGACCGCAAGAGCGGTCTTTTTATCTTGTCGGTTTTAGAGTTAGGTGAGAAGTCAAAGAATTTCACACACACTTAGGGGCTTGATGGGATTTGGGCACTAATCCTTAAGGTGTGCGTGAGCAAATAAAACGAAGACAATGAGGGGATTACTCGCCCCAATACAAGATTTTTCTTTTTGATCGGTTTTAGGGTCAAGTAATATTAGCAGTCCCAATTTTATTGATTATCACTTTTTTTTGGATTTTTAATGAGAATGCACGATCCTATCGGGGAGTCAATTCCTTTAAGCTCCTAGATGATCAAAATCAGAGGTAGAGAGGCGGAAAAGCAATGCAAGCGATCAAAACGATGATGGATGCTAAAGCGTAAATGCTCACCTTGCCTCCAGCACTCTACATGCAAGGATGCTCAGCAGAATTGAAACCTATTTATATGCAAATGCAAAGCCGATGAAATCGCCCTAAGTTTCAGAAATTGCTATTAACGGGAAGAACCACAAGTCGACCACTTATCTTTAACCTAAGAGTCCGGTCTTGGCTCACCCCTCCTCTTCTCGACACACTCGAGTTCAGGAGTAGCGCTTGATGGGGCTCGCTCACGGCACACGGGTTAAGAGATAAATGAACAGACTGTTTAAATTTGACTAAGTCCAAAACGCACTATAGGTACATGCAATGGTTATTATTGTGTTTGGACCTAAGTCTATCGCAAGCAATCCTAAAAGCTAAGGGCTCAATCACACAAAAGAAAAAAAATCGAAAAACAAAACAAAATAAAGAAAATGCGATGAAAAGCCGACAAAACCGCGAGAGCCCCCAAGTAAACAATCACTTGGAAATTAGGCTCGAATGTCCAAGTTCGGGGGTACCTGTATTATTACAATTATAGTGGTCTCTCTCTCACAAAAATTACACAAATAAATGCAATAAAAGAAAATGCAACTAAAGTAGAGCGCGGTCTTCAAAATTTCCTCTTCGTCTCCTCGGCGCTCGGCTGGCAGATGCCGGCTTCACGTGGGTGCGTAGGCGCCTAGGGTGGAGCGCCTCCCTCGATCCGCGGTACCTCGCACAAAGTCAACAAGAGAGGGGGTTAGACAGCTCAACAGATATATCAAAGATAAGGAACAATAAAATAGCCAAAACGAAAAGCCGCGAAATAGACACTAAATCACAATCACAAACAAGACCCGAACTACGCGCTGTTGCTCCCCGGCAACGGCGCCATTTGTTTAACCCAAAAATCGGTGATCTTAAGCTCCACACAAGGCGGGAACTCAGTCGCTGAATCGACCACACGAAATTCGGATTAAAACAACAATTAACCCACAACAGATAAATCAAGCAATGAAAGTAAATGTGCGGAGTTAAAATTTATTATAACTCTACAACAAAGATGTGTATAGTGCAAGTATTGTAGAGGTCGAACACAGGGAGCAGACAGGTAGAACGGGGCACAAGTGCACAAAAATGTGTGTGAAAGTGATCAAATGCCTATTATGCTATTTTTTTGTGGGTTTTTAATTTTATAATTTTTTATTTAATTTTTAATTTTATATTTTTGTATTTTGATTTTTAATTTACTGATTTTGTATTTTCTTTTTATATTTTATATTTTTATATTTTCTTTTTCAATATTGGAAATTAAAGACAATGTAATAAAAGGGAAGCTAAAGTATTTATAAAATGGATAAAAATACTCAAAAATAAGGAAATAAAGTCTTTTTGGTCTTTTTATACTTTTTTACTGTTTTTGTGATTTTTGTGTAATTTTTAGAATGTTTTTGGTATTTTTAATTATCAAAATAAAGCAAACAGTGACAAAAATGCAAGGCTGAAACTTAAAATGAAGAAATAAAATAATAAACAGTAGCAAAATTTCTCCACTTTAATTTTCACTCAAAGATAATAAAACAGAGAAAATTCAGAAAAAGAAAACACTATTTTTGGATTTTTTGATGATTTTATAAATTTTTATGAAGGTTTTTAGAGTTTTGCAATTTTTTTGGAGTTTGGTTTTATATTTTTTAATGATTTTTGGTCTGAAATTAAAACACACTAAAAGGAACAAAATATATTTTTTTGGGAATTTTCTGGAGTGTTTTTATATTTTTTAGGGATTTTATAAGCTAGACAGTGCTGAAAATAGACGTTTTTGATTTTTAATAAATATAAAAACAAAATAAAATCAAAAACTAAAATTATAGCGTCAAAGCATAAGTGCACAGGAGCTTAAGTCCAAAATTTGAGAACTTTTGGATCTAAAATGAGCTTTCAAATAAATGCTACAAGCAACTAAAATTTCAAGGCCTATCAGGGGCATACACGCAAATATTCAAAAGTCCAAGGGAAAACTGTAATTTTTCCAACAAAAATTATGCTGAATAAAATAACTTCTGGACCAAACTTAAATTACAAAACCCGCAAGGCTTTTTCCACAAAATACCCAAGGCCACGTGACGTGCACGCGTGCCTGAAAGGGCTGTTAAGTAATTAACGAAAACGTTGAGGGCGAAAACGCAAAATTTCCACAAAATTACTACTGATATAAAAAAAACGCCTGTACTAAACACCAATCTCCAAAGTAGCAGGGGCCTGGTCCGCAAAATAGCCACGCGCACGTGCTCGCGCACGTGCGCCTAGCTGGCAAGGGCTAATATCGAATATTCAAAATCTCTGGGGCGTGATATGCAAATATAACAGTGTTTTAAACGTGCAGAGGAAAGCTTGAAGATTCTTCGTTAAATACAAAAAAGAAGCTGGGCTGATGTTGCAAAATACCCAGAATAAGGGGGCGGATCGGACGGCTGCTCTTGTCCACTAACACACGTGTCACGCCCACGGCACACTATACCCCTTCGGCTTTGGATGGACAGGATTAGATCGAATGGAGGCAGATCAACGGCCGTGGTTGCGCGGCATCCGACGGTCCTTATCAAAACTGGGCTAATCTTTAATCCGACGGAGGAGAGGGGAGTCGTAAGAACAGGGAGGAACTCGCGGAGGAGCGAGTTCTCCCAGCTCCGATCCTCCGCCCCCGCGGCTCGATGACGCTTCAGAACGCCCGAGGAGGCTGCTGGGGTGACCCTCAGGCGAGCGACGACCTCAAAACGGCGCGGAGCGCGCCTACAGGTCGCCGGGACGTGGGGGAACGGTGCCGCCCCAAGTAGCAGCTCCAGGCCGTGCAGCCTTCTCCAAAAACTGACCCTGATGGGGTCCTTCAGGCCTCCAGGACCTGCGCGTGAAACACAAGTAAGAAAAAGGGGTCCTGGGGTCTCAGGCAAGTGGTAACGGGTGAGGAAATGTCGGGTGAGGGTTCGTCGGAGCGGAGCTCCGACGAGCTTTGAGGAGCGGGTGTGGAGCGAAAACACAAAGAAATCTAAACGAAAATACAAAGGAACTACAGCAGAGACGGTTAGTGACAACGAAAAGGAACAAAAACACCTCGACTTGACCGGAGCCAAGGAGACGTGAACCTCACGGCCGAGGTTGGCCGAGGATGGTGGAGACCGCTTGACAACCGCCAAATCACGCCGCGAGGAGGCTGGAGGAGCTCCTGTCACCAGCTCCGGTCCAGAGCACACCTCAGGGATGAAGAAGATCGGTCAAAAAGGGTTCAAAGGTTGGAGGGAGGTGTTGGGTTGGTTTTTGAAAGTTGGTGGTCGAGGCTCCTTCAACGAGGTGTCAGAGGTGCGTCAATGATCCATCGCCCAAGGAAAGATTGGGGCGAGCATCCTCGATCGTGGGGGAAGAAAAGTCGAGAAGACTTCGACCTGAAACGAGGAGCGGAGAGCCCTCGAAAAAAGCGAGAAAAACGTCCAAAAAATCAATCTGACACACAGCAGGCCATGGGTCAGAGAGTTGACCCAGGTCAACTCTCCAGCCCTCCTGGTTGGTCCACGTGGACCAACCAGGAAAAAGCCTGGAAAAAAATAATTCTAAAATCAATTAAAAATAGTAAACGATTTTATTAATTTTTGATTATAAAATAAAAAATGTTTATTATTTCATAAATTATTTTATTATGATTTTTATTTATTTTTAGGAAGTGTATTTTTACAAGTTTGCATTTATACCCCTATAGGTATCTATATCTATGTATTAATGTATTTTATTTTTATTTAGGTATTTTTAATATTATTATTTTTATTTATGATTTTATAAAATTATAAAATACTTTTATATACACAAATATATTTTTATTTTATTTTTATGAAATGTTTTGTATCTGAAATAAAATATAAATGTATAATGTATAGGTATGTGTATAAGTAATGTATCTATGTATTCTATTATCTAAGTATTTTTATTTTGTATTTTATTTAGGCTTTTATTCTAATTTTAATGCACATAATTATTATAAGTAATATTTACAACATTATAAAAATATAAAAATTGTAAAAATAATAAAGAAATAATAAATTGAATATTTTAATATGTACAAGTATACAATGAGGGTCCAAAAGTCAACTTTCAAACCGTAGCTCCGCCAAATGCGAAACCACCGCCATTAATTAGATTATTTTCTTCTATATACAATTAAAGGTGAGTACGCTGCATTTGGAGTTTTTATTTGTGAGATACGGGTCTGGGAAGTTGGCATTCTGGATTTTTATTCAGACCATAACTTTTTATCTGTACATTATTTTTCTTTGAAATCAATTTTGTATTTTTCTTTATTAAATTATCTACAACTTTCATGTACAAAGTTTCTTTATTTGATGAACAAAAAGTGGAACCAAAAATAGGTCCCAAAATGAATAAAGAATGAATAAAATGTATAGGTATTTTTTTCTGTGTTTTGGCCCTTATCTCCCCCTACTTTATTCCTTGTCGACCTATTCATCAAGATGCCTAGGTCTCGGGGTTTCGGGTCATAAAATATTTACAATATTTTATTCTTTTTCTTTTCTTTTCTTTATTCTATAATTTTGGCTTTAAAAACCGCATTTTATACAACATTTACACACATATGCATGAATGCTAAAATGCATGAATTAAGCCTATTTACACGCATTTACTAGGGTTTTTAAGGCCAAAATGATAGAATAAAGATGATGAAACGTGGATTCATCACATACTTTGTCCAAAGTATAGGCGGGGTGGGCAAGCCGAATGTTCTTTCTTCATTTATTTCATCACTATTGTTGTTGCCTATACTTAGGGTTCTTTTACCTTAAGTATAAGAGGGGGAGTGATGCATACTCTCCTCATGTATTTTCTTTTTGCTTACTGATTTCTTTTTATTGATCCCCTCCAATGCCTCCTCTCTTGTTTATTATTTGTCCATACTTAGGGATATCTTACCCTAAGTATAGGGGGAGACAAATCGAGTTGTGATTTGTTTATTCCAACCCTCGACCCTCCCTGCATGCAGATACAACCTGTTATACTAACGATTATTTTACCTTGAGTATAGGGGGGATGGTTGACTTCTGATTCATCGATTCTTTATTAGTTAGTTGTTGTAGTATATGATCTTTTATACGTAGTAATAGTTTTGTCTTCTTTTATTCTCTCTAATCTATGAGGACATAGCTCAAGCTAAGTGTAGGGAGGTCGTATATACTCTGTATATACTTTAGCCATAACTCATACTTTCATATCTGAAATAATATAGCTAATTAACAGAAATTAACACACACACATTAAAATTCTTTGTGTATAGTGATTAATAAATTATATTAGAAATGTTTTTTTTGCAAAATGCTTGAAAATTAGTTTGAAAATCCTTTTGAAATTTCTTTCAAAACATTTTGGAAAATTTTTGTTAAATATTTTCACCATTTGTAAAAATATTTTGTTCGTAAAAAAATATATTCTTTGTGTAAAATAAAACATTTTGAAATCTATTTGCAAATGGTTTGAAAAATGGTTGCAAAAATATTTTGAAAATCTATACATGCTGCTTGCAAAAATCTTTGCAAAATTATTTTCAAATTTTGTAAAATATTTGTAAAGTTATTTGTCAAAATTAGCTTGCAAAATAAAGTTTTCAAAATGTTTGCGAAAATCTTTTGAAAATTATTTTGAGAACTATGTACAAAATTCAAGCAAATAAACCCTTACAAATCTGCTATATACAAACTTTTAAATACCGTGTTTAAATCCTTCATCCTAATTCTTGTAAATAAATAGATACACTCCTATGTAAATGTCTATAACAATTTCTTTTCTCAAAATATTTTGTTTTGAAATGTACCTAAAATTTTACAAAATTAAAATTCCAAAAATTTATCAAAAACCTTTTCAAAAATTGCATAAAAAACTGCAGAAATTTTTTTAAAAATTCCATAAAAAGATCAAAATCAGAAATTTGCATCACAAAATTAGTTTCCTTACATTGTGCATAGCATTTGCATTTTTAAGATTAAAATTGATAATGGAACTAGTCTAAGTAAAATCCGAAGAATGGAGCTTGGTTGGACCTTAATCTACTTAATCATCGGAACCTTATAGGAACTGGAACTAAGGTACTTTAGGTCTACTAGACTTAATTATTTGAGACCACGAGACTCGATTCAATATCTTCTTGACTGCCTAAGGAGAATATTTCGGAACACATGCACGACTCTTGTTGATAATGACCTAGCTTACACACATGCACCTTACACTTTGCTCACCTCACTTGAAGTGGTAGAGGGTTGTATTTTCTAGAATGAGATATAAGTCAATGGAAGCATCGAAAGTCACACTTTTGTGGCCATTGTACCCCAACCCAATCCAGTAGCGAAGAGGTTTAAAGATAGAAGTTGTGAGTTGCAATAAAACTTAAAAAGAGGGATAGTCTACTGGCTCAAGAGGAAAAAGTCCTTATGTAAATGTTGTTGTATATAGTATTTAAATATATATAGATATGAAGAAAATAAAAAACTCCAAAAAAATGGACATGCCTCGATGAAAATAAAATTCATGCCAATGTTTGTATATATTTGTATAGTCAGTAAGCAAGATTGAGCTTCAAAGTCAAACCCATGTGAGCCTGCACCTAAAATCCAAAAAATCTGATTTAAGCTCCAAACTTTGATTTTATAAAGACAAGTTTGAAAGTTAAAATCAATCCAAGTTCTTTCTTTTTTCTTTTCTTTATTTTCTTTTTCTGTACTTATAGGCATAAGTATTTGACAACCCAAGAAGTGTTGGAAAGAGACTATATGAAGGGATCTTAGTTTTTTGGATATAAGTCCGAGATTGACCCAAGATAGATCTGAATGGAGGCGAAGAATCCATGTAGCCGACCCTACTTAATTGTGGGAAAAGGCTTTGTTGCTGTTGTTGTTGTATACGCATAAGTATTTGCTAGGGAGTAGCAAAGGCAAGTATAAGGGGTGAGGAATCTCCATTTCATCACCGTTATTATTTCATTTTGGCCTTTAAACCCTATCTAAATGCATGCATATATCATTATTTGCATAAATTAATATTCATTCTTTACTATATAAATATTGTATACAATACATTGTTCAAAGCAAAAACAAAATAATAAAGAAAAGAAAAGAAAAGAAAAAGGTAAAATGTTGAAGGTATTTTATGACTCTATTACTTATACCTCAAATAAAGAAATCTTGTACACGAAAACTGTAGATAACAATACATAGAAAAATATAAAATTGATTTTACACAAAAAAGAATAAACAACGTGCATTTTATACTCAGAATAAAATTTTCAAACTCAAACTTCCTAAACCCACATCTTCTCCATATGAAATCAAAATCAACAAAATCACCTTTAATTTTATATGACTTTTTATTAGCTATTTAATGAAGATGGTTTCATTTAATTATGAGTTAAGATGTAAAATTTAGTTTTTGGACCCTTATTGTACAATATACTTGAATAAAATATTTATTTTATTTATTCTTTATAATTTTATATCTTATTTTTTTTATTGTTTGTAAGCATTCTTTATAATATATGTACATATTCAGAATAAAATAAAACCATAAAACTATACTAAAATAAAATAATGTACAAAAAAACATAGATGAATATACTATACATATACCTATATAATATATTTATTTATTTAAGTAAACAAATAACATCAGAAAGATAAAATAAAAATATATTTTTGTATAGTTAAATAAGTTATAAATATATAAGTTATGCATATAAAATAATAAAATCAAAAATACAAAAAAATTAAAATACTTAATATATATTTACCTATAAATATACTTGTAAAAAGTAACTTGTAATAAATTTATCCATAAAAATAAATAAAAATCATATTAAAATATTATAAAAATATTAAGCATTTTTATTTTATAACATAAATTAAATTAACTATTTATTAAAGATTTTATAATAATTTTTGGATCAGCTTTTTCCTGGTTGGTCCACGTGGACCAACCAAATCACATCAATAGTTGGCTATGGTAAACTCTTCACCCCTACGCTTGCACCTGTCAGAGTAGTCGACTCCGCTTCTTGTCGATTTTT
Source organism: Ottelia alismoides (assembly GCA_037367405.1). NCBI lineage: Eukaryota > Viridiplantae > Streptophyta > Magnoliopsida > Alismatales > Hydrocharitaceae > Ottelia > Ottelia alismoides. The sequence continues at coordinate 185,616 of JAZKJV010003548.1, read as the reverse complement.
CCTCATGATATAAGGCTCGAGGCCTTGTACCTCCTTCATGAGTTGTCTTCAATGTTCATCAATGATTCATGCTGACCTCTCACCTAGGGCTGGGCATCATCGATCTGAATGTAAGACCCAATCGACGTCCTCCCATTCGTCACATGCATATAGCCAAGCTCCTCCTCCATTTTCAAATTCGGTTCCCCTTCGCTTCATTTCTTTCCTCCATTGGTGCTCTAGGGCAAGAACTCGGTGACAGTGAGCTCGCCCAGCTTTTTTGGTGCGTACAAGATGAAGAGGAGGAGGTACCCGCCATCACCGTCGCACACCGGTGTGAGGTCCATCTCGCGGCCACCACCTGCTCGAGGTTCATTTTTATTCGTTTTTTAGTTAGATTAGTTATTAGGTTTCATTTATACTTTTTATTTTATGCTTTAATTAGTTGTTCTAGCTTATAATTAATTTTAAACCCCGTCGGAGCTCTAGAGCTCAGTCCACCTCTGTTCCATTGTGACACCCTGTTCCGACCATGCCTTTCGACCCCATTTTCTCCCCCTCGCATTTCTCTATCTGTTTGACCCATTAGCCCCCTTAGATCTGCCCTAGATCTGAGCTTCGAGGTTCATGTCTACCACACTCACCGGACTCTGCTCCCTCCTCCCTTTCACCTTTGACAGAAACCAATAAAAGCCAAGATGTTTGTCCCCTTGTACTGCGAAGCTTTATAACCCTATGCTAGTTTAGAAGAACCCCATCTGAGGTGTTTCGAGCTTAAGAAGCAACTCCATGTACTTACACATGCCAGAGCTCCTTTGAGGAGCTCTAAACTTCCTTGAGCGACCGATCAGCTGCTGGACGTTGGCAGGAATGTGGTGCGACACTCGATGGAAGTTCAGGTAGCCGGAGGCTCTCACAACATCGAATTTAAGCTCGCCACCTGCGAGTTCTTGGCATGTTCTTTGATAGCCCTCCTCCATCGTCTGATTCAGGCCAAGTCCCAGAATGCATAGGTGCCATTGGATTTTCAGGGTCATCATCGTTCGATCCCATCTGGGGATCGAATCGTAGCCATCGACATCAAAAGCGTCATCGCGCTGTCTCGTGCAACCACATGTCCAAGTAAATCGCCTTCAACTGCACGATCCAGCGCTTGTAGGGGGTATCTTGCATTTTGAACCCCCTTCTTTTTATCTATTTTTATATAATATTCAAACTTTCTAGGTAGTTGTAAAATATCTATAATAATTGCACTTTTGAACTCGTAGCTTGTCCTTTTTACAGTTGAGTCCTTACCAGCCCAACTCATGTTGTTCCCCACATGAGCTGAGCATTTTATCTATAGGCCCCTACAAGTTTTTTTATTTCAGTTAATTATTTAAAGTTTGCACTTAAGTTGTATAATTTTGGGTAATTTGCATGCTCTCCCCTGTCTTTATTTTTAATTGCAAATATACCCTTGTTAGGTCAACAATTTGTGGGTTTGATCTTTAATTTTTATAAACATCATTTGTGCTTCAAAATTTATGGAAAAAAGGGTTAAGTTCATGCTAATATACACTTTTCACGCTATATTTTTTTAGCATTTTAGGCATTTTGCCTTTTTTTTTAAAATCAAGAATAACATGATTTGTCCCTCTTTGCATTTAAAAAAACCAAAAAAATATAAAACCTTTTTGAAAAATTCCAAAAAAATATATTTGATGTATTATAATATACTACAAGTTCAGAAATCCCTAATAATAGAAAAAGAAAATCACTAAAAATAAAAAATCTCTAAAATCTTTATAAAAATTATAAAAAAATCTTCTAAAAATATAAAAAATATTTGTTTCCATCTTTGATTTTTTATTTTGTATTATTAAATAAAAATAGTTTTTTGAAAATTTTAACTTTATTTAATATTTTTAAATTCCAAACAATTCAACCTACTTATTTAACCCCTATTTTAGGATATTTTTTAATTTAAAAATATATAAAAATAGGAAAAATTCATCTAAAATCACAAAAATAGTAGAAAAATATACAAAATACAAACATATTTTATTATGCAAATTTTGATTATAGTTAGTTGTATTTATAATATATTACTCTATATTGTAGCTCTATATAGTTATATATATATACTTTTATAGTTTCTATAATAAAAAAAGGAAAAAAAGAAACACAAAATTAACAACAAATTAGAAAATATAACAAGAACATCAATTTATAAAATAAAAAACAATTAAAAATTAAAAAAAATAAAATCCATAAAAAAATAAATAATTAGAAACCCACATAAAAATTAAACAAGAAAGGATAAGATTCGCATTCACTTGCACGGTCTATCACGTTTACTCCCTGTGTTTGAAACTCTACATACTTGCACTATACATACATTTTGTAGAGTTAAATAAAATAAATTTTAACTCCACACACATTGCAAATTTGTATTCATTGATTGTGGGTTAATGGTTGTCTGAAGTAGGGTTTCATGAGCGGTCACTACAACAACTCTAATTGTGTTTAATTAGACGACCCTCGTAAAATCCCCTTCAACAAATGGCGTCGTTGCCGAGGAGCAACAATGCATAGATTGATTTTGTGTTCCTCCTGTCTATTTTTCATTTATTATTTCTCATTTTCTTTGATTTATTTTGAACTGTTTAACCCTCTTCTTGGTCTAAATTTGTTGTGAGGGATCGCGTACCAAGGGAGGATCTCTTAGGAGATTCTACGCACCCACGTGAAGCGGAGTTGGCTTTTTAGCACAACCCGACATGAGTGAGCATCAAGTGAAGACTTGGAGGATTTTTTGAAGACAACACTATTTCTATTTGTTGTTATTTTATCTTGTAATTCAAGTGAGAGTGAGACACATTTAATTGTAATAACTTAGACTCTCAAGACACTGCAACTTCACGAGGTCCATTGCCGGAGTAATTGTTCACTTGGGGACCTCGTCATCTTTCTCACAGTTTTCTGCCTTTCTTTTTATTTTTGTTTCACGAGGTTTTGAGTTTTCACTTTTCTTTTATTTGTTTTGTGTGATTGAGCCATGGTATAGGACTTGCTTGCTCGATAATGTAAGGTCCAAAGTCCTAATTAAAATTGCATGTACCTAAAGTTCATTTTTGGATCTAGTCAGATTGAATTGTTGTTTATTTAGACTTAAGAATGTATGCCGCGAGATGCTCCACACAATTCTTGTAGGACCCACTGTGGTGGGCACCGAACAGCCTCCAAAACCGAACCTTAGGTATCATATCAAGATATTTAGCATATGGTGCTTCACGCTAATAGATGCTTCTGTTCTATGGCAATTTCATCGGTTTGCATTTCATATAGATAGATTTCAATTCATATTAGCATCCTGCAGGAAGAGAGTTAGAGGTAAGGTGAGCATCTCTATCTGAGCATACATCATTGATTTAAGCTTGCATTGCTTTTCTGACTCTCTCACTCTGATTTTGACAACATAGGATACTAAAGGAATTTATCCCTCATTAAGACTCATGCATTTTTATTAAAAATCCGAAAAAGGTGATAACCAATAAAATTGGGAATGCTAATTTTACTCGACCCTAAAATCAAAAAGAAAAATTCTTGTCTTGGGGAGAGTAACCCTGTCATTGTATTCTGCATTTTATTTTGACATACACACTAAGGATTAGTGCCCCAATCCCAGGCCTACCTGCATGCTTGTACAACTTTTTTGAAAATCACCCAACTCTAAAATTGGATATATGAAGACCAAACTTTCACGGTCATCATTTTGTTGAGTAGGTTAATTGAGGTGTTTTGTTCGTGTATATTTGTGTCTGTTTGTGTGCATACTCGATCTCCTCTGTGTATTTGCACCATTTTGCATATCTTGATTTTGACTATCATGCTCTCCTGATTTCTATCTTTTGTTTCAGGGATGGCTGACTAAGGTGATTTTTATCTAGACTTTGCAGATCCCTCGTACCCTCTAGCCGGTCCACCCCCACTTTACTAAGAGGAATTTGCTCCTGATTTTCTTTTTGTACATATCTGCCTCATCCACAGTATCAAGCCTAGGACTTTTACTCACCACCATTATTACATTGCCCACCATCTCACCCAGCCGAGACTAAGCTGCTGGAGTCACCTCTCATGGACATCGCTCTGAGTACATGACCTTTTTAGTGGAGCAAATGAATTCGAGGATAGATGACCTCACTAGGCTAAATAAGATCCACATTGCCGCTTCACTGTATGATGTTATAGAGTCATTTGAGGATGCCTATAAGAGCTTACAATGACCCAAAATACAAAAAAATAGAAAATTTTATAAAAAAAGAACCAGGGAGACACATAGCCGAGTCAGTTTGTGAGGATAGGGCACACTTGCCAGATCCTTTTACCACACGCACGTTCACCACAATTCCCACCTTTGACCCCAAGGATGATGCTGTACAGACTGCTCTTAGTCACCATTGTAGATGATGATTCCAATCTCCTCTCTTATATGGAGGAGATCCAAAATCTTAAAAAATGATGAGTGAACCAGAAGTGGTGGCAGCTATTCATGAGATTATTGAGGCCCCACTTCGCTAGGCCATGAACCAATTGTCTGCACCCACCCTAAAAAAGAGAAAGTGATGACGCAAATCTAAGCGAAACATTCTGACCATGGCCACTTCCCATTCCATCACTCACCGTCCACATACTAGAAAAGGGGACACTAGCACACTCCTTGTTAAATCTGACATTTCTGACTATTCTTGTGATCACACTCTCCTTGATGGTAGATCTTCGATTAATATAGTAACCTTCTCACTGGTACATGATGTATCTACTAGTCTCATTCTTTATTCTTTTATTTTAGCTCTTTCTATTAGCAAAACCACCTGTAAATACTTGTAAATACAATAACTTAGCATTTTGCATGCCTTTGTTAATAATGCATAATTAATACCTATTTCTCAAAAATAAAAGAATAAAGAGAAAAGAAAAAGAAGGATGCATTTAGAATAAATACATATTGACCCAAACCCCAGGAGAATGTCAATCTTTGACCTGATCGCAAAGAAAATATGTAAAGAGAGATAAGGGCCCACTATGTATTGTACATAACCTATACTTGTACAAAATATTTATATAAGGGATTTTTACACCCATAACCCTGAGTAATTTTACAATAACATTCATAATCCTGCAAAATCGTGAATTACATGAGAAACCTCGAGTAATGGTTAACTCTTACATGACATAAACCTATGTCATGTTCCGTTTGGGATGCCCATTATGTTTGATAGTTTTCGTTAAAAAATTACAAAACTGTCCCTAATATCCATTCTTATTTGGAAAACATGCCATTAGAACTCCCCTCTCCCCCTGCCGAGCACCACCTCAACCTCCCCTGCGTAGGTCATGCGTCTAGCGCCCCGCTGCCGAGCTCATGCCCTTCGGACCCTTCATCGACCTTTGGGCAAGCCCGCTCCCCTGCACCGCCGAGCTCCATCCCCTTCGAACCCATGCTGGAAGCCCACCGTCCAAATCCCCCATCTGCGGCAACCGACCTGCACCTGCATCCCCCCGCCCCCTGCGACCGACCAGTGAAGCCCCCCGGGCCCCTGCGATCGACCAGTGAAGCTCGTCGCCCCCTCCTTCCTTCCCGTACATGACCGCGAAGCTCCCCTCCTTCCTTCCCGAACGTGCCCCCTACCCCTCGTGCCCTACGACTCACCGTTAACTCCCCACCCCCTCGGGGACCCTGCGACCGACCGTGAAGCCCTCCCCCCTCGATCGACAGACCTGCAACACCCCCTGGTCAACCGAACTGCATCCCCCCACCCCCGGGCCCTTGCGGGCCGACCAGTGAAGCCCCCCCTCGGGCCCCTACGACCGACCGTGAAGCCCCCTCCCCCCACCACACACATACCCAGTCCTGCTGCTTCCCTCCACAGCTCCTCTGAATCCGTCCGCCGCAGCCCTCCACCATCGCCGAGCTTCCATGATGGACAGGTTGGCTAGATTAAATTTCATCCGTTAGATCATTTATTGGCTAGATTAACTCAATCATCTGGTTGAGTTAACATAGTAAAGTAACAGAAGGTTATAGGTGTAAGACAACACACTTATTCAGGGTCCTGAGCGTAATTCACGATTATGCAGGGTTATGAATGTTATTGTGAAATTACTCAAGGTTATGGGTGTAAAAATCCCTTTATCTAATTATTTTTGACAAAATAAAAATAATTTATTCTTTTTACACACTTGTATATAGCCTTAGAGATAATATAAAAATAAAATAAAAATTATAAAATAAAACAAAATAAAAATAAAATTCAACAACTCCTTGTACCGAAAGACACATGTATACCATATATTAACTATTTATTTTATACCCTTAACTAATTTATAAAAATAAAATAAAAATTTTGTTGTCCCTCTTAAATGATTTTGTAAATAAATAAAATATAAAATAAAAAGTTTTTTGTAAAAATAATAAAATAAAAATACTCGTACATAATACATATGTATATTATACATGTATATAATACTATATACCGTATATACCTTATATTTATTTTCATAAAAATGATTAAAATCATAGAAAATAGTTTATAAAATAGTAAACATTTTTTGTTTTATATACTTTTTACTTTAAAGTCATTTACTATTTTTTATTTAGTTTTCTTTTATTTTTGTAAATTTTGGATTCCTATGGGGCCACATAGGAATGTTGACCGTGGTCAACGTCTCCTCCCAACTGTCTCGACCTGATTCCCTTCCTGTTGGAGCTTATTCTCCTATTTTTCCTGATCGAGTCAGGTCCCCATTCTCATCGATTCCACCACCCGATTCCTCTCCTAGGATCCGTGATTCTTGTGGATCCCTAGGGAGGATTGGATCGCCTTAGGGTTTCACTCCATCTACAGATCTTTCCAGACCCTCGGGAATCCTATATATTCGCTCCTCCGCCTCTTTCTCTGTCTAGCTCATCCCTCACACAACCTAAGACCCCTAGCCACCTTCAGTGAAGTGACAGTAACCTGGAGTGTAGCTTAGGATCCTTTGGAGATGCTTGGAGGCTTGTAGCTTGCAATGCGGCTGGAGCTCCGCCACGTGAAGCCACCTAGACAGCCGCAGCTCAATTGAGGCCAAGAAACAACCATCCACCTTCGCCTAGAGTTCGTGCTTCTGCTAGTAGCTCCAGGTACCACTCCTACCCTCCTTTCCTTCCAGTTCGATTCCATCTTTCCCATATCCATCGCTGCCAGTTTCTCTACTCTAACCAGCCAGTCGGAGCTTCGTAGCACCCCTTCATCTGCTCAGATCGGATCCCCTCTTCACCCCACATCTCCTAGCACGACCTGACCACCCTTAGGCTTGATCATTAGGGCGAGATTAAGGAAGAGACCTCCATCCTCTGTTTCCGCTGGAGGTTGACCGTCATCCACCGCTGCTTCCTTTATCTTTCTTGCAAAATAACCTCGAGTGAAGCTTAATCTTCGAGCCTTGAGTATATCCTGCAGGTTTGGACGCACAAAGATGACTATCCAGAGCATCCGCTGCTCAAGCGGAGTAGCTCCAGTCAGACCGCCCTCGCCCCGCTCATCCGCCTTTCAACCACCACATCAGCCCTGTCCGTTCGACGCGGAATGCTTCCACGACCGTGCTGGATTCCTCGACAACCTCATCAGTGCGCCAGATCTATGACATTGCTCTGTTGAAGTTTGTAATGCACGAGTTCCTCCAGCACCCTTTGTAGCTGCTCGATCTGGTGTTCCGCTCCAGATTTGATCTTAGTCCTTGGTTTGGGATTTATCCTGATGCTCGAATTAAGTCTGGACCCATCATCTGCACAGCTTGACCATCACAGTCTACAAGCTGTTATATCTGACCTTGTGTCAGATCTAATTGCCCATCTGCGCCACCACCTCGTCCGTTGGATCAGCTTTGCAGGAGACATCTGACACGTAGCCCCACGAGAAAATTAGAACCGTCAGATGCTTTGAAGAGGATAATCAGAGCTGTACGTCAGCGACCATCCACTCGAGCGCCACGTGCCGTAGCCTTGGTATATTTCACACTTTCCCCTGCATGTTTCCCTATTTCGCTTTAGTCTAGAAAATAAAATGTTTAGTTAAAGACATTTGTAGTTGGACTCCTATACTTTTTATATTTGCATTTTAGTCCCTCCGAGTATGAGGCACGTGTGTCCCCACATGCTCTTTGGGTTATTTGCAGTTTATGTTCTCAACTATTATGCTATTATGGAATGAATGTTGAAGTTTTATAATTGTATTTATACCCCTGTGAGCCTGGATCACGTGCGATGCATGCGTTGGTTGGGTTAATTGGAGAGTCGGGCATGTTCTTTCCTAGGTTATTATATATTTGGTTCGCAAACTTAAAATAATTACTTTTAGGTCCTTGTGAATAGTGTTTAATTCTTTGGCTTTTATTGGACTTAATGAGTACTAAATTAATTCTAAAAATTGCCTAAAAATTACTGTTAGCTTCTGCTAGTGTGTAATCTTTGTGATAATTTTCATGGAATAATTTGCCTGTGTTTTATATTATTAAAAATTTTAAAACCACAAAAAAGAGCCCTGTTTACCATATAAAAAGTATAAAAATTCGAAAAATGTTTTAAAAATCCCACAAAATTTATCTATTTGTCTTTTATTGTGTTTTAACTCCAGTAAATTTTTTTTTGAAAAATCTTTATAAAATTCTAAAAATAATAAAACAACAAAAAACTCCTGAAAATTATATAAAATCAAAGAAAAATTTAAAAATTGTGTTTTCAATTCCTATTTGTAGCTCTTTATTTCTATTTTATCATAAAATTGTCATCTAGGACCTTTGGGCATTTATGTATTTTTAGTTTGGAAATTGCTCCTAGTTGTGCACTGTTTTGCATTTTAGCACCGTTTGATTTTAAAAATTCATAAATATTTGAAAAAATCTCCAAAAATTACCAAAAACACCTTAAAATCCATAAAACCCAAAAATATGTTTAGTTTATTTTTCTGAATATTTTTTACTATTTTGAAAAATCCAAAAAGAGTGATGTGTTTATTTTCTTTTATTTTGACTTGTTTTTGCTTTATTAAAAATAAAAAATTTAAAAAATAAAAACCACTAAAAATATTTTATTTTTAGAGATTTGACTACTTGGTGTTTCAATCGTGCTCCTTGTGTTCGACCCTGGTCACTATACCAGGTAGCAAACTGCTTACATTCGATTGCTTGATCTCTTTAGTGGTTAGTTTTCTTGTGACTAGTTCGATCGATTAAGGACATCGACATTTGTTTTATTAATTCCATCTTAGTTGATCGGATTTCGAGTCATCAGTACAATCTCTTCACTTAGGCCTCTCTAGAAGACTAGGATGATTTGTTAATTTACTGATGGATCGATAAAGAGGCTGAGGGGTATTCTAGAGAACGCCGTCATTCAGATTCAGGGCATGAGCTTAACTGTTGATTTTATTGTATTGCCCATGGATATCTCCACCTATGTGGGGTGCGATCCATTCATCTAGGGACGACCCTTCCTTGCCTCTACCAGGGACGCTATTGATTATGGATCTGGAGAGATACGCTTTCATTCAGACAATGAGAGTATTTTGATTGAAAAGATCACAACACCCTCCACCGACCAGAGACCCACATCTGATGAGAGTGTACCTTTGTCATCCAACCCCAAGGACTATGACCTATTTGCTGATATCAAAGAGGTTTGCTTTTTAATGGATGATACTAAGACACGAGGATTCCTCTTTGATGAGGAAGACTCGGAAAGAATAAACCTTGGAGTTCCCCCTTCCGATGAGTGGTGATGTATTGATGACATCCACGACAATTACACCATAGATACTTTAGAGCGAAGGGCAGACTTAGAAGAGGATGCACATGTTGAATTTAATCTTACTACATTCATAAATGAGTTTGAGCCTTTCTGTGTAGACCAAGCTGAGATGTCCCATGTCGAACACGACCACATTACTTCCACTGACCAGTTCGTGCCTTCCCCCTTTGAGATTGTTGAGGATCGTCATCAGGTCGATCCTGATCGGTTTGTGTCAGCTGAGGACCCCGATATCGACCTGCATCTTGTTAGATCCATTCCTCAACTATTACATAAGAAGTTCCTCTTTCTACCTTCTTGATCTTTGTATATCCATCACTTTGTATATTTTCTTTCGTTTTCTTCCTTCCATCTACCGTTTTTGCTCATCCACCCCATTCTGGATGTTTGCCTTGCTTAGGACATACTTTGTCCTAAGTCTAGGGTGTGGACGAGCCAAGTGTTCTTTCTTCATCTGTTTCATTACTCTTGTTGCTACCTATACTTAGGGATCTTTTACCATAAGTATAATAGGGGTGTGATGCGTACATTCTCCTTACATATTTTCCTTTTACATATTGGTTTGTTTTTATTGATCCCCTCCAATGTCTCCTCTCTTGTTTATTCTTTGTCTATACTTAGTGATATCTTACCATAAGTATAGGGGGGAAACAGACCGAGTTATGATTTGTTCATTCCTACCCTCGACCCTCCCTACATGTAGATACAACCTGCTATATTTAGGATTGTTTTATCCTAAGTATAGAGAGACGGTTCACTTCTCTTTCATTGATTTTTTATTTATTAATCGTAGTATAGGCTCTTTTATACTTAGTAAGAGTTATGTTCTCTCTTTTTCTCTCTGATCTATGAGGACATAGCTCAAGCTAAGTATAGGGGGTCATATAAACTTTATATATACCTCAGCCATAACCAGTACTTTCATATTTGAAATAATATGGATAAGTAATAGAAATTAACACACACAAATTAAAATTCTTTATGTATAATGATTAATAAATTGGGTTAAAATATTTTTACAAAAATAGTTAAAAAATAGTTTGAAAATCCTTTTGAAAAATCTTTTGAAAACCATTTAGAAAATGTTTTATTAAATATTTTCAACCTTTGTAAAAATATTTTGTTTTGTAAAATTTCCTTTCTTTTTTGAAATAAAATGTTTTGAAAATCTATTTGCAAATGGTTTCAAAAATAACTCAAAAATGTTCTGAAAATCTATTCATACTATTTGAAAATTCTTTGCAAAATGATTTCCAAATTTTGTAAAATGTTTGTAAAATTATTTATCAAAATTAGCTTCCAAAATAATGTTTACAAAATGCTTGCGAAAATATTTTCAAAATTATTTTGAGAACTATGTACGTGATTCGAGCAAATAAATCCTTACACAACTTCTATATACAAACCTATAAATACCTTGTGTAAATCCTTCACCCTAATTCTTGTAAATAAAAATATACACTCCTGTGTAAATATCTGTACCAATATCATTTCTCAAGAAGTTTTGTTTTGAAAAATCCCAAAAAATTTGCAAAATTAAAAATCCCAAAAATATTGGCATTTTTTTTCAAAAATCCATAAAAATATCAAAATCAAAAAAATACGTCACAAAAACATTTTCCTTGTGTTGTGCATAACAATTGCATTTTTCGGATTGAAATTGATAATTGAAGTAGTCTAAGTAAAATCCGAAGATTGGAGCTCGGTTCGGCCTTAATTTAATTAATCACAAGAACCTTATAGGAATTGGAATTTAGGCACTTCATGTCTACTAGAATTAATTCTTTGAGACAACGAGACTTGATTTAGCATTGTCTTGACTGCCTAAGTAGAATATTTTGGAACACACACACGACTCTTGTTGATAATGACCTAGATTGCACACATGCACCTTACACTTTGCTCACCTCAGTTGTAGTGGTAGAGGGCTGGATTTGCAGGCATGATACACAAGCCAATGGAAACATAGGAAGTCACACATTTGAGGCCATTGTACCCCAACCAGATTCAGTAGTAAAGAGGTCTAAAGACAGAAGCTGTGGGTTCCAATTAAACTTCAAAAGTGGTATAGTCTACTGGCTCAAGAGGAAAACATCCTTATATAAATGTTGTTGTATATAGTATTCAAAAATATATGGAAACAAAACTCGAACAAAGTAGACATGCCTGAATGAAAATAAAATGTCTACCGGACTATGCATATATTTGTGAAATTAATAAGCAAGCTTGAGCTTCAAATTCAAACCCATGTGAGCCTGCAGCTGGGTGACTTGGCTACACTCTTCAAGCATCCTAGGATAGGTAGCTACACTGGCTACTGTCCATTCTTCTCTCCACCTCCTCTTCTTGAGATGGTTATACTTGAATTTAGAAATGAATACCCCGCTTCTTGAGGAAAGAGTTGTTGGATTGAGGAAATAGGGTCACCATGTTGGAGATGACAGACTTTTACCACTCCAGCTGAAGAGAGCTACATATCACACACATTGTCCAAGATAGATTCATAGTCATAAGCGTTTGTATATGAGTTGACTAATTCTGACCTGGAAGTTGAGGAGACTTGAGCAGAGTTTTGTGATTCTCAGAGGTTGTTGTGTTTCAAATCTTTTTCGTAATAAGGTTCTGAGCGCATCTAAAATCCAGAGGTCTGACTTAAGCTCCAAAGTTTGATTTTATGAAGACAAGTTTGAAAGATAAAATAAATCCAAGTTCTTTCTTTTTCTTTTCTTTATTTTCTTTTTCTGCACTTATAGGCATAAGTGTTTACTAGGGACTAGTAAAGGAAAGTATAGGGGGGTGACGAAACTCCATTTCATCATCTTTATTCTTTCATTTTGACCTTTAAACACTAGCGAAATGCATTTATATATCATTATTTTGTATAAATTAACATTTATTATTTATTGTATAAATATTGTATACAATGCATTGTTTAAAGCAAAAATAAAAGAATACAGACAGGAAAAGGAAAAAATAAATGGCCAAAGGTATTTTATGACCCTAATCCCCGAGACCCAGTCAAGAATTGATTTGATCGATAAGGAATAAAGTAGGGAGAGATAAGGATCAAAAACATAATAAAAACCCTAATTTTTATTCTCTAATAATCTATTTTGGGGCCTATTTTATTCTTTATTATTTATACCTCTAATAAAGAAATTTTGTGCATAAAAGTTGTAGATAAAAATACAAAAAATATAAAATTTATTTCACGAAAAAAATACGCACTGTGCATTTTATACTAAGAATAAAATTCAAAACTCAAACTTCCCATATCCATATCTTCTCCATATGAACTCAAAATGCACCAAAATAACTTTAATTGTATATAATCTTTTATTAGCTATTTAATGAATTTGATTTAATTTAATTTGGAGTTAAGATGTAGAAGTTAGGTTTTCGACCCTTATTGTACAATATAACTGAATAAAATATTCATTTTATTTATTCTTTATAATATATATATATATATTTATCATTTGTAAACATTCTTTATAATATATGTACATATTCAGAATAAAATAATTCCATAAAAAATACTAAAATAAAATAATATACAAAAATATAAATGAATATACTATACTTATACTTATAATATATATTTCAGTGAACAAATAACATCAGAAAAACAAAAAAATATATTTATGTATAACTAAATAAGTTATAAATATATAAGTTATATATATAAAATAATAAATCAAAAAAATAAAATAAAAAATAAAATACTTAATATATAGGTAAATATACCTATAAATATACTTGTAAAAAGAAACATGTAATAAATTAACCCATAAAAATAAATAAAAATCATATTAAAATAATACAGAAAGTAATAAACATTTTTCTTTTATAATTTAAATATAATTAATTCAATTGTTATTTATTAATGATTATATAATAATTTTTGGATCAGCTTGTTGCTGGTTGGTCCGCGTGGACCAACCATATTGCGTCAATAGTTGTCTTCGATCAACTCTTCACCCCTATGCCTGCACCTGTCAGAGTAGCTGACTCCGCTTCTTCTCGATTTTTCCTCATGATACAAGTCTCGAGTCCTTGTACCTTCTTCATGAGTTATCTTAACTGTTCATCCGTGATTCACGCCGACCTCTCGCTTAGGGCTGGGCATGATCGATCCAACCGTAAACCCTTGTTGAATTCATCCTGTTCGTCACCTGTATATAGTCGAGATCCTCCTCTATTTTTAAATTTGGTTCCCTTTAGCTTCGTTTCCTCCCCCCATTGGTGCTCCAGTGCTAGAGCTTGTTAACAGCAAGCTCTCCCAGCTTTTTGTTGCATGGAGGAGTGATGAGGAGAGGAGGTCCCTGCCATCTCCGCCGCTCGACGGCGTGAGGTCCATCTCGTGGCCACCAGCTGCTCGAGGTTCGTTTTTTATTCATTTTCTAGGTTGATGACGCGAAAATCACACGGTCGAGAGAGGATAAATAATGTCACAAATGTTGTCGTTGTTCTCAACCGCAGGATTCGGTCAACGAGAAAATTAATTGAAACCACTTAAGAGAAGATAAATCGATGAAAATTAATGTAAGCGGTCTTCGCTATTCTTTTTACCTGGTATAGCGACCAGGGTCGAACACAAGGAGCACGATTTAAAAACTAAGTAGTCAAATTTCAGAGATGAATTTTTTTAGTGGTTTTTCAATTTTATATTTTTTTATTTTTCGAATAAGCACAAAATGCTCAAAGAAGTAAAAACACATGCACTATTTTTGTAATTTTCAAAACATATCAAATCAATTCAAAGTGCTATGAAAACTTTATACAAGGTTCACATGCATAGCAGGAGCATGTAAGAATTTTTACAAAATTTTTGGATGAATAAAAACCTTTATTCTAATGAAGATAGCAAGCAGTTCAAGGTCTGGACAGTCAGGGACGTAAATGCAATTATTCAAAGTTTATGCACTGAAATATAACAGAATTAACTTGCGGGAGAAAAAGCACAATTTACCCAGTAAGGATGATGTCCAGCATGTGCTCTTCTGATCTTCAGGGACTTTATTGTGAAATCAAGAACTAGCAGGGGCTTATTGTAAATTTAAAAACTTCCTGGAGCTTGCTTGTAATTTTTTTCCTTTTTTTAATCAAAACCCTCCACTAGGGTTCCTTCCTGTTCTCATTCGTCTCTTTCCTGAGAAGGGTTGCCGCCGCCCCTTGCTTCCTTGTTTCAGCAAGGGCGGCAGGCGGTCGTGGGAAGTCGGCGCAGAAGGGCAGAGAGGCGGCGCTCGCCACCGCGTGCGGAGGAAGACGGGTGGAGGGCCCTGGACGGCCCGCAGGCGCGTGGAGGAAGTTCTGGAGGACGCGGCAGGGGGCGGAGGTCGGAGGTCGACGCGCGGCTGCGGTCGCGTCTCGCGGGGGCGGCGCCCGCGGCGGTTGACTGGAAGGGGCGGTCGCGCGGGTCGCGTAGGCTACAGATCTGGAGGAGGAGGGGGCGGCGCCGCCCGCTGGTTGGCGTTGGCGGGGGGCGGCGCTACCGCGAGGCACGGACTGAGGAGGGACCAGCCGAGGCGCGAGGCGCTGGGCAGGGCTCCGCGGGAGGCTCGGTGGTTGAAGGCCGCGGGGCCGTGCTACCTGGAGGTGCGTGGTCGCGTCGCGCACAGGAGGAGGAGCGGCGGGGCCGCCCAGCGCTGGGGGATGCGGGCGAGGCTACCGACCGCTGAGGGGACGCGCAGGTCCTGGCGGATCTGGTGGCTTGGTTTTTTTATTTTTTTTCTTATTTGTTTTTTTTTATTTTTTTTTTAACTGCAGGAAAATGT
This sequence comes from Ottelia alismoides, assembly GCA_037367405.1. NCBI lineage: Eukaryota > Viridiplantae > Streptophyta > Magnoliopsida > Alismatales > Hydrocharitaceae > Ottelia > Ottelia alismoides. The sequence continues at coordinate 170,028 of JAZKJV010003548.1, read as the reverse complement.
TAGAAAAAAAAATGTATTTTTCTTATTTTTTTTTTAACAGAACATGTAAACAGAAAGAGAAAGAAGATGTTTTTTTTTATATTTTTTTTTAATATAATCTTGCAAAACAAATGTTCAGTGATAAATGATAAATAAAAATTTTATTGCTTTTCTTTTCAACTGCAAAACAAGGATTAGAAACAAAACAAATATTTTTTATTATATCCTGCAAAAACAAAGGTTAGACAACAGGATACAAATTTCTTTTTTATTTATTTATTTATTTATATACAAAAATTGGAATGTATGGATGGTTGGATCTTGATGTGGTGAGAGATAGATCCAGAGGCTCCGGTCACCGTGCGTGATCGGAGGTGGAAGATCGTGCGAGGTAGAACGTGAATATGTAGGGATCGGAAAATGAGATGGAAATCGATTTCGAGGCGGAAAATATGTGGTGGAAATTTTAATCTAAAAACTACTTCCTACTCCTACGCTAAGATCTAACTCTACGATTACCTAAGAAAAACAACAAATAAAAGTGGATCTCACCTCGGGGATCGGACACACCTCCTCGCCTCACTGCAACAAGGGCGATCGCTTGCTGTCACTCTCGCGATGCCTATGGAGTTCACTGGGAAGAAGGGAGCCATGATTGCCTCGACGAAGCTCAAGCCGCTGTCACCGACTGGATCGGAGGCTAAGACCCTTTTCAACAAGAAAATTCTCGGAAAATGGGCTCCTCTCCACCAAAGATTGATCAAATGTGAATGAGGGAGGAGGAGCCCATTAAAAAGAGGCAAAAAATCAAAAAAGGAAAATATTTACAAAAAAGGAATGTGTTTATTGGATGGATTAATAAAATAATTAAATAAATAAAATAATTAATTAATTAAAAACGAATTTCGTAATAAATAAATTAAATAAATTAATAAATTAATTCAAAATCAATTAGCCACCTTAATGGTGGCCATATATGGTGTGGAATAAAATCATATATACAAGGCAAGTTATTAAACCAAATAAATTCAAATAAATCAAATAAATTAAATAATTACATATGATTTTCGTAATTAAATAAATTAAATTAATTAATGTGAGACAATTAATTTTTTTGGTCATTTTTATTTAGGGAAATTAATTGTATACATATATTATACACATATAATACAATATACATAGGTACAAATAAGGAAATATTTTTTATACAAGATTTTTTTTATTTTATTATTTTTTTTTAATTTTTATTTTTATTGAAAACAATATTTATAATATATACATTAAGTAAAACTAAATATTAATAATTATATACACAAATAAATGGGTAAACTGCACAATACACCCCAGAAAACCGACTTTTTAACCGTAACTCCAAAAAATACAAAACCACAGCCATTTGAAAGATAATTTAATTTATAGTTTTATGGAAGTGAGTTTGGTTCGATTTGAGCCCTTATGGAGCCGGAATTGATTTTTCAATTATCTCTTTGTGGCTTTTTCTGGGTGTAATTATTTGCAATATATACAATATTTTATTCTACAAATATTTTTATTATTTACAACACAATTTTATTCACAACTTTTATTTACAAAAATAATTAGTTTGAGGTCAAATTATGTACAAATAAAATAATGTAAGTTTTGTACAAATATACATGAAAAGTATTTACAAGATATTTTTGATTTTTCTGACAAACGACCCTATCTCCCCCTACTTTATTCCTGGTCGATCAGGTCAAGTCTTGACCTTCTCTCGGGGTTTGGGTCAGTCTGTATTTATTGCATAACTACATCCTTTATTTTTCTTTTCTTTTTCTTTTCTTCTTTATTCTTTTATTTATGTACAAAAAGTGTTAAAAATGCAATTTTAACAAATGCATGCAAAATGGTAAGATTATGAAATTAATGGGTATTTACAGGTGTTTGACTAAGAAATTGAAGCTAAAATAAAAGAATAAAGGCGATGAATCGTGGATTCATCATTCCCCTATACTTTACCTTTGCTAGTCCCTTAGCAAACACTTATTTGAAAAATAAGTGAAAACAAAAATAAAGAAAAGAAAAAGGAAAGAAGTCAGAATAATGTTGACTTTTAAACTTATCTTCATAAAAATGTAGTCTGGAGCTCTGTCGGACCTTTGGATTATTAGTGTGTCGGAACCTTAATGGGATGTGGATTTAAAACCTAACAGCCTCTAAGTTCCACCAATCTATGGACAAGACTCCTCAATAAACCAGATCAGAACAAGTCTACATACACAAACTCTAATGACCATGAATCTTTCCATGCAGTGTAAGTGATATGTAGCTCCCCACCTCAGAAGTAATAAAGAAACAACCTCCCCCAACCTGGTAACTCTAATGCCTCGGTCTAGCAACTCTTTCCTCGAGAAGCGGGGTATTCCCTTCTAAGTTCAAGTGCAACCGGCTCAAGAAGAAGGGGAAGAAGTATAGACTTTTGGAAGCTCAGCCAGTGTAGCTAAGTCTCCCGCTGCAAGCTTCATGAGATGTAACATGGATGCCATAAGCTTTTGCTTTATTTCACTATATACACTCCGGTGGGGTTATTAAATTTTCAATCCGACCCACCATTTTTTTGGAGTTCTTTTTGCATTTTTGCATTTTTTTTTCTTTTTTTCTTTTTTTTTTTTTGTACAACATATCTACATGGTGCAGCATATATACAAGAAATTTTCCTCTTGAGCCAGTAGACTATCCCTCTTTTGAAGCTTTATTGCAACCCACGGCTTCTGTCTTTAGCCTTCATCACCACTAGACCAAGTTGAGACGCACTTCCTTCACTAGAAGAAGAAGAGAGGTTCCGCCTAGAAGTACTACCCTCATATGCTACCCCAAGCCAAAGGAAACTGCCTCCTCACCACCTCATCCGTGGAGAGCCATGTGTAAAGTGCTGGTGCAAGTTAAGCCATTGTCTCTAAGAGTCATGCGTGTGTTGTTAAGTGCTCTACTTAGGCTCATCAAGATGACATATGCTCATAGTCGTGTGGACCCAAAGAATTAAGTCACTAGGACCTGAAAAGTCTTAACTCCACATCTTATAAGATTCCTCTGAAATTAAGTGGATTAAAGTCCAACTAAGCTCCATTCTTCAAATTTATTCCAGACATAGTTTAATCGTCAAGACTATCCTGAAAAATGCACATGCCAATGCAAGAAAATATGTACAATGCATAGAGAAAACAAAAATCTTTTTGTGAAACAATTTTCAAATTTTTGAAATTTTTATGGATTTTTGAAAAAAATGCACATGCAAAAGTTTTTTTTTTTTTCAAATAGTTAGAAATATATACAAATATATACAAGAGATTTTTTTTTTTTTTGAATAAGATTCATATTTACACAAGAGTGAGTTGATTATTTTACAAGAATAGGATGCAAGAATTTACATCTTGAGTAATTTATACAAGTATATACACAGTTGGATTTTTTTTTATTTTATTCATTTTTTATTATTTTTTTATTATTTTATTTTTTTTGTGATGCATATATTCCTCAAATTTATTTGAAAATAATTTTACAAATAATTTTGAAAACTATAGTCCAAAATATTTTTTTCACACAATTTTACAATCATTTACAATCATTTGAAAATATTTTGCAAACAATTTTCAATCAGTATATATAGATTTTTGAAAATAATTTTTCAACCATTTTTCCAAACATTTGCAAATAGTTTTACAAAATCTTTTTATTTCACACAAAGAGAAAAATTTTTTTTACAATCCACAATATTTTTACAAAGGTTGAAAATAGTTTTCAAACATTTTTCAAATAGTTTTCAAAAGATTTTTCAAATAGATTTTCAAACTACTTTCAAAATATTTTTCAAAATATTTTAACCTGACTTATTAGCCAGTATGTACAAGGAAAAATTTTGAGGAAATTTATGCATCTCTTTTTTTTTTTTTTACACAGTATTTTAGCCATATTAAAAATATGAAAGTACGAGTTATGGCTAAAGTATATATACAATATATACGACACCCCCCTATACTTAGCTCGAACTATGTCCTCATAGTGATCAAAGAGCTGGAAATAAAGACATAACTCGTGCTTTGTATAGAAAAGTGAGAAGAATAGTATACTACAACGACGAATAAAAGAATACAATAGAAGTCGGTGATCCCCCTATACTTAGGATCAAGTAATCCTAAGTATAGCAGACTGTACACAAAAGGGAAAACCGAGGGGTAGAATGTACTGGGTTTACCCCCCCTATACTTAGGGTAAAATATCCCTAAGTATAGGCAGCAAAACAGAGGTAAAAAGAATCAAAAGAATAATCACGAGTCGGACACCCCCCTATACTTAGGGTAAAGTGCACCCTAATTATGGGTTGATCAGGAGATGAATAAGGGGTGTGATAAAGAATGGATGAATGATATGGACAGATAGATCTATACAGATGTGATCATTGTTGAGGTGCCTCTCAACGAGCGCTAGAGTTTACGCCCCTAGCTGGGCGCAAATGTTAGGATAACGCCGTGTCAAGGTTCAGGGCGGCATCTGTCAGACGAATACCGTACTGTCGTCGCAGTCTCGGCGGGAGAATAACGACGAGTTCAACAGAGTAAATGATAACACCCAGATAATAAGTCAGGCGGGTGTTTACTACCGAATCAAGATATGAGCAGATGAAGTCGGGCTCCGGTAGCACAAAAGAAATCATCGGCTCAAGGTCTATATGGAGTGAAAGGATGGAGCCGAAGTAATCAAACGTGGAGAAGGAAGGATCGGTCAGAGAATCCTCCACGTCAATCACCGTCTCGAATAAGTATGGAAGATCATGATCAGGAGACTCACTAGAAAGGCTGATATCCGATGCATATAATGTAGACAAATCAGTGAAATCATCGAATACCTCAAAGATCGGGTCATCCTCGCGAGGGTCGTCGAGGAGAGAATCATCAAACTCATTATCAGAAATATCAAAATACTCGGTCTCGTGATCCGACAGATCGGATGCACTCCCAGAAAGTGAAACCGAGTTTATATGGTCCATGGCATCCTCCCGCAGATAACCCTCGGGGAGTAATGCCAAATCATCAGGAAATTGGGGATCAATGCTGTCAAATGTCATGTCCTCCAAAAATATATGGACCTCATCAAATGGGAGGACACAAGGCTCAAATACGGGACTATCAAGTTCTGTAAAATCCAAATTCGGTCCCTCATCAAACTCTCTATGCTGAGATGAATCCAAATGTATCTCCGAATATGAGAAGATCTCCTGAAGACAAGACACTGTATCAACTACGTATGGATACTGGAAAGACTCTAAGGATGGCTGAAATGTGGGCTCCTCATGTATCTCTTGGGATCCTAGCAGATCTAGAATCGAAGAATCTTCTATGTGAAAGAGCGGGACTGGCTCAAAATCTGACTGTAAATTCATTTGGTCCTCAACCAATATCCGGCTCTGAGAACTCACAACAATAGGCAACACATCCATCAAATGAGAAGAATCAGCATTCATATCCTCTGATCGGTGTGTGATGTCAAGATCAGCATGGTGTGTCACACACTCAACAGTTGTCATCTCTCCGTCATGTGTTGTCCTAAATAAATCATCTGGTGTATATGCAAGATCAGAAAGTGTATCCAAGATGGTCTCAACAAAATCCAAGTCGGGACAATGGTGTGAACCACTACACGAGGTAATGACATATGATATTTGCTCTGCGGTCCTCCCCCTCATGGCGATATGGATAAGGTCAGTCATCGAAAATCCATGATCTGGAAATCGCCTCAAAAGTTCTCGTATCTGTAACCATGTATCTATTAATGGCTTCTGGGGGTTAACTGAAAAATCACGAATAAAAGACCGCATCATCTCGGCTCTAAGTCGGGGGTAAAATTTTTGCAGAAACAATGATCGTAAATCTCCCCACGTAGCAATCTTCCTTCCCAATCGTCTGTGCCAAGTCTTGGCTCTACTCTGAAGTGTGAATGGGAAGGTAATCAGCATCATGTCCTCAGAAGTGATATCCAAATATGATCGTGATACACAAAAATCCTCAAATTCATCAATATGCAAATAAGGTTCCTCGTGCATTTCCCCAAAAAACTTAGGCAGTAGATCAATTAACTCTAAATCCAAAACAAAGGGTCTCAAGGTAGAAGCGGTCTGGACTTCTTGATCGGTGTACTCATCCATCATCTTAGGATTAAAGTCATCCAAAGCTTGCCAATGCCCCATTTGATCGCGTATGGGATGCACTCTCATCTCAGCAAGGTGAACACCCATGTCTCGTGTTTGGTCAATCTGGTCTCTGTGGGTGTCACGCACAGCACGTCCCAAATGGGAGGGTGGGTAGGGAGAAGATGAGAAGTCGGATGGGGTTCCGACCTCTCGAGAGAATGAACGTGAGTGATGGGCGTGAAATGAAGAAGCCGCAAAATTCGGCTGGAATGGAAAGTGGCCCATCGTAATCAGAGGAAACTGAAGGGGGGGATGGAAGGGACTGAAAGAAAGAAAGGGCAGGAACGAAGAGAGAGATAGAAGGGAGGGAGGGTGGGTTAGAGACAGAAGGTGACTGCTAATGATAAAGGAAGATGATTGTAACCGACTCACACCAAAGACATACAAAACACAAAGCAAACCCCCAGTTCACCAACTCAACACAAAGTGAAGACCATGAGATTCGGTCCTTTATCTTTTCAATTTTAGAGTTAAGGTGATCAATGAAAGTTGTACACACACTTAAGAGGCTTGAATAGGATTTGGGCACTACTCCTTAGTGTGTACGCGAGCAATTAAAAACGCAGACAATGAGGGGGTTGCTCTCCCAATACAATGAGGAATTGGTTACGTTTAATTTTAGAGGTCAAGTTCAATTAGCAGTCCCATTTTTAATTTTTGATTTTCTATTTTTTTTGGGATTTTTTTTTTTCAGAAAATAACGCCTAACGAGCTTTTGGATTTCCTCTTTGATTGATTTGAGTCCAAAAACAGGGGGAGGAAGTCGAAAAAGCCAATGCACGGTCAAACACAATGATGCATGCAGAGATAGAAAATGCGTACCTTACTCCAGCACTCTACATGCAATATGATCCGCGCATAAAATTAAAGACAGAATATAAACTAACTATATGATGCACGAAGAAATCGGCCTTTAGACAAGCAACTTCTATTGATCGTGAAGAACAATAGTTAGCTAACCGAATCGAGTCCGGAGTCCGATCTTGGGAGTCACTCGGTGCCCGCCACAACGGGTCCTGCCAGCGCTGTATGTGACTCCTCACGGCACGTGGTCTCAAATCCAATTAAACTAACTTTTTCAGTGAATTTTATTAAGGTCCAATTACGTTCTATAGGAACAGATATTCTATTAGGTGTTGGGCCTTAGAATTTTACGTCACAATCAACAAAAATTCCTACGTCTAGGGGCTAAATCCGCACGAATCAAGATAGCAAGTTATGGCGTGAAATCAAAAACACGGAAAACAGCGGTGAGGTCCCCCAAGTGCACCGGCACTTGGCGAAACAGACCCCGAAAAATGTCCAAGTCCACAGTTCAAAATCCTAAATTATTACAAAAAATTGTTCTCTCTCAAAAGTAAAATTCTTCTTCTTCTCCCTGCTTCTTCTTCCCGTGCGGGTCCTCAAAAAGTAAACTCCAAGTTGTCCACGCAGTACCTCGCACAAAAAATTAGAGAGAAAAAGGTTAGAAAACAATTATAATATAGAGAGATAAGATAGAAAAATGACTACAAAGCCGTGCTCCCCGGCAACGGCGCCATTCTGATGACGCGAAAATCACACGGTCGAGAGAGGATAAATAATGTCACAAATGTTGTCGTTGTTCTCAACCGCAGGATTCGGTCAACGAGAAAATTAATTGAAACCACTTAAGAGAAGATAAATCGATGAAAATTAATGTAAGCGGTCTTCGCTATTCTTTTTACCTGGTATAGCGACCAGGGTCGAACACAAGGAGCACGATTTAAAAACTAAGTAGTCAAATTTCAGAGATGAATTTTTTTAGTGGTTTTTCAATTTTATATTTTTTTATTTTTCGAATAAGCACAAAATGCTCAAAGAAGTAAAAACACATGCACTATTTTTGTAATTTTCAAAACATATCAAATCAATTCAAAGTGCTATGAAAACTTTATACAAGGTTCACATGCATAGCAGGAGCATGTAAGAATTTTTACAAAATTTTTGGATGAATAAAAACCTTTATTCTAATGAAGATAGCAAGCAGTTCAAGGTCTGGACAGTCAGGGACGTAAATGCAATTATTCAAAGTTTATGCACTGAAATATAACAGAATTAACTTGCGGGAGAAAAAGCACAATTTACCCAGTAAGGATGATGTCCAGCATGTGCTCTTCTGATCTTCAGGGACTTTATTGTGAAATCAAGAACTAGCAGGGGCTTATTGTAAATTTAAAAACTTCCTGGAGCTTGCTTGTAATTTTTTTCCTTTTTTTAATCAAAACCCTCCACTAGGGTTCCTTCCTGTTCTCATTCGTCTCTTTCCTGAGAAGGGTTGCCGCCGCCCCTTGCTTCCTTGTTTCAGCAAGGGCGGCAGGCGGTCGTGGGAAGTCGGCGCAGAAGGGCAGAGAGGCGGCGCTCGCCACCGCGTGCGGAGGAAGACGGGTGGAGGGCCCTGGACGGCCCGCAGGCGCGTGGAGGAAGTTCTGGAGGACGCGGCAGGGGGCGGAGGTCGGAGGTCGACGCGCGGCTGCGGTCGCGTCTCGCGGGGGCGGCGCCCGCGGCGGTTGACTGGAAGGGGCGGTCGCGCGGGTCGCGTAGGATACAGATCTGGAGGAGGAGGGGGCGGCGCCGCCCGCTGGTTGGCGTTGGCGGGGGGCGGCGCTACCGCGAGGCACGGACTGAGGAGGGACCAGCCGAGGCGCGAGGCGCTGGGCAGGGCTCCGCGGGAGGCTCGGTGGTTGAAGGCCGCGGGGCCGTGCTACCTGGAGGTGCGTGGTCGCGTCGCGCACAGGAGGAGGAGCGGCGGGGCCGCCCAGCGCTGGGGGATGCGGGCGAGGCTACCGACCGCTGAGGGGACGCGCAGGTCCTGGCGGATCTGGTGGCTTGGTTTTTTTATTTTTTTTCTTATTTGTTTTTTTTTATTTTTTTTTAACTGCAGGAAAATGTTAGAAAAAAAAATGTATTTTTCTTATTTTTTTTTTAACAGAACATGTAAACAGAAAGAGAAAGAAGATGTTTTTTTTTATATTTTTTTTTAATATAATCTTGCAAAACAAATGTTCAGTGATAAATGATAAATAAAAATTTTATTGCTTTTCTTTTCAACTGCAAAACAAGGATTAGAAACAAAACAAATATTTTTTATTATATCCTGCAAAAACAAAGGTTAGACAACAGGATACAAATTTCTTTTTTATTTATTTATTTATTTATATACAAAAATTGGAATGTATGGATGGTTGGATCTTGATGTGGTGAGAGATAGATCCAGAGGCTCCGGTCACCGTGCGTGATCGGAGGTGGAAGATCGTGCGAGGTAGAACGTGAATATGTAGGGATCGGAAAATGAGATGGAAATCGATTTCGAGGCGGAAAATATGTGGTGGAAATTTTAATCTAAAAACTACTTCCTACTCCTACGCTAAGATCTAACTCTACGATTACCTAAGAAAAACAACAAATAAAAGTGGATCTCACCTCGGGGATCGGACACACCTCCTCGCCTCACTGCAACAAGGGCGATCGCTTGCTGTCACTCTCGCGATGCCTATGGAGTTCACTGGGAAGAAGGGAGCCATGATTGCCTCGACGAAGCTCAAGCCGCTGTCACCGACTGGATCGGAGGCTAAGACCCTTTTCAACAAGAAAATTCTCGGAAAATGGGCTCCTCTCCACCAAAGATTGATCAAATGTGAATGAGGGAGGAGGAGCCCATTAAAAAGAGGCAAAAAATCAAAAAAGGAAAATATTTACAAAAAAGGAATGTGTTTATTGGATGGATTAATAAAATAATTAAATAAATAAAATAATTAATTAATTAAAAACGAATTTCGTAATAAATAAATTAAATAAATTAATAAATTAATTCAAAATCAATTAGCCACCTTAATGGTGGCCATATATGGTGTGGAATAAAATCATATATACAAGGCAAGTTATTAAACCAAATAAATTCAAATAAATCAAATAAATTAAATAATTACATATGATTTTCGTAATTAAATAAATTAAATTAATTAATGTGAGACAATTAATTTTTTTGGTCATTTTTATTTAGGGAAATTAATTGTATACATATATTATACACATATAATACAATATACATAGGTACAAATAAGGAAATATTTTTTATACAAGATTTTTTTTATTTTATTATTTTTTTTTAATTTTTATTTTTATTGAAAACAATATTTATAATATATACATTAAGTAAAACTAAATATTAATAATTATATACACAAATAAATGGGTAAACTGCACAATACACCCCAGAAAACCGACTTTTTAACCGTAACTCCAAAAAATACAAAACCACAGCCATTTGAAAGATAATTTAATTTATAGTTTTATGGAAGTGAGTTTGGTTCGATTTGAGCCCTTATGGAGCCGGAATTGATTTTTCAATTATCTCTTTGTGGCTTTTTCTGGGTGTAATTATTTGCAATATATACAATATTTTATTCTACAAATATTTTTATTATTTACAACACAATTTTATTCACAACTTTTATTTACAAAAATAATTAGTTTGAGGTCAAATTATGTACAAATAAAATAATGTAAGTTTTGTACAAATATACATGAAAAGTATTTACAAGATATTTTTGATTTTTCTGACAAACGACCCTATCTCCCCCTACTTTATTCCTGGTCGATCAGGTCAAGTCTTGACCTTCTCTCGGGGTTTGGGTCAGTCTGTATTTATTGCATAACTACATCCTTTATTTTTCTTTTCTTTTTCTTTTCTTCTTTATTCTTTTATTTATGTACAAAAAGTGTTAAAAATGCAATTTTAACAAATGCATGCAAAATGGTAAGATTATGAAATTAATGGGTATTTACAGGTGTTTGACTAAGAAATTGAAGCTAAAATAAAAGAATAAAGGCGATGAATCGTGGATTCATCATAGGTAGATTTAGTTCTTAGGTTTTATCACCGCTGTTTATTTTATGCTTTAATAAGTTGTTCTATCTTAGAATTAAATTTTAAACCTTGCTAGAGCTCTGGCCACCTCTGTTCCATTGTGACACCCTGTTCCGACCACACCTTTCCACCCCATTTTCTCCCCCCTCGCATCTCTCCACCTATTTGACCCATTAGACCCCTCAGATCTGCCCCAAATCTAAGCTTCGAGGTTCATATCTACCACCTGCATGCTAGAGCTCCTCCAACGAGCTCTAGACTTCCTTGATGGATCGGTCAACTGCGGGACATCAGCAGAAATGTGAAGCGTGACTCGGCAGTGGCTCAGGTCGCCAGAGGAATGCACATAATCGAAATTAAACTCGCCACCTGCGAGTTCTGGACTTGTTCAACAAAAGCCCTCCTCCATCATTCGATTGAGGCCATGTCCTAGAACGTACATGTGCCATTGGATTTTGAGGAGCATCGCAGTCCCATCCCATCTGGGGATCTAATCTTAGTCGCTGGTGTCCGAAGCATCATAGCGATGTCCCATGCAGCCACATATCCAGGTAAATCGCCATCAACCGCATGATCTAGCGCCTGTAGGGGTATTTTGCATTTTGACCCCCTTCCTTTTTTATCTATTTTTATTTAATATTATAATTTTCTTCAATAGTTGTAAAATATCTGTAATAATTGCACTTTAGACCTCGTAGGTTGTCCTATTTGCAGTTGAGTCCTTGTCATCTCAGCTCACGTGGCTCCCTACATGAGATGAGCATTTTATCTTTAGGCCCCTACAAGTTTTTGTATTTTAGTTTAGTATTTGAAGTTTGTATTTTAGTTGTTAAACTCCGAGTAATTTGCATGCTTTCCCCTATCTTTATTTCTAATCGCATATATACCCTTGTTAGGTCAATAATTTTTGGGTTTGTTCTTTAATTTTTAAAAATATCATCCGTGCTCCAAAAATAATGGAAAAATAGGGTTAAGTGGCTTTTAATATACACTTATATGCAATAATTTTAGTTTAGTATTTTAGGTATTTTATCTTTTTATTAAAAATAAAAATAGCATGATTTATCATTAGTTGCATTTAAAATATCGAACAAATATGAAACCTTTTTGAAAAATTATAAAAAAACTATATTTTGTGTATTCTATTATTTTACAATTCCAGACAAGAATCCTTAAAAATAGAAAAAGAAAATCACTAAAAATAAAAAATCTCAAAATGCTTATAAAAATTATAATAATTTTCGAAAAAATCAAAAATATTCATTTTTATCTCTGAATTTTCTTTTTATTATGTATTATTAATATCAAATATAGTGTTGGGAAATTTTAACTTTATTTAATATTTTTAATTCCAAAATAATTCAACTGATTTATTTAATCCTTGTTTTAGGATATTTTTGACTTTAAATATATATCTATATATTAGCAAAACTTCCTCAAAAATCACCAAAATAATAGAAAATTATACAAAATACAAACAGATTTTATTATTCAAATTTTGGTTATATGTTTTTGTATTTATAATTATATTACTCTATTTTGTATTATATAGCTCTAAATATATATACTCTTATAATTTCTATAATAAAAAAAGGAAAAAAAGAAAAAGACAAGTGAAACAAATCATAAAATATAAAAAGAAAAAAATCATAAAATTAAAAATAATTAAAAAATATAAAAATTAAAATCCATAAAAATAAATAATTAAAAACCCACACAAAAAGAAAATAAATAGACAAGAAAAGGACAAGTTTTGCATTTACTTGCACAATCTGTTACGTTTGCTCCCTGTGTTCGACACTCTACATACTTGCATTATACATACATTTTGTATAGCTAAATAAAATAAATTTTAACCTCACATACTTTGCATTTCTTTATTCATTGATTGTGGGGTCGTCTAAATTAGGGTTTCGTGAGCGGCTACTAGAGCGATGCTAATTGTGTTTGATTGGAAGACCCTCACAAAATCCCCTTCAACAGGTTGTTCTTCCTAAGTCAACGAATGAAGCATGTTATTGATTTTAGAAGTCAAGTGGTATTAAACAATCTCAATTTTATTTTTAGTTATCACTTTTTTATCTTTTTGATTTGACGAGAATAACCGTCTAACATTTTTTTGTGTTTTTTTAATCCTAAGTGAATGAAAATATGGGAAGAAGACGAAAATACGATGCACGAAAAATTATGAATGCATGCAGAGATAGAAGATGCGTACCTGTCGCCCACACTCAACAACAAAGTAATCTGCATAAGGAATTAAAATCTAACATATATGAATGAAAATCTGAAAATAAAACGTGTAACCCATAAAGAGTGATGAGTTCTACATAGGGAAGAACCAATTACTTCGATTAGGTTATTGAATCCTAAGTCTAGTTAACCTAAATGCACAAACAAGAAAGTAAATCCTAATCAAACACCTAGACAAGTTCACAAAACCATTGAAAACAAAGAAAATAAAATGATGAAATCCAAAATCGTGGTGATGTCCCTTGACACCTATGATGGCGAAACTGACCCCAAAGAACGTAATGGCCGAGTTCAAGTTGGGTTGCTATTAAGGGGTCCCTTCTACGAATGCAAAAGCAAAAATAGATAATGTGGCCAAATGCTTGACTCTCTCTCTCTCTCACACTGACTAAATAAAAGATAGAAGTAGTCTTCTCTTCGTGACTCATGTTTCTCCTCTACGACCGACTCGAAAGCGAACATCGATCTCCAAGTGCTGCAGCTGCTCGGCTCCAATCGATCGAAGAACCTAGGCCCTGCAACATGGGTTAGGAAAAACTGACATACAATAAAGCAAAAGTGATAAGAAATGAAATAGAAAATGGAAATGAAAAGAAATCAGATGTCTCATTACGAAGAGTGAAGCGCTAAAACCTAAGACTCCAACTATCTATCCAAGCCATGACTCCCTGGCAACGATGTCATCTGATGAACACGTTCGATTGATTGCCAAAAAAGGATAGATCAACATCGTTGAATCGATCGGGCGAGTCAAGTAGGAAAAAACGTGATTGTGTATTATTTTCACTCCCAAACTAATATGTATTGCCAGACCTGGCTTGTCAGGCACCGCATGCCCTCCAAGATCATGCGTTAGGATCCACATCCCTCTCGATTAAACATACATTGAATAATTTAAACATGTTTTTGCTATATCCTCCAATGTTTAATGTATAACAACAAATATCATTTCTTGTAAACTTAGCTTTTATTCTTGTAGTTACATAGGAATATTAAATTTGTTGCTAAAGATTCATATAACAGTGATATATCCGTTGGCTTATTCGTTAAACACTGCATAGGTTCGTAGCCAGGAATATAACAATGAATATGATATTTGTTGCATGTTTATGAATCAAGTAATGAATAATACCTATTATCATATATTTCACTACATAAGCTATGAAAATTCATATTAAATTATTTGTTGCCTTAGATCAGTTTTATCATGTTGAAAAAAGTTCTCAAAAAAAATCGACAGATAATTGTTACTATATATGATTTGTTGCTTAGATAACAACCATTATGGCATTCATTGTCAATTTCAAGCATAAAAAAATCCGCAGATGATTGTTATTATAAAATTTTACAATGAAAACATTTCGATATTATAAAATACTATGAAAAAAATAACAGTGACTTCTCAAATTAACCATTGACACATCTCAATTTCAGTGTGATGCATGGATCATTGTTATATAATATTTTTCAACAGTCTCTATCGTGGTTAGTCTCATGTAGATGGCGTATGTGAATGGCCTCTTGATCGTTAAAGGACCAATTAAACTTTTACAATTAAATTAGGAGTGTACAGACTACGTTTATCTGCCGTAACCCATAGGTTCAATTTGAGACCTATACTTCTCATTTGCAAAGTACAATCTAACTTCGAAACATTGGAGCATAACGTAAGGGCAACAATTCTACTTGCATTTCCAACTTTCCGTTTAACAACTTCAGCTAACTGTTACTAAAAGTGAAACCGATGTCTCATTCCAACCTAACTTATATCCATGCGAAGTGACACTAATAAAAGGAGAAAAGTCCAAAAATATTGGATTCAACCTCTTAAAGCTAATCTGGTGGGAAGGAGATTCTCCTACCATGCGACAAAACCTTATAAAACCCATGCAATCTCAAGCGATCAATCTCATCAAACACATTCCATTAACCCGATCCCATTCTGCGGCGATGGCTTCCAAAACCATAGTCTCTTTCATCGTCTTTGCCCTTATGCATTTAAGCTTTGGCACAAGTGGTGCATCTCGCCTTCTCCTTGAGAAAGAAATCGAGCCTCGAGACCACGCTCTAGCAAAGGCACACGAGATCACAAAGCCTACACATCCTCTACCCCCTAAAGAGCACGAACTTCCAAAGCACGAGCTACCAAAGATACATGAGATCCCTAAGCCAATACATCCTTTATCGGAGTTTCCGAAGCATGAGCTACCTAAGATACATGATATCCCTAAGCCAATACATCCTTTACCGTCGAAGATACCGGAGTTTCCGAAGCACGAGCGACAAAAGATACCAGAGTTTCCAAAGCATGAGCTACCTAAGATACATGAGATCGCTAAGCCGGTGCATCCTTTACCACCTAAGGTACCCGAGCTTCCAAAGCACGAGCTACCTAAGATACATGAGATTGCTGAGCCATCACATCATTCACCACCTAAGAAGCATGAGGTGCCAATAAAAGATGAGATCTCTAAGCCAACACATCCTTCACCAGTTGAGCTTCCTAAGCTTGAGAATGTACATGATATCGCAAAGCCGAGGCATCGTTCGTCAACTCCAGAGCATCCGGAGCACGAGCTGCCGAAGATACCAGAGATCCCAAAGCCATCACATGAGCTCCCAAAGAATGAACTTCCTAAGGTACATGAGGTCCCTAAGCCATAGTATTCTTCACCAAATTATCACGAGTTGCCTGAGATTGCCGAAATCCACAAACCAACATCTCAACAGAAGCCATAAATTCACCCCCGTATTAATAGCCAAATATGGTACTAGAGTACTATATACGGAAACGATGCATATTTATACGTATTTATGTACCTGGATAATACCCATGTTATTCTAGCATCTGTGTATGCATTACAAATAAAAATTATAGCTTGTGAGGGAGATATGTACGTGTGGGAGAAGTTGCTGTAATCAGTTACGGTAGTAAATGCAGTGAGGGTGTATGTTTTAATGCATAAAAAAGTGTGTATTCATGTATTCGAACGTGTTTTTCTATAATATATTTTGACTGGCATCTATGTCGTTGAAATGAAGAGGACAATGGCCTACTTTTGACATTTTCGTTATCAGCTACTTTGACTTCCATGAGGTGATTAAGGTTTGGACCCAAACATGGCTACTATATATATGGAAAAAATAAGACTGCTCTGGCGCTCATTTCCTTTTTTTTTTAAAATAAAAATACATATTTTCATCACAATATCCTCCTAATATGACATTCCAATTTCTTGAACAACAAACGTTTAATTCTTTGATTAGGTGAAGAAATGGCCTCTTCTAAAGGAATGTCATATATATTATATCAATATTTCCAAAAATAAAGGTGGAGGTTAATGATTAATCACTCATGAACGTTAAACCTATTGTCGAGCCATCTTTTCAATTTTCGACAATAAAATCCAGAAACTCATGGGCACATGCACTTTGTCTCGATATTTATCTCAAATAATGTGGACCTACCGCTTTGGCATTTAGTAAATATCAGCCTAAATTCGACTTTTCATGAGTATAGGCAGGCTATGTTATTTCCTAACAACGTATTGTTCATGCTGGTGATACTTAAATCGAATACCAGTGAAACTACTAAAATTCAAATTTTTTGAATCTGAATTTGAATTGAATTTTAAAAGAATTGGCCAACTTGAATACAAATTCGATTTATTTTTATTTTTAAATCCCAAATCCATTGATTGTCTTGCAAGGATAGCCACAAACCACAACTGATGTGAAGGAGGAACTCAACATAGTATTCCTGTGTAAGAAGAGGGAGCATCACCACCTACCTTACTATTGATGGATCTTTGATAGAAATAAAAAGGAGAAGGAAAAAGATGGGGTAAAGAATATCATAACATAGAAATAAATGTAAGGTGAGGAATTGGGATAAAACCAATAAATATATGTTCTTTTCTACTAGACTTTATGGCTAATTTTGTAATATTTTAGAAATATTAGCAAATCTACTTACCCGGTACAAAATACAATTAGAAGAAATCGATTGAAAAATCACAAGCATATCATGTTAGATATTATCAAGATAACCCATATAAAACATCAAACAAATTAAAATTGTGGATACTTAATATATAAAATAAAATGTTTGGAGAAAAATAAAAGCAAGGTACTATTTGACTTGATTCTTTTAGGTGTCTACTTTTATGTTTGGAGATAACGGTTGGATTTATTTATCTTAGTTTTTCTAAAAGCAGAAGATAGTGAATGGATTAATTGTTTAAAAAAAGAAAAGATAGAAATAATGATAGAATAGTTGGAGATGACAATAATTTCCATTAGGATTAAATCACCATAATATTTTATACATGAAGAAAAGGTAGTTACAACATTATTACTATTGAAATTTGTCACCTTCTCTCCTCTCCCACAAAAATATGTCTTCCCTTCTGACGGATCGTTAAATACGTGATCTAATTTGTACTCATTGTAATACAGGTAATTAGCAAATCATGCAGAACCGAATCGAATGTCTTTGTGAAGAGCACTCGGCTTAAATTTATATCATGGGCAATTCCGAGGTCGAACACAGGGAGGGAAAGGAAAAACTTTGGGTCAACTCAGAATATTTAGGTCTTGATTTTCAATACGGATTTTTTTGTATTTTTTATATGCAAAAATAAATATCAATGCAAAATACGGGTGAATCAAGTTAAAGAAAACATACAACTAAGCCAAATTAATTTTAATATGAAATTAATCTGATTTAGCCAAATTATATTTTATCTAGAAACTTAATCCAGTGATTAATGCAAAACACATTTTTTGAAATTTATGGGTTAAAATGCAACAATGAAAAATGCACACTTTTTATGGGTTTTTACACAATTTTTCACTCAAAAAGAATTTAAAAACTATGAAAATTTTAGTGGAACTTAAACATGATAAAATGATGCTACAGTATTTTTTGGAATTTTTCGACAATATATGAACTTTTTATGGATTTTTAATGAAAACGGAATGACAACGAGTATTTAATTTTTAATAAATCCACAATGGCAATTTATCCATAGCAAATTTTCTCAAAAGGTATCTTAATGATCAATCCAGAAGAGTTGGAATTTCACAAAAATATTGTGTGTGGATTTAATTTAAAATCAATTATGAAAATCACTCTACAATTTATTTTAAGCACAAGTCAAGTCTAATTTAGATGAAACTTGGATAAAATATAAATCACATTTCAAGAAATCATTTCTGATTTTTGAAGAATTTTTAGAGCAACCATGAACTAAACATGAATTTAAGAGCTCAAATTTGGTAAAATATACAATTTTTCAATAAAATAATTTTATTTAATTATTCAAATCTCATAAAAATCTAAATAAATAGCCAAATGATATAGAATTAGTTTCTCAACATCGTGATATTTTTCATTAAAAGAAATGATGCATTATTGAGGTCCAAATTAAAATGCAAACATAGGGGTATCCATGCAATAAAGAAATTAACTTTAACAATGCAAACTTGTGGAGGCACTACTTCGTAACTAAAGAAACTTGACTGGAAAAACATGAAATCTTTATTAAAATAAATAAAAAAAGGAGGAGACCTTCTCGTTTTGCTCTTAGGGCACCGACGTAGATGGGAGTGGGTGGCGGTGTGGCGACTGGAGAGGCACGGGTGGATGGTGGCAGCGAGGCGTGCTGTGGCAGCGCGGGGAGGGGGCGTGGCGAGGCGGGAGGAGCAGCCGCTGGCTGTGGCAGCCTGGAGCAGGGTGGCCTGGATATGATGGGGCCGCCGCAGAGGAAGGTTGCGTGCGGAACTGGCCACGTCGCGGGCGGAGGTGCTGCGAGGCGAGAAGGGCGTTTGGTCTGGTGACGCAGTTGGTCGCTGCGTGCGGTGGAGGTGGTGCAGGAGGACAGAGGAGGGCACGGGCGTCCGTGCGTTGGGTCTGGCTAGGGCGCGGATGATCGTGCGTGGCTGCGGGTTGTTCTCGTACGAGGAGCCTGGCGTTGGTGGCGACGTCGTGCTGGTTGAGCAGCCAGGGGGGTGGTCGTGGGCGACGATGGAGGAGGGGGAGCCGACCACCTGCTGCTGTATTTTTTTATTTTTTATTTTTCAATTTTTTTTATTTTCTACTTTTTTGTTTTAATTGTTCATATTTTCTCAATAAGAAGTAAAATGGAGAAGTGGTAGTGATGAATCAAGATGAGGGAGATGGTGTGATGGTGATATGATTCAGATGTTGTGTAGAAAATAAGGAAAAATATTAGATAAAATAAAATAAAAAGGGAAATGAGAGGGAATAATTATCTGAGGTTCGTCAGATTTACGAAGCAGCTACGCTGGACTCCTATCGTAGCCTCGATCCAATTGGCGAAAAAATCAGAGAAGCTATGCGTGCTTGACGGAAAGCTCGTGACATGACAATGATGGTCGTCACGGATCTCGCCTGAAGGAGGTCGTCGCTTGAGGAAGATGCTTAGCCGCTGTCGTCGATAAAATACTCCAAGCTCTCTCCTTTTTCTCTAAGAATGGCGGATGGGGAAAAATGAGGATGAGGAGATGAATATAAAGAAGAAGAATGAGAAGTTGGAGAAAAATGAAGGTGGAGGAGACGGAGTGGAATGGGAGGTTATTGGAAGATGTTGGAGTTGAATGGAAGTTGGTGGTAAAATGAGATGTTAGAGTAGAGAACATAAAATAAAAAGAAATTAAAAGTTGGCTGCTAAAAAAAGAGAATGGAGAATTTACAAAATAAGACAAATAATATATACATGTTTTTTACTTTTCTAATTTTACTTTTGTATTTTTAATAAAATAATTGTACTAAATAAAAATAAAATAAAAAATTATAAATAAAGTAAAACATAAAAAATGATTTTTTTGGATTTCTGTAATTAAGAAAAGTAAATAAAAATGAGAAAAGAAAAATATGTACATTATATACAATGTACAGCTAGGTCTCAAAATTTATATTTTGCAAACGAGCTTCGATTTTAATAAAAATGCTTTCATTGGATAGATAACTTACTAACTTAAACTTTAAAAGTGAGTTTGGTGAATCTGGAGTTTATACGGAGTGAAAATTTGGCCAGGAAGTTGGACTTTACGACTTTTTCTTTTTGGGATCTAGGAGTATTTAATTGAGGTGAAAATATTTTATATTTTTATATTTTATATACATTTTTATAAATTAGTCAAATAAAAAATTAGCCAAAAAGAAGTTGAAATGCAATTATTAAAAATACATGATGTTTGGGCTATTACAAGTGCAAAACTCCTTTATTTTATGGCTTTTATTGTTAATTTATTTTTATACAATATAATATACAATATTTAGAGCATTTTATTTACTAGAGACATTTTATTAATTTATTGATTTTATGAACATTTATTTGATATTTTACTCAGGGATTTTGCTAAGATCAATATATTGAGATGCTGAATCGTGGATTCCTCACGCCCCCTATACTTAAACTTTGCTAGTCCTCGAGCAAATAAAGAATGAATAAGCTGGATTAACCCCTGACTGTGCATGTGAATACAAGAGTTTATTTATTGAAGAACTCTTGGCTTTAGTGATCCTAAAATTCTAAGCTGAACCAAGCTCCAGTAAAAAGGTATCCAATTTCCCTATTTACCAGACTCTCTCTGTATACATATATAATAGAGATAGGACTTTAAGTGTGGAGTGCAGTTACAAGAGTAGAGATGCAACTTCACCCAAGGTTCCATTCCAAGAGACTCTCCTAAGAACCCGATTTTCAATACTAAGGAATAAACCATTTCTTGCATCCAATCCACCGTGTCTTTATTTGTCAGACTTAAAAGTGTAGATGGAAGGCCAATTAATGGAGGGCATAGGATTGTATCATTTCTTCTCTCCCTCTCATTGGAACAATGATCCTCTCAAGTGCCTTATTAACTCACACATGTATTTTTTTGGTTGTTGATCAATGTGTCCGTCAAAAGAAGTTGGGGTCGTCTGCACTCGTTTTCCTGGGAGTACACCGGGGTGTGTCTCTTTTGAGTATCTAAGATACCTTCGACACCCAGACTTATATCACCATACGATGCAGAGCCTTTTTTGGGTGCTAGCCCGACTCCTTGGTCATAATAGCATGGGTCAAGTGGACACTTTGACATGGTTGGGAGCGCTCGCCTTTAGTGGAAGCTCTTTGATTTTTGACTTTGTATAGTGAGAGCTTTTCTTTTCAACATTTGTTTCTTTTCTTTTTTTTTGAAATTTTGGCTAGCTCCACTGTTTTTACCAAAAGTTGGCGCACACTAATCAACAATTTTTAAATTTCATCACTCCCTGGCATAGGGGTGCACATGGATCAGATTGGATCGGATTTTAGCCTAATCCGTGTCCAATCCAACCTTAACGGATTTTCAGTTTTCTCAATCCAATCCAGTCCATCAAATATTTGAATCAAAACCAATCCAATCCATCCGATTATAGATTGGATCGGATTGGATCGGATTTTTTATACTTATACATTTCCATTCAATAATTTACCGTGTAATGTTTGTATTTTATAGCACATTAGCCTTTGACATTTGACATATGACTTCAAAATTGATGATTTGGAAAGATATAATAAAAAGAATATTTGAAGAGTGCACAATCAAATTAAAATTGATGAACTCCATTAATCCATTATAAAAAAGTTGAAGACCACACGATGAATCTAAAGAATTATATTGAATTTGATATCTAAGTTTCTTTTTATTAATGGTGCATTAGTATATTTTTTGTAAATGATTTTCGACATATGATTTATGCAAGTTACCAAATATGGATGTAAAAAATAATTAGATTCCAAAAAAATATGATTTCTTTTCATGGATATTGATGAAGTCTGTGATGTATTTAGATTGTTAAGTTATGCCAAAATCAGATCACTCCTAAGAACACACTTCAAGGAACTATAATATATCGTAAACATTCAAGAACCATCAAACATTCATATTCGATTTGGTATACAAGACAAAACGAATAATATAGTCCACCAATTAGGCAACATGCCTCTCATTTAAAATAGACTTGAAATGGAATTTATTTGTTAGAGTTGTACCTATAAAGAAAATATGTAAAATTTTCTGAAAAATATGAATCAAATCCATATATCAATTTAATATGAAAAAGAATCCAAGTATGTTTGTTTGTTCTTACATGATATGGTACATCTCAACATATAGCTAATATAGTTTCATACATGGGAAAGGTTGCAAGATAGAACAAGCAAAAGGGTCAAGAATAAAAAATACATGTGCTAAGCAATCTTCCTGATTCTATTTTCTTTTAATGGGTATCAGATGAGTTGTAGTGTGCTTAGGGCAAACGGTATTGTGCCAGAGAAGGACGATATTGAGTGAGACATGTGGCATCATAAGGGAGGACAAACTATTGTACTTGAGGGGGACAACCTTATGCATGAGAGGAGGCATCAAAATGGACCAAGGTGTGAGAGAACAATAGTTAGATATTGGCGGTTGAGAGTGAAATGATAGGGAGGTGGAATTGGAGTGGAATGGTCAAAGAGGGTTCACAACATTACAAGTTATAATCATATTTTATTATTTTTGAGATTTAGCATTTGGTTTTCAAGAGAAAGAGGTGTGTGTGGTAATAGGACTTGTATCCCACAAAAAATGTGATGAATGATATTGACTAAGGCTTTATGGGAAATTATGGATTGATGAAAATAAATGTTATGTTTGTATTATATTTATATATGTAAATATATAAATATATGTTAACTGATTAACGGATTGGATCGGATTGGATTTTGATGATAATCCGATCCAATCCATACTTTAACGGATTTTAAAAATTCCAATCCAATCCGATCCGTTAAAGTGATAAAACCAATCCAATCCAATCCAATAACATCAGATTGGATCGGATTATGGATTTTATCCGATCCGTATGCACCCCTACCCTGGCATATAGGTAAATGTCAAGAGATAATACAAGAACCATGTTCTCATACTGGCTAAAGGTGCTGACACTCAGATTTCATGAAGCCTTCATTTGATTTATCCCATCCTCGAGCATCATTAAATCAAGTCCAAACTCAAATCCCTCATCTCAATTCCTCAAATGAAATTTCAACTCATCTCATCACAACTGCAATCGTGTATGTGAGGTGTTAATCATATTCTTAAGGTAGAGACTAAGCATGCAATATAGCACACAGATCTTTCAAACTAGGGAAATGTGAATAATTAAGTCAAAAATCCTAATGACTAAGGTTGGTTAACTCAAAATCTCAAGACCCATAAACCAATTGTTCTAGAACTTCGTCAGTCTTATGTGAATGTGTAAGTGATGGGGACTAAACCAACATATTAGTTAGGTTTTTTGTGATTTTGTTTTCTGTGATTTTTATGATTTTTTTTCAAAGAAAGAAAAAAGTCTTTTTTTTGAAAAAAAGTCTTTTTTTAAAAAAGTCTTTTTTGAAAAAGAAAGGAAAAGAAGAACAAAGATTTTTTTGGAAAAAAGTTATTGTTTATTTTTTTCAAAAGTTTTTTTAAAGGAAAGATAAATAAGAAATGACACTCATTTTTTTTGAAAAAGTTTTTTTGAAAAGAAAGATGAAGAAAAAAACTAGAAAAATTTTTTAAAGAGATTTTTTTGAAAATATTTTTTTGATGTTTGTTTCAAAAAAGTTTTTTTTTGAAAAAGGAGAGTTTTGAGTTTTTTGTATGTTTTTGTTTTTTTAAAAAAGTTTTGTTTTATGAATTTTTTTGTTATACCTCTTATTTACAACAATTTACCCATAACCCCTTATTTTAATTACAAAAAAGTCAAAATACGAGCTATAGGTAAAGTATATATGTAATATATACAAATCCCCCTATACTTAGCATGTGCTATGTCCCCATGGTGCTAGGTGACAAAAAGCCATAGCTCATTCTAAGCATAAGTGGGTGAAAAGAATAGAAAAGAATATAAGAACATTGGAGACTACACAACAGGCATCGACCCCCCTATACTTAGGCTCTGGTCAGCCTAAGTATCGGAGAGAACACAAGATTGGGGAACCGATGGGAGTGGGAAAGAATATACAAAAAGAAGAAAAAAAGAAGAGACGGAGTAACTCAGGTCACTCAACCCCCTATACTTAGGATCTAGTCATTCTTAATATAGCCACAATATGAAAATGATACGGAACTGGGGTGAGTGATGCGAAACATGGGGGAGGGAGGGAAATAAAAGAAAGAAAAACTATACAAGGAGGAGTGAGAATAAATAAGGATCAAGAAGGTTTGTGACGGACCTTCTTGCGGGAGCGAGGGGGTGGGTAGTGAACATATGTGTCACTGTCATAATCGTTCTCAGAGGAATAATAGTGAGGGGTAGGAAATGTCCAATGAGGGTCGACACACGGCTGCTTTCTCAAATATGGCTTAAGAATAGCCAAACTGAGCTCACTCATACAGATTACCTCATCCAGACCTGATGAGGACTCCTCAGAAAATTCCTTCTCTGGTATGTTGAAGGCAACTTTCTTAGTCGATTTTCTAGAACCTGAAGCATAAAGAGGAAGAGGAGAGTGATACGTCTTGAGGAGTTCAAGGGAACACCTCGAGGAATTAATACTCTTCTTCTTCCTACCAGATGACCGACTAGAGGATAAAGCAACCGATTTATCGAGATTCGTCAATTTGGTCCCGGCTATCTCTTTTGATGTATGTCCTGATGTAGTGTGTGTGAGGTGCTAACCAGAAGTTCATCATCAGATGAGTCACCATATGCATTGTAATACTCCTAAAGGGTCAGCATACATCTCTAGTATGACACAGTGTTCTCAGTTGGCTTGGCATTTATAAGCTCATGTGTTGTATCATCTAAATAGTCAAGGAAATTAGAAATGATCGTGTCCAACTTAGGGACAACTTCTGGTTGTGAGTCCTCTCTAGAAGCTGTCATGATGGTGGTGATGCAAGTAACGGGTGCTGTAGAGGTGTAGGGAGTCTCTGAACCAATGGTCGTCTGGACAGTCAATATCTCATGTGTAGTAGAGAGACAGGACTCAACTGTCGCTCGGAGGTCACGACTGTCTACGACTTTATGGGTTACCTTAGAATATCGTGTGTCCTCAAAGATCAGGTGAGGTCGGAGTGCTCCCAATGCAGTGAAATCGATCTCCCGAGTCTTGCAATCCATAGTTGCATTAGACAAGGCTAAGAACGGCTTTCCGAGAATGATCAGAGACTGGACGAACTCTCCTCGGTGCTCAATGTCAATGATCATGAAGTCTATCTGTAGTAGAGCACCTTGGAAAGTAATGATGACTGAAATGATTTCTCTCAATCGTTTAATGGACCGATCAGCTAACTGAACAATCTCTCTTGACTTCTTGGCAGATCCGAGTTTGAGCTTGGCAAACACGGAGGTCGAGAGGATATTTATCGGTTAGTCATCATCGATTCTTGCATGGGTGAAGGTAGTATATTTGATTTCACAATTAAACCTAGGAAACCGCTTCACTCTACGACTCTTGATTTTACTCCTATCACCAAAGAGGTGGCCATAGACACTATGTGTCTCTCAGCCCTTGTCCTCTTATTGCCCGAACTTTTAGGCATCAATTTACTTCTCACAAATCTTTTAAGGTCGGGAAAGTGTTCAATGGTCATTATTAAGGGAAGCTCAAAAATCAACTTTCTATCAAGTGCTTCCTTAACTGAAGGGTCCAATATTTTTAGATCTTTCCCTTTTTCAAATTTGATGGTGTTTTTGAGTTTTTCAATTTTTGGGTTTTTTTGATAGGTGAAGTAGGAATAGCAGAATGTACAAACTCTTGTTTGGATGGAAAGTGGTTAGTAGAAGAGGGAGATAGAAGGGACTCCAGCTGTACATGATGTGTAGTCAATCCGGTGTCTTCCAAGTTTTCAAAATTCAATCCGCGAAATCCATGATCCACTTTCATACATGGACGTTTGATCGATCTACAAATGTCACCCTCTAATAAGTTCTCATAACACATCATGAGAGAAGTCTGCTTAGTTGGAGGATACTGCTGAGGACTCGGGATCTTATACTCAACACACCTTATATCTCATCTGTATGGAAGATGTTGGTCGGAACCTCATAATGTGGAGTAAGTAGATAGGGGGTCTGTAAATTGGTCACATGAATCCAATCCCCTGTATATGTCGGCTCTCCAAATGGGTGATATGAAGGCTGGTCAATGTGGGCTTCATCATTCAGGTTAATCAAGTCTGAAAGATCGTATGATGCGGGCCTCCCCATTCGGTCTGTTTGGTCGACCATATTGTACACTAAGGACAAGTCAGGATGTGTATAGATCAATTGTTGTCCGGTCCCAACTTGAGGTGAGAATGAGGTCTGAGGGGGCAACTGATTCTCATTCATCTCAGTAGTGAATTGCCCTTCGATTTGTTCCTTAATTCCAGCAAGCAGACGAGAATATGTTGAGTCAATCCATGGTAGATGTGGTTCAGGGGTGTAAGAATGTAGGGTAGGTGAGAAGGTCAAAGAAGTGGAGAAGTCAGTCGGAGTTCTAACTTCGTAGTTGGGGTGGGGGTATGGGGAGGAATAAGAGGATGGAGATGATCGGAATATGGTCGAAGAAGAGTGACCTGGATAAGATGACCAATATTCCGACATCTTTGAAGGGAAAGAAAGTGTGCAAGTGCACCGAATAACATACAAAACAATCAAACACAAGAGCAAACCCCGAGTTCACCTACTCAACACAGTGATGGTCGCAAGAGTCTGACCGTTTATCTTTTCAATTTTAATTAGGTGATAAACCAAGATATACATTCAATTACGTAAGGCTTAAAAGTTTGTTTTGGGCACTATTCTAGGGATGTGTCCTCACCTCTCAACGATCAAAATAGCACAAGCATAATGAGTGTTTTGCTCTCTCAATAACAAGCGTTAATTTTAGTCAATGTTTTGGTCAACTCTGATTAGTAGTCCTGATTTTAAGATTGATTATCACTTGATTAATCCACCAAACACGGCACGCCTAACGATCAACCTCGATCCCTTTAACCTAAGTTTCAAAAATCAAGGGGATCTAAGTCGAGAAAAACTGATGCAAATAGTGAAATCAATGATGCATGCCCGGTTTAGAAGATTTACAGTTATCCCCATGCTCTACATGTGGGATGCAACACATAATTGAAATTTTATGCTATATGAGATGCAAATGAGAAAACCGTTCCTAGACAGATAGTTCTATTAGCGAGTGATGAACAATTTAATTTAGACTAATAGGTTTGCAATCTAAGTGCGTCTCATTAATTGTGATGTGTGGTCCTAAAGACTATGAGCACAAGAAATAAAAATATTCTAGGAAAATTGCTCTAAGAGCCACGATTACAAGTCCTATTCTACATTAAGCAACCACACGACCACGAATGGGTCTAATGTCCAGTCTGGATACAAGCGCGAGCTCTCAAACAAGAGCCGTTGTAAAGAGCGAATTACCTAAATTATTATAACATAGTAATTATAAAAATTTACGAAAATGAAATGCTCTCGAAAATAAATTAAAGTTTCCTTGATCTTCAGCAGTCAGCGCACGTCACATTCGTCGACTACCGATGCACTCCAAGTTCACCAAGCCCTCGCAACGAAAAATAAATTTATACTAGAGAGATAAATAATAAAATATATACAAAAATAAGCAGAAAAAAATTGCAAGAAAAGAAGGGAAAAATGTATTAATTACAAAGTGGCTTGGGGTCAGACTACTAAATCTAATTTTCTAAATTAATCCCTAAGCCATTTGCCTCCCTAGTAACGACACCATCAGACGGCTCGCTAAATACGTGATATAATTTGTACTCGTTGTAATGCAGATACATAGCGAATCATGTAAAACCGAATCGAATATCTCTGTGAAGAGGACTCGACTAAATTTATCCTGGGCAAGTCCAAGGTCGAACACAGGAAGGCAAATGAAAAACTCTGGGTCAATTAAGAATATTTAGGTCTTGGTTTCCAATGCTGTTTTTTTTTGTATTTTTTATATGCAAAAATAAATGCAAATGCAAAATACGGGTGAATCAAGTTAAAGAAAACACACAACTTTGCCAAATTAATTTTAGTGTGAAATTAATTTGATTTAGCCAAATTATAATTTTTTTTCTAGAAACCTAATCCATAATGCAAAACACCTTTTTTTGGAATTTTATGGGTTAAAATGCAATGAAAAATGCACACTTTTTATGGGTTTTTACGCAATTTTTCACACAAACAGAATGCAAAAATTATGAAAATTTTAATGGAACTTAAACAAGATGAAATGAGGTTACAGTATTTTTTTTGGAATTTTTCGAAAATATAAGAATTTTTTGTGGATTTTTAATGAAAACAGAGTGACAACGAGTATTTCATTTCTAATAAATCCATCAATTTATCCGAAGAGCGAATTATCTCAAAAATGTCTTTTAATGATCAATCCAGAATAACTGGAATTTCGCAATAATAATTTGTGTAGATTTAATTAAAAATAAATTATGAAAATTACTCTACAAATTATTGAAGGCATAGGACAACTCGAATTTGGATGAAACTTGGACAGAAGATAATCACATTCCAAGACATTTCTGATTTTTGAGGAAATTTTAGAGAAATCGTGAATTAAACACAACTTTAGGAGCTTAAATTGGGTAAAATATGCAATTTTTCAATAAAACAATTCAATTAATTACCCAGATCTCACGAAAATCCAAATAAATAGCCGAATGATATAGAATTAGTTGATCAATATCATGATATTTTTCATTAAAAGAAATGATGTATAATTGAGGGCCAAATTAAAATGCAATCATAGGGGTATACATGCAAAACGAAAATTAACGTTGGCAATGCAAACTTGTGCAGGGACTAGTTCGTAACTAAAGAAACTTGATGGAAAAAACATGAAATTTTTTTTAAAAAAATAAAAAAAATAAAAAGGAGGAGACCTTATCGTTCTGCTTTTAGGGCACCAACGTGGATGGGGGTGGGTGGCGGTGTGGCGACTAGAGGAGGTGCGAGCGGATGGTGGCGGCGAGGCGCGCTGTGGCTGCGTGGGGAGGGCGACGAGACAAGGCGGGAGGAGCAGTCGCTGGCCGTGGCAGCCTGGAGCGGGGCGGGCTGGATATGATGGCGCCGACATAGAGGGAGGTCATGTGCGGAACTGACCGTGCTGCGAGCGGAGGATCTATGCGGCGAGGAGGGTGTTGGGTTTGGCGACGCGGCTTGTCGCTGCACATGATGGAGTCGGCGCAGGAAGATGGAGGAGGGAACGGACAACCGCACGTTGGGTCTGGTGGTGGCACGGATGGCCGCACGTCGCATCGGGCTGTGCTCTCACAAGGATGCTGGCGCTGGTGGCGGTGTCGCGCTAGTTGAGTGGCCACGGGTTGGCCGTGTCGGCGGTGGCCGATGGCGGAGGAAGAGGCGGCCACGTGCTGCTGTATTTTTTTTGTTTTCTGCTATTTTTTTTAAATTTTTATATATTTTTTTAATAGAAAATAAAAGGGAGAAGTGGTAGTGATGAACCAAGATGAGGGAGATAGTTTCATGGTGATATGATTCGGATGTTGTGTAAAAAACAAGGGAAAAATATTAGTTAAAATAAAATAAAAAGGGAAATGAGAGGGAATATTTATCTAAGGTTCGTAGGATTTGCGGAGCAGCTACACTGGACTTCTATAGTGGCCACGATCCAATTGGCGAAAAAAATCGAAGAAGCTATGCGAGCTTGACGGAAAGATCATGACACGGTAATGATGGTCACCACGTATCTCACCTAAAGGAGGTCGTCGCTTGAGGAAGATGCTTAGCCGCTGTCACCGACAAAACACTCCAAACTCTCTCTTTTTTCTCTAAGAATGGCAGATGGGGAAAATGAGGATGAGGAGATGAATATAAAGAAGAAGAATGGGAAGTTGGAAAAAATGAAAGTGGAGGAGATGTAGTGGAATGGGAGGTTATTGGAAGATGGGGGAGTTGAATGGAAATTGGTGGTAGAATAAAAGGATAGAGTAGAGAATATAAAAATAAAAATAAATTAAAAGTTGGCTTCTAAAAAAGAAAATAAAATAAAAAAAAGAAAAGAGAATGGAGAATTTAGAAAATAAGGAAAACAATATGTACATGTTTTTTTTACTTTTTAAATTTTAACTTTTTTGTATTTTTAATAAAAGATATGTACAACATAAAAATAAAAAAAATACTAGAAATAAAATAAAATAAAATAAAAAAAGTTTTTTGGATTTTTTTGTAATTAACAAAAGTAAATAAAAAATGAGAAAAGAAAAATATGTACACTATATACAAGATACACCTAGGTCCCAAAATCCATATTTTTCAAATGAGCTTAAATTTTAATGAAACCACTTTCACTGAATAGATAATTTTCTAACTTAAATTTAAAAGTGAGTTGGGTGAATTTGGAGTTCATAAGGAGCGGGAATTTTGGCCGGGAAGTTGGACTTTACGGCTTTTTCTCTTTGGGATCTAGGAGTATTTATTTGAGCTGAAATTCATTTTGTATTTTTGTATTTTTATATACATTTTTATAAACAAGTCAAAGAAAGAATTAGCCAAAAAGGTATTGAAATAAAATTATTAAAAATACATGAAATTTTGGGCAATTTACAAGTGAAAACTCCTTTATTTTACGGCCTTTTATTGTTAATTTATTTTGTACAATGTAATATACAATAATTAGTATACTTTATTTACAAGAGATATTTTATTAATTTATTGATTTTATGAATATTTATTTGAGATGTTATTCATGGATTTTGCTAAGTTCAATATATTGAGATGATGAATCGTGGATTCATCACCTTCTTGGATTGAAGAAGAAAGCTTGAAGAAACACTACCACAAAAACTTCAACTGATGGCGATACAACCTTGATGATTGCAACTAAACTACCAGCAATATTAATTAATGCTCAGTTCCGCATACAATCGTCGATGATAGTTTAAACCAACCTCAACGATTACCACAACCGCTGTTGACATAAAGCAACCGTTGTGGATTTTACTATATCCACGACAATGCAGGAGACCATCGCTAAAGAACTACTGTCAATTATATTATCCTGATGGTTGGCATCAACTGTGATAAATTAAAAGGCATCTACATCATGTCGTTACTTGGCGTAAAACCAATGTCGATTGTTCATCAAACTGCGAAGGATAGCCCATGACATGTCGACGTTTCTTTAAAAACAACCTCAGTGGTTGAGGAAGCCTACGTTGTTATTCCTCACCCATCATTGTCTCACAACTTGTCCTCGATGGTTAACAAACCGTTGAGGAAAGTATTTCTATTGGCAGTTGCACAAATATATCAGAGGTCCTTATCAGCCATTGTAAATCCATCACCCATATGTATGATAGTGGTTCAGAAACCACTGTGGCTATATCTAAACCATCGTGGTTATACTTTAATTGGTGGTCTTATATAAATTGTCGCCGACTAGTACCGCTGCAGATTATTTCGAATTCAAAAAAATAATATATTAAAAAATTTGTAGGTGATTCCTTAACCTCATAGATTAATTAAATCGTTGATTACCAAAGAACCACTCATATAAAGACTCCCCAGAAGTTTGAGAACAATAGGCAAAAACCTTTACGAAAATAGCAGAAGAGGGTCGGTTTTTTACTTTTGACCACCTTCCTTCCCTCACTCTCTCAACGTCACAGATCCTTCATCCCCGTTCCAAGCAGCCGGAACTCGAAAGTTTATAAATACCTATTTATACATCATATACTTGATGTGATATACCTATATATATATCATATAACCAACAAACAAGAAGGCATGGGATGAATACTTGATAGATCACAAACCATGACATATGTGAAGGAGGAACTAAACATAACATGATTATTGTATTCCCATATAAGAAAATGATGCGCCTCCATCTACCTTATGATTGACGGATCTTTAATAAAAAAGCGAAAAGGATAAGGGAAAAGTGTGGTTGGAATATGAGAACATGGAAATAAATATTCTGGAGAACTGGAAGTCAAAAATACAAGTTCTTCCTACTAGAATCTATGACTATTTGCCATTGTATATTCAAGCGAGATAAGAACAAGCTCGTATAGAAAATTAATACAAACTGATCTTTTCATATCTAATGAATTTATAACAAATAAGAAAATCAAGGAATATATAAAATGTTGGTACTTCTACCCTCGTATTTCTTATACAAAGTGTACGGTGGAGATGGGGTTAGGATGGTCCAACATCAATTTTTCTAGGCGAAACAAAAGTAAAATTCTAAAAATATAAAAATGTAATAGAAGTTTTTATATCAAAATTATCGGATGATAATATTGGCGTTGCCTTAGTTCGCGATCATTAAAATGCAATGACTAAAAATTAAATTTGACATATAAATGTCCTATCTAGGCATTAGAACATTACATGCAGTGATAGATTCTCTAATTTGTAGAGGTCAAATTTTACATATTTTCAAATTCTTTTTTTTCCAAGAGCAATTATGGATTTTTTCCTTGAATTTCTTTTTGTGTGAATACTAATTATTGCACATATGCACCTATATTATACAAGAATTGAAATGTTAATGTTGGATGCTTCCGTAATAAAATAAAAGTACTCATCAACGGAATCAATGGGTTTTTGTTTAAAGCAAATAAGATGATCAATGTGAATGTCGTTGCTAATCCACAATTTCTCGAATCAAATAATTTTTATTTAATCTAAAATCAAAGAAATAAAAGAAGAAAATAGATTTTTGCTATTTAATTATTAACTAGGTATAGCTCACATGGTCGAACACAAGGAGGCAATAGTTATTAAGAAAGGTTATTTAATCAATGTGAAATTAAAGACTAAAAAGAAGTAAACTCAAAGCAAACTACTCTTGGATTTTTATGAAATTTTATACTTTTATATCTTTTTATGGATTTTTAATTTCGTAAAATTATTTTTATGTTTTGTGATTTTCAATTTTTTAATGATTTTTAATTCTGTAATTTTTTATATTTTTATTTTTCAAACAAAGTAAATAAAGAAAATGTAAAAGAAAAAGAGCAAGCAACATTATTGTATTTTTCAAATATAAGAAAAATATCCAAAAAACCAAGAAAAAATATTTTATGTTTTGACAAATTTTTACTATTTTTATGATTTTTCATAGATTTTTAGATTTATTATGATTTTTGAAATGAATAAAAATATGACATAATGCAAATAGTGTAAACCAGCTATTGTTTTTAGTTTTTAAATACAAGATAATCTCAAAAATCCAGGAAGCCCATTTTATCAAAAAGAAGATTTATTAAGCTTCAAACAGAGAGTAAAAATGTATTTTCTATTTTTTTCTTTGATTTTATATTATTTTTATGTATTTTCTATAATGTACATTTTTTGGTTTTTTGTAAAAGACTTTCAAACAAAATTTATATAGAAATTATAACATGAAAAAATATACACATAGTGATTTTTTTGGAATTTTTAAAATATTTTTCGAATTTTTATAAAATTTTAAATCTAAATAGGAATTTTTCTACTATTTTTGAATTTCTAATAATAAATAAAAATTGATTTGCAATACAAAAATTATATTACGAAGAGACACACAACAGGAATATAACAAATTTTTTACAGAATTTTTGAAGTACAAAGATATTTATTTCATGCAAAATAAACAAGGAACTTAAGTCTTGAAATGTAGGACTGAAATATAATTACTGCAAAGTTATTGACGAAGATTAATAGAAAACTAAACAGGTGTGACTCTGCAATTGTCACAGGAAACATGTGCAAGTCACTTGATTGAGCAGTTGGAAGGAGATTGTTTTGAAAATATAATAAAATTTGGGGGGGGTCGCAATTTATCCAAAATATCAACGTGCGTGAGGCACACGTGGCTCATTAAGAGGCGAGGTTGGAATGCATTTGGGGCTGACGAGATTCCTGATTTGGCTTGTTCGTTTAGAGATGATCGAAGGGTTGTTGTATGATCTAGAGATGGGGACTTATTCCACCCCCAATTGTATTTGTAAGTGGTGATTAGAGCAGAGCTGCTCCAGGCGAGGAGGCTATGCGTCTACCTGATTAGATGGCGATGGTGATTCGAGCTCAAATGCTCGTTCATACGATGGTGAATCGAGATGAGGCGATAGTGCCTTGTTGCAGGTAATCTCTTCGACAACTCGTAGATGTTCTCTAGGTGCGGCTCGTTACTCTCAGATCTCCAGGGAGTGTTACTTCATCTCGATCAGAGCAGAAGGTTTCAGATGTTTCTCGATCACGAACGTCGACAACTCCAGGCTTTGATGCTTGGATCTACATGTGGTGCGCGTTTGCTGATCGGGTTCAAGTAGACAACAGATTGGGAGTCACTGCTTGGTCTTCGAGTGATATTGTTGATGATCGATTGGTTGATTTGATTGCAAGAGGCAGACTTCAATCAAATAGGTCAATCTATAGCAAGTGAATCCAATTTAGAATGAGATGATACGATTCAAACAAAAATTTACATGCATGTGTGTTAATCGGTCTGAGATTTGATGCTTCAATTTATATGCTTTTGGAGAAGTCTCTTTAGATTAGGTGCTCAAGCAGCGGTTCTCGATTATCGCTGATTGTGGCTTGCGACCGCTTCAGATGCGATTCAATCACTGCTCATTCAAATTCTCCAGATGATGAAGGATCAACGGATCTGGCAATGATGGTGTAATAAGTTTGTTGTTATGCTTCATGGATGATGGAGATTTTTTCTCGCTATATTTCTGATCAAATCATGTACCTGTAATGAAACGAACGAACTCTAGACGAACTTCGATCCAAAACAAAAATAGACGGAGATGTGATCGGTGAATGGAAGGTTCCGGTGAGTGGGAGAAGGGAACCTAATCTCCGAGCCTCTGATCACCAGGCGTGATTGGGGGATGATCATGTATGAGGTATAACAGGTGAAATCTGGAGGGATATGAAGATGAAGTTGGATCGGAAGGTGGGATCAAGGGTGATCTCAATCAGAACAAAGAAGAACAGATATCTCCAATCCGATTGATCGTGGATATAAACCAATGGCTACAGATTCTCAAAAATTCCAGAAATTAAATCAAATAACAAATTTAAGATTACCTAGATGGAGTGAATTACCTGGGTTGGAGCTTGGATGAGCTCCGGGGTCGTTGCCTCGATGGATTGGCAGTTCAGAGGCTCGAGCTTGCCGACGAGGCGGAGTATGCTAATTTCACGCTGAATCAGAGGCCCTCGCATCCTCTCCTCACGGCAATGAAGGTCGACTATCACTCACGATCATCGGAGATCCTTGGAGATTGTGAAATGGCCAAACATGGGAAGAAGAGGGTATTGGAGCCTTATTTATAACATGAGAAATGCCAAATTTCAAATGAAATCTCGGCATGTAAAATGATGCAAAAAATTTCGAAATTTTATTGATTGAAAATGAGGGTTGTTTGATCTTTGATTTGGCAAAATAATCAAGTCGAAAAATCAAAAACCCGCTCTAGAGAATTGGGAGAAAACAGCTCGACGAGCAGATTATTTGGGTATGGGGGGAGATGAAATAGGGAAAAAAATAGAATAGCATATTAAATAAAAACTAAATAAAATAAATAAGCAAATTATTTTAAATTACAAAATTTTCAAAATAAATAGTGTTAATAAGTTAATAAATAATTTTATGGCGATTTCTCATAAATTAAATAAAGTAATTAATTAAGGTAGAATAAATAAAAACCTTTATTAATTGGTATAAAATACCTATATAATAAATACTTTATTTTTTTGATTATTTTCTAATTTTGTTATTTTTATTTACATTTTATATAAATAAATAAATATATAACAAATTTTAAAAATATGTGAACAAATAAATAAAAAAATAAATAAATAAAAATATATACAATATATACATATATACAAGCATACCCATAGGGTCCCAAAACCTACTTTTTACATCTTAACTCTGATTTTAGTGAAATCACTATTATTCGATGGATATTATTACAAAACAAACTTTAAAAGTGAGTGCACCCAAATTGGAGTTCATACATCCGAGTTATGAGGTTTAGAAGTTAGGCTTTACAAATTTTAGATTTTGAGATTTATTGGTATTTATAAACATTAATATTTTTGTATTTTTTACTGATTTATTAACATTTTAGGAAAAGAATTAAGTTATTTGGAGATATAAATAAATAGATAGAAAATAAAGAAGTTTTATATACATAATGTACATATACACAATAGAGGCCAAACGCCAAAACTCACGGGATGTATTCACACTTTTTGGTATTTTTAATAAATAGTATTAGTTACAAAACGAAGCTTAAAAGTGAGTTTGGTCAATTTGGAGTTTTCTATAAATAGTTACAAACATGCAAAGTTGGACTTTTAGGCTTTTTGGGTTCTTCGCAATTATTTATTTATTAATTAAATAATTTTTCTGATATTTTTATAAATTAATATACATTTTTACATATAACTTTCAAGAAGTAATCATTTTTATTGAAATTGTTTTATTTATGAATAAATATGTTAAAAATATGTATAAGGTGAAAAATGAATATGTACAAGTGAGAATTGGTTTTCCTGATTTTTATAAATTATGAACCCTATTTACCCATACTTTATTTCATACCAATCAAGTCAAGTATTGACCTTCTCTCAAAGTCCGGGTCAGTCTGCATTTATTCCATACATACTTCTTTCTTTATTTCTTTCCTTTTTCTTTTCTTCTTTATTCTTTATTTTAGTTAAAAAGAATGCTAAATATAAATTATTAACAAATCAATGATGAATGAATATTAATGAATGTTTACATGTATTTTACTAAGGATTTTAGATAAAATAAAAGAATAATGATGTTGAATCATGAATTCAACATTCCCCTGTACTTTACCTTTGCTAGTCCCTTAGCAAACACTTATTCAAAGAAGAAGTGAAAAAGAAAAATAAGAAAAGAAAAAGGAAAAAACTCAGAACAATATTGACTATTAAACTTATCTTCATAAAATTAAAGTATGGAGCTATGTCAGACCTTTGAATTATTAATTTTACGGAACCTTATTGGGAAGTGGACTAAAGACCTAACAACCCTCAAGTTCCACATGATTCCTATTCAAGTTGCCTCAACAGTCAGGTTGGAATAAGTTTACATATGCAAACTCGTATGACTATGGTTTTTTACTTGTACAGTGTAAGTGAAATATAGCTCCCACCTCAGAAATGGCAAAGAAACAACCTCCTCGAACTAGTAACTCTAATTCCCCAGTCTAGCTACTCTTTCCTCTTAAGGATATGATAAGATCCTTAAGCGCGTCACAGAACCGTGAAGATCACATCGTATGCGATCGAGAGCGACTAGTTGTACTAGTAGCTCGAGGCAACATAATTTAAAAAAAAAATAATTTGATGAAACCACATGATCCAAGAACACTTATCGGATCATTTCATCTAAACCACAAACATGTATTAGGTTTACCTCTTGAAGAGTGTTTGCGATCGAGTCTCTAAATGAAGAGACCTCCTGTCTCATGTCCGATCCGATAGAGGAGACGCTTGCGAGCGCGTTGATGAAACACGTGCTTCTCACAATCCATGTTGACGATCCAAGCGGCGAATATCCTGATCTCATCACATAATGCAAATAGTGTAAACTAGCTATTGTTTTTGGTTTTTAAATACTAGATAATCTCAAAAATCCAGGAAGCCCATTTTATCAAAAAGAAGATTTATTAAGCTTCAAACAGAGAGTAAAAAAGTATTTTCTATTTTTTTCTTTAATTTTATATTATTTTTATGTATTTTTTATAATGTACATTTTTTGGTTTTTTGTAAAAGACTTTCAAAAAAAATTATATATAAATTATAACAAGACAAAATATACATATAGTGATTTTTTTTGGAATTTTTAAAATATTTTTCGAATTTTTATAAAACTTTAAATCTAAATAGGAATTTTTCTACTATTTTTGAATTTTTAATAATAAAATAAAATTGATTTGCAATACAAAAATTATATTACGAAGAGACACGCAGCAGGAATATAATAAATTTTTTACAGAATTTTTGAAGCACAAAAGATATTTATTTCATGCAAAATAAACAAGGAAATTAAGTCTTGAAATGTGGGACTGAAATATAATTACTGCTAAGTTATTGACCAAGATTAATAGAAAACTAAACAGGTGTGACTCTGCAATTGTCATAGGAAACATGTGCAAGTCACTTGATTGAGCAGTTGGAAGGAGATTGTTTTGAAAATATAATAAAATTGGGGGGGGGGGTCACAATTTATCCAAAATATCAACGTGCGTGAGGCACACGTGGCTCATTAAGAGGCGAGGTCGCAGTGCATTTGGGGCTGATGAGATTCCTGATTTGGCTTGTTCGTTCAGAGATGATCGAAGGGTTGTTGTATGATCTAGAGATGGGGACTTATTCCACCCCCAATTGTATTTGTAGGTGGTGATTCGAGCAGAGCTGCTCCATGCGAGGAGGCTATGCGTCAACCTGATTAGATGGCGATGGCAATTCGAGCTAGATGCTCGTTCATACGATGGTGAATCGAGTTGAGGCGATGGTGCCTCATTGCAGGTAATCTCTTCGACAACTCGTAGATGTTCTCTAGGTGCGGCTCGTTAGTCTCAGATCTCCAGGGAATGTTGCTTCATCTCGATCGGAGCAGAAGGTTTCAGATGGTTCTCGATCACGAAGGTCGACAACTCCATGCTTTGATGCTTGGATCTACATGTGGTGCGCGTTTGCTGATCGGGTTCAAGAGGACAACAGATATGGAGTCACTGCTTGGTCCTCTAGTGATATTGTTGATGATTGATTTGTTGATTTGATTGCAAGAGGCAGACTTCAATCAAATGGGTCAATCTACAGCATGTGAATCCAATTTAGAATGAGATGATACGATTCAAACAAAAATTTACATGCATGTGTGTTAATCGGTCTGAGATTTGATGCTTCAATTTATATGCTTTTGGAGAAGTCTCCTTAGATTAGGTGCCCAAGCAGCGGTTCTCAATTATCGCTGATTGCGGCTTGCGACCGCTTCAAATGCGATTCAATCACTGCTCATTTAAATTATCTAGATGATGAAGGATCAACGGATCTGGCAATGATGGTGTAATAAGTTTGTTGTTGTGCTTCATGTATGATGGAGATTTTTTCTCGCTATAGTTCTGATCAAACCATGTACTTGTAATGAAACGGATGGACTCTAGACGAACATCGATCCAAAACAAAAATAGATGGAGATGTGAACGGTGAATGGAAGGTTCCAGTGAGTGGGAGAAGGGATCCTAATCTCCGAGCCTCTGATCACAGGGCGTGATTGGGGGATGATCATGTATGAGGTATAACAAGTGAAATCTGGGGGGATATGAAGTTGAAGTTGGATCGGTAGGTGGGATCAAGGGTGATCTCAATCAGAACGAAGAAGAACAAATATCTCCAATCCGATTGATTGTGGATAAAAACCAATGGCTACAGATTCTCGAAAATTCCAGAAATTAAATCAAATCACAAATTTAAGATTACCTAGATGGAGTGAATTACTTGGGCTGGAGCTTGGATGAGCTCCGGGGTCGTTGCCTCGATGGATTGGCAGTTCAGAGGCTCGAGCTCGCCGGCGAGGCGGAGCACGCCGATTTCACGCTGAATTAGAGGCCCTCGCATCCTCTCCTCACTGCAATGAAGGTCGGCTAACACTCACGATCATCGGAGATCCTTGGAGATTGTGAATTGTCCAAACATGGGAAGACGAGGGTGTTGGAGCCTTATTTATAAGATGAGAAATGCCAAATTTCAAATGAAATTTCGTCATGAAAATAAGGCAAAAAATTTCAAAATTTTATTGACTGAAAATGAGGGTTGTTTGATATTTGATTAGGCAAAATAATCAAGTCGAACAGATCAAAGACCCGCTCTAGAAAATTGGGAGAAAACAACTCGACGAGCAGATTATTTGGGTTTGGGGGGAGACGAAATAGGGGAAAAAATAGAATAGCATATTAAATAAAAACTAAATAAAATAAATAAGCAAATGATTTTAAATTATAAAATTTTCAAAATAAATAGTGTTAATAAGTTAATAAATAATTTTATGGTGATTTCTCATAAATTAAATAAAGTTATTAATTAATGTAGAATAAATAAAAACCTTTTTTAATAGGTTAAAAATACCTATATAATAAATACTTTATTTTATTTTTGATTATTTTCTAATTTTTATTTTTATTTTCATTTTATATAAATAAATAAAGATATAACAAATTTAAAAAAAAATATGTGAACAAATAAATAAGAAAATAAATAAATAAAAATATATACAATATATACATATATACAAGGACACCCATATGGTCCCAAAACCTACTTTTTACATCTTAACTCTGATTTTAGTGAAACCACTCTTATTTGATGGATATTATTACAAAACGAATTTTTAAAAGTGAGGGCACCCAAATTGGAGTTCATACATCTGAGTTATGAGGTTTAGAAGTTAGGCTTTACGAATTTTAGATTTTGAGATTTATTGGTATTTATAAAAATTAATATTTTTTTTATTTTTTACTAATTTTATGATCATTTTAGAAAAAGAATTAAGTTATTTGGAGTTGTAAATAAATAGATAGAAAATAAAGAATTTTTATATACATAATGTACATATACACAACGGAGGCCAAACGCCAAAACTCACGCGATGTATTCACACTTTTTGGTATTTTTAATAAATAGTATTAGTTACAAAACGAAGCTTATAAGTGAGTTTGGTCAATTTGAACTTTTCTATAAATAGTTACGAACCTGCGAAGTTGGACTTTTAGGCTTTTTAGGTTCTTCGCAATTATTTATTTATTAATTAATTAATTTTCTGATATTTTTATAAATTAATATACATTTTTACATATAACTTTCAAGAAGGAATCATTTTTATTGAGATTGTTTTATTTATGAATAAATATGTGAAAATATGTACAAGGTGAAAAATGATGAGTATGTACAAGTGAGAGTTGATTTTCTTGATTTTTATAAATTATGAACCCTATT
Source organism: Ottelia alismoides (assembly GCA_037367405.1). Taxonomy (NCBI): domain Eukaryota; kingdom Viridiplantae; phylum Streptophyta; class Magnoliopsida; order Alismatales; family Hydrocharitaceae; genus Ottelia; species Ottelia alismoides. The sequence continues at coordinate 128,643 of JAZKJV010003548.1, read as the reverse complement.
TACCCATACTTTATTTCTTGCCAATCAAGTCAAGTCTTGACCTTCTCTCAAAGTCCGGGTCAGTTTGCATTTATTCCATACATACTCCCTTCTTTATTTCTTTTCTTTTTCTTTTCTTCTTTATTATTTTATTTTTGTTAAAAAGAATGCTAAATATAAATTATTAATAAACCAATGATGAATGATAATTAATGATTATTTACATGTATTTTACTAAGGATTTTAGATAAAATAAAAGAATAATGATGTTGAATCATGAATTCAACATTCCCTTGTACTTTACCTTTGCTAGTCCCTTAGCAAACACTTATTGAAAGAAGAAGTGAAAAAGAAAAATAAGAAATGGAAAAGGAAAAAACTCAGAACAATATTGACTATTAAACTTATCTTCATAAAATTGAAGTATGGAGCTATGTCAGACCTTTGAATTATTAATTTTACGGAACCTTATTAGGAAGTGGACTAAAGACCTAACAACCCTCAAGTTCCACATGATTCTTATTCAAGTTACCTCAACAGTCAGGTCAGAATAAGTTTACATACGCAAACTCGTATGGCTATGGTTTTTTACTTGTACAATGTAAGTGAAATATAGCTCCCCACCTCAGAAATGGCAAAGAAACATCCTCCTCGAACTAGTAACTCTAATTCCCCAGTCTAGCTACTCTTTCCTCTTAAGGATATGATAAGATCCTTAAGCGAGTCACAGAAGCGTGAAGATCGCATCGTATGCGATTGAGAGCGACTAGTCGTACTAGTTGCTCGAGGCAGCAGAATTTAAAAAAAATAATCTGATGAAACCACATGATCCAAGAACACTTATCGAATCGTTTCATCTAAACCACAAACAGGTATTAGGTTTACCACTTGAAGAGTGGTTGCGATCGAGTCTCTAAATGAAGAGACCTCCTGTCTCATGTCCGATCCGATAGAGGAGACGCTTGCGAGCGTGTTGATGAAACACGTGCTTCTCACAATCCATGTTGACGATCCAAGCGGCAAATCTCCTGATCTCATCACATGAGATCCGATGTCTTCTTCACGAGTGAGGCGCAATGAAGGAGACAGAGATCCATGAGCAAATAATCCGACAACATAACAATGATGTTGCGGTGATGGCGAATCTCTCTAGGGCTCCATGATGGACGGCCACAAAGAGGGAGAGAGAGTGTGTGCTGGCATGTAGAGAGAATGAGAGACAGAGAGAGAGCATATGAAGTTGTTGTTGTTGTAACATTTTGAAGATCAAGGGTTGCCTCTTCTTATATAGTATTTTGGGAGTTCATGGATCATGATCCATGGAATATACAAAATCAATGGATGAGATTAATTTGTGCTTCTTTCAATGGCCAAGATTTTGTTGTAAAAATACAACAACAATTAATTTAATTTAGATTAAATATATATAAACAATTAATCCCAAATTAAATCGATCAAGCGAGGAGATTATGGAATGGAGATTGCCTTCTTCCATTTAGAGGAGTGGACGACCACCCTTTCCTAATGAGAGTTGGTGGCCATCCACTCTTCCAATTAGGAATGGGACAATCTTATATAATCTCATGAGATTACATTATTCCATGGAAATCTCCAAGATTTACAACAACACTTGTTGTAAATAATTCTACAAAAAACAATTCATAATTATTTTGTGAATATTGTGATCTTGCCATTGGAAAATTGTGAATCACATTTACAATCCAAAATAAAATGTAAATTACATTTTCAATTAATTTTCCAATGTGAATCCAATTCACATCAACATTTAATTTGTAAATGTTATTTACAAATGGCTCTCTCTTATATATTATAAATCACATTTATAATATATGCGAATAATTAGGATAGGGCTATCCACATTATTCATATCCATGATAATTAAACCATGTTTAATCATCTTGGATCTCTATTCTCATGTGCCTAAATAATACGAATCACATTCACAATATTTACATCTTCGATAATTAAATCACATTTAGTTATCTTAGATAACTCTCTTTATAATATGAATCAAATACAAATTATTCATGATAATTAAATCACATTTAGTTATCTATTTTCCCAATGCTCGGATACATGTATCAACAATGAAATTATCCATGAACTCTTTCAAGGATAATGCGCTTTCTCCGCGAATACTTGGAGATAAGGATATGGCGATTGTATTATTCCATGTATAGTGACTTGGATATTGAGATCACATCTCAAATCCAGATCTTGTGGACCTATCATAGATGCTTGATTAAATCAAGACCACAAATCTAATCTTCTTATTGCATATGAATCACATTCAGATCAATGTCCACCTATTTGGACCAATATTAGATCACTTCTCTACTGAGAGGAGTCACTAAAATCCAGACCCGTTTCATCACACCCTAGTAAAGGAAGGCTCATGGTTATACAATCGTTTGTGATCACATCAGCCTCAGGTATTCCTAGTACCTGTACATCCAGTATACTCGAAGACCTAGAATAAACCCGAAGTATTAGATCAATTTTACACTATCTATTTCAGGGTTTTATCATTAAGTTTCTCATTCGATCATTAGGAGTCGGTATCGATCATATACTTTCTAAAAGCATATATCATGCCTATGTGTTGATCATATACTTTCCAAAAGCATATATCAAACCTTACAAATTCAGTCAAGCTTCCAAAGAGAGACGACCTTGCATGGAATTTGAATCCCAATATCTCAAGAGTGAGCTCATGTCTTCCGGTTCAGTAAATGAACTTGTATGATTCCTGTGAGAGATCATCATTACTCATATGCCCTTGTATGCACACCGGCTCGCCGGTATATAGACCTTGAATAGGTCATCAACCTATTGGTCCGCCAAATGTTCATACTCAGACATATAGTAACACATCTGTCTCAGGTCAGAGGATGCATGCCTATATCATGACAGCATATGACATAGGTCTTTGGTTATCTAGATCTCGTTAAGTCAACTCTTTGACCTAACTTATCTTACACCTCCGTATCTCTATTCATATGCAGAGGACCTGTATCTACAGGTCAGTTAGATATCAGCCTTTAGAGAAAGGATTGCCATCTCCTTCTTAGGCTGGAGATCATCTCTTAATAATCATTTGATGGTACTTGATAATTCCTCAATCTAACTCTTTAGATATTCATCCAAGCACCAGTCTCTATGATTCAATAATTGAGCCAACAACTGTATGATCATTAAGATGGCCATGGCATATAACCTAATTGTACTAAGGGACCTATTATGCAAATTAGTTATTCTTCATTTCACATCAGGGAATGATATTTTCAATAATATTTTTTGCATAATGGCTCGTTGTGGGCTCACATGTCCAACAATCTCCCACTAGTCCAAAGAGCCATTAATGGTTTAATCTTTAAACCCACACTCATGTGACAATCGTAGGCTATTTAGAAAAATAGCTAGGTAAGCTGATCAGTCACTCTGTTCCCAAGAGACTACGCCAAGTCCATTTACGACACTTGCATATCTCCTAGTAACAATGCTCACATCCAATATGAATGCTGCATCTTATGCAACCAATACTCAATCTTGTTTAATTATAGTATCCTTGACACCGCATCTTAATAATTATTATAACTAGTATTTCCATTATCCTTATCAGAATACCCTTATTCCTGGAGACATCTATCTCCTAAGGTATTTGCAATTGAGGCTTTTTTGATCTCCATCTATAAAGTCTTAATTTCTTGAAGATCAGACTTAAAGATCACAATCTCTAAAGTCTTGTCTTCTCTGAAGATATTGTTATTACTGCAACTAATTATTTTATCTCCACAGTAGGATTAGCAACAATTTACTACTCTCAGTGCATGGCAGACATCTGGCTTTTGTACATATATAGCATACACTCGACTTCTCATAACTGATGCACAAGGACAAACTGTTCTAACATTTACTTCCTCAACTCTTTGAGGTGTTATCCCTTTAGATAGGTCAGTACCATATCTTATGGAATAGAAGCCTTTCATGGAATTTTCTAGAAAATGGAATATGTCCAAGGTGTACTACAAATGTGACGGTCCCAATACCCTCTTCTCTTTGCTTCTGAACAACTTTAGAACTAAGATGTAAGAGGTGTCCCTGAGATCACATCTCAAGGTATGGAATAGCCAGTCTATATAACACTTATTATTATCTTTATATCATTCCAAATGATGAGGATATTATCTACATTTAGCACTATGAACACAATGGCACTCCCACTAAGCTTTACATGGTTCATCAAGATTCTATCTGAAAACATAACATTTATGATTTCATCAAATCCAATGTTCCAACTATAAGAAGCTTACTTGAGTCCATAGATGGAATTCCTTAGCTTGCACACCTTGCTTTCCTCAACTATGAAGCCCCGCGGCTACTTCATATGAATAACCTCAATGAAATGTTCATAGAGGAATGCAATATTGTCTCACATATTGAAGATGTCATAGTCAAGTTGTGTAGCTTTAGTTAGCAATATTCTAATGGATTTGAGCATGGTCATTGAAGAGAAAGGCTCATCGCAAGAGATGTCTTCTCTTCGGTGTGTAGCTCATGGCTACGAACTGTGCTTTGAAGGTCTCTACCTTCTCATTAGGTTCCCTCTTTCTCTTGAAGATCCATTTGCATCTAACAGGTTTTACTCTTACAGGTGTATCCTTGAGGGTTTATATACAACAATTTTATATGAAGTCTATTTTAGACATTATTTCTAATATCCATCTTTCCATGACATGATCTTCAGAAGCTTCATCTCATGAAGTTCGATCATTGTCATATTTCTCTGAAACATGGAATCCATCCTCAAACTCATTTGAAGAGGTATTAATGTTTCATCTTTAATTGTTCTTTGATTTTCCAATTTCAGGAGCCTCATTATCTTCTCAAGATTAAATGAGTTCCTTCACTTCATTTTTATCTTGATTCTCAAGAGAGTCATCCTCTAAGAATCAGATTCTCAGGTATGAAATCTTTTAAGAATCCCAAGGTCATAAACAAGGTATCCAATACCATCCTTTATTTTCCTAATGAAGTAGCACTCTCTTATTCTAGATTTCAGATTACTTGCATGGAGCCTAATTAAAGATATACACTTTAGTCTCTACTACACATATACTTGGAAACTTAGAGGTAATTATGCTAATATTTTTCATTGATCAAATAATGTCACACATGATCCAATTGTATCTCCCTACAACTCTATCTAGTTTAGGTGTATCTAGAGTGGGATTGGAATGGTATTCGTATCTCCATAAGGTATTCTTCGAATTCATCTAATAGGTACTTGCTACCTAGGTTAGATCAAATTCTTTTCATCTTCCTTCAAACTTTGGTTCTAAATCAAAATTTGAAATCTTTGAACATTTCAAAGGTTTCGAAGGTGTAGGAAAGAAATCTCATATCACAAATAATCATCGAATGATATCACATATCATTAATATTCATTATGATATAGATAATCCACATACATCAATATGTATGAGATCTTGAATACCTTGACATCTTACACCATTCTTAGATGAGGGTGTATTGGACATTTTTACTTTGAATACAATATTTGCAAGTATGTGAGATTTGAAATTTTAGGTAATTTAAAGTTTCATCTCTTACCAGTCTATTGATCTCATCAGTAGACAAATGTCCAAGGCTTGATGACGGATCATTGTCAAATGATCTTCATACTCCTATTGATGTTTAAAGTTTTAATTTTCTGTATTAGAAATGTTAATGAACCATTCATTAATTTTCTAATTTTGTAGAGTCCTCCAGATGCCAGATTACTATCTGAAATATATCCATCATAACTCATTATGATAGGTCTATTCCAGAATTCATGTTTATTTCCAACACTTAGAAATAAACTATGAGTGTATTCTAATATCTAGGTCATAGAGACATTCTCTAAGGCTAATGGCTCTCCCACTGAAAACATGTAGTATATCAATCCAATAGAGATTATTGTAACCACTGCATCAATATCCAAGGGTGACTATTAAACCTTAAAATCAAATTTCTAGATACATATGCAACCAATTACAATTGTTATTAGAATAATGAGATATAATTATTAGACTCCGATCTTATCAAATAAGAAAGTCAGTTTCAATGATTAAATGTAGATATAGATTATCTCGATGCATTATCTGGGTCCTTCTCTAAGGAGCCTAGATAGACTTGATAGTCATACTATCAATACATCGGCTTGTTGTAGTATTAGCATTCATCCAACTCTTTGGATGTCATATGGAAATTATAGAAGTACAATCAACTCTTTGACTTTCCTTCTTACTTGGGTCCGACCCATGCTTTCCGTTGTGCTCCCTTCATCTATAAACAACCATTGCTTAAGACGGAGGATCTCTTATGTTGAATTCAAAGGATTTCGATATAAGAGTATTTCAACATTTATGCATGCTTCATTTGGTTCACACAATATGATTATTATGAAGCTTCATGAATGACTTGAGTATATATAGTAGAATGATAACACTTATCATATCTACATACATCTTAACTCTAAAAGATGTAGGTTCAGGTAGGTACTCAAACATTTTGAATACATCATCTCCTATAGAGGCACCATTTTGCATAATGCAGTGAACCATGCCTTTCATGATAAAATGTTGAGATTACATATTTATGCCAAAAACATCTTCTTAGATTTTATAAGGATTATTTGACAGTTACGATCATCATCGACATGTTACTTCCAAAGCACATTCGTTGAGAAGTCAAGATTAAAGAGAAATACAAACCCTAGGGTTGTTATCCTATTATCTATTTATATGTAATTCCTCATTATTTTTGTGGAAACTTGCACATTGAAACCACATACATTATGTGTCTAACTGCAAGTACAATATCTTGATCATGGATCCAATCCATGTCATTTTACTAGTTATTATTGAGTATAGTATTGAGTGGGTTTAATGGAGGATTATCTCAAATAAGAAATTTGCATAAATAAATATAACTATATATTTTACTTTGATTTAGGAATTTTTATATCAAAGTTTTCTTTCCTTGTCAACACTGAAAGTTCATTCCCTTAATCACTTTCAATGTAAGAGATATACTTACCATTATATCTCAAACAAGAACTAGGATCTCCTTTCTTATCTTTATCACATCCTAATAATATGAGAACCTGTAATTCAGATAAAAAGAAGCAGTAACACATTCCACCTTGCAAGTCCAACTTGCATTCAATTCGATCTTTAACACCCGGACCCACCACCCCTGAGGTGATGTTAACCCGTCATTAATTGAACCAACCGTCAATATTCTTACAACTCGCTATGCACAATCCAATATCACCCCAATAATACGAGGACCCAATATTGGGGTCACTACACATACGTCCTTACTCTTTCGAGAAGTAAAGAGCCTGATCCATATGCACTTGTATGTAGGAGCTATCACATTGGACGGGCGTCTCCTACATACAATCCCTGATGACGGAACCCTTTGCCTTGACGGGAGACCATGGATGTCACTTATGTGATCCTTCATATCATGTTCAAATTATAATTAATCATTATGAATCATATTCATTCGGATTTATTCTTCAAAGGGAATTACATATCTATTCATAATAGAGCATTTTAATTTTAATTGGATCTAATTAATTTAATCATACTAAATCAATTATCAATCCAATCAATCAAACAACAAATAATTTTTTAATTATTACTTGAAGGATAGTGTAATTCAAAATACATATTATTTCGAATTTTAATAATTACAAAAATATATCATGATCTCTCAAGAATTATCCCTTCCCAATTCGCTATCATGGCCAATACCAACGGGAGAGGGAAAGACTGCTCACGGAGCACCTGCTACCCCAACGCTCCCCGACTAGACACCATATCCGCCTCGGGTTAGGATAATGCCAAATTGATCACTTTGTACTTGAGATGACAATAGGTCGTTCAACCGAAGTTATACCATATAATGATAATCAAAATATTTTTTATTAACATTATAAGGAGATTTTCTAAACAAATCCCCAATCTTATTCAAGTAACTTTGTTTATTGGAAAGAAGATCATACAACAAATTGTGATCTAGATTATATCTAATCAATTATTGGTTAAGGCAATGCCATTTAAGATTATAATCATTGTCAAATATTTCATAATATTCATCAATAATTATTCCAATAAATTAACCATTAATTTCACAAATTGATTAAGTGATAATCACAAGCTTCTTGATTAGGAATGTAATTTCCAGCAGTGACCCTCACTTACTAAAATTAGCATATCTCAATCAATTTAAATCCAAATCATGCAAAATAAGTTTTAATAGTGATTTACAACAGAACCTAAGTGATTTGCATGCATTTCTAGGTAGGGGTGCACGCGGATCGGATAAAATCCGTAATCCGATCTAATCCGATGCTATTGGATTGGTTTGGTTTGGTTTTATCATTTTAATGGATCGGATTGGATTGGATTTTTCCAAATCCGTTAAAACATGGATTGGATCGGATTACCATGAAGATCCAATCCGATCCAATCCGTTAATACGCTAACATGAACTTACATGCATACATATAGATATATGCATACATATACCTACATACATATACACATATGTGTGCATGTGCACCCTTTCTCATAAGACCGTAATCAATGCCATTCATCTCATTTTTTATATTAATAGTGGATACAAGTCTTCTTGTCATCACCATCTCTTCTCTTTTGAGAGATAAATGTTAAACTTCTATATAGTAAAATACAATTATACCTTGTAAAGTTATAATCCCCATTGACCTATTCCCCCCTCAGTTCCCATCCTCTCTCATTTCACTCTTGATCCCAATATTTCACTCCTAATTCCATCTCCATTTTAGTCCATTTTAATACCTCCCTCCTCTATCACAACATCACCACTCCTTCCTCGCAATGTTATCACCCATCCCTCATGATGTCGTTGGTTGTTTCACACAATGTTGTCCCCTCCTCCTACGTAATACCATTTATTCCAATCATGTTGTCACTTGTTTGATCTCCATTAAAAGAAATTAGATTCAGTTGTCCGGTACATATGTTTGATATTCTTAGCCTTTTTGCTTCTTTTATTTTACTTGTTCCAACTTGCGAGCTTATTCTAATGATGAATCTAGATCAGTTGTTTCATCTATGAATTAATGTTCAAATATATTAAACCCATATAAGAATTAATAACCGTTACTTGAATTCGTTTCTTTTCTAAATTTATATCTAAATTTGATCCATTTTTAAAATTCATATTTTGATTATAGGTGTAATCAAGTAAATAAATTATATTATAAATGAGAGGCATGCTACCCAATCGATGAGCTATATTTAAGTTGGATTTGCCTGATAATCAATCGAGTATAATTATTTTATGATTCTCATTTGTTAATAATATATTGTAGGACTTTGAACAGTGTTATTAGAAGTACTTTAGTTTGACATAGCTTAACATTTTATATTAAGCATGGACTTCATCAATATCTGACACAAAGATCACATTTTCTGTTGTGTAATTTTTTCGTTGGATCATTATTTGGTAACTTAGATTACTCTTACCTGAATCATTAGTTGGAAATCATTTGCAAAAAGAAACTCTAATGCAGTATTTATAAAAGGAATTCAAATTCTAAAATTCAATATATTCCTTTACGTTGAGTGTATGGTCTTCAAATTTTTTAATACAGATTAATGAAGTTATTCAACTTTAATTTGATTGAGTGGTCTTCATATATTCTTTTCTTTATGTATGATCTATATTACCAATTTTCGAGCCATATTTTAAATGGTGAGGAATAGTGTACAATAAAACACAAACACGAGAGGGTAAATAACTGAGATGGAATACATAAATATAAAAAAGTCTGAACCAATCCGATCCAATCCGTAATCCATTGGATTGGATTGGGTTGGATTTAGATGTTTGATGGATTGGATTGGATTGGAAAAAGTTAAAATCTGTTAAGGTTGGATTGGACATGGATTTAGCTAAAATCCGATCCAATCCGATCCATGTCCACCCCTATTTCTAGGCATTTCAGATCTGTAATTAACTTCTTAATATCGTCAAGACTCGCAATCCCCGAAACAGAAGATACATGTTCACCAAAATGATCATAAGTTGAGCAAACAGATTCCAAATCATGCAAACTCAAATCCCACGATTTCCTTTTAAATGGGGAACATAATCCAAGTGATAATTTCATATTCAAATAATTTAAACAGAGCCGAAAAAAATTCACAAAATAGGGCTGCATGAATGAAATGTGATAAAATTTCGCAAGCCATAATGAGCCCAAGTCATCCTAGGTTTATGGTTCATATCTGAAACCACCGACCTATGGCTCTAATACCACTTGAAGGATATGATAAGATCCTTGAGCGCATCCTGGAAGCATGAAGATCGCATCATATGCGATCGAGAGCAACTACTCGTACTAGTTGCTTGAGGCAACAAAGTTAAAAAAATTAATCTGATGAAACCACATGATCCAAGAACACTTCTTGGATCATTTCATCTAAACTACAAATAGGTATTAGGTTTACCTCTTAAAGCATGGTTGCGATCGAGTCTCTAAACAAAGAGACCTCCTGTCTCAAGTTTGATCTGACGGAGGACATGCTTGCGAGCACGTTTATGAAACTCATGCTTCTCACAATCCATGTTGATGATCCAAGCGGTAAATCTCCTGATCTCGTCACACGAGGTCTGACGTCTTCTTCATGAGCGAGGCGCAACGAAGGAGATGGAGATCCATGAGCAAATAATTTGGCACCATAACGACGATGCTACGGTGGCGGTGAATTTCTCTAGGGCTCCATGGTGGACGTCCACAATGAGGGAGGGAGAGTGTGTGTTGGCATTTATAGAGAATGAGAGGGAGAGAGTATATGAAGTTGGTGTAGTTACAACATTTTGAAGATCAAGGGCTGCCTCTTCTTATATAGTATTTTGGAAGTCCATGGATCACAATCCATGGACTACACAAAGTCAATGGATGAGATTGATTTGTGCTTCTTTCAATGGCCAAGACTTTGTTATAAAAAACACAACAACAATTAATTTATTTTAGATTAAATATATATAAATAATTAATCCCAAATTAAATCAATCAAGCATGGAGATTATGGAATGGAGATTGCCTCCTTCCATTAAGATGAGTGGACGACCACCCTTTCCTATTGGGAGTTGGTGGCCATACACTCTCCCAGTTAGGAATGGGACAATCTCATGTAATCTCATGAGATTACATTATTCTACGGAAATCTCCAAGATTTACAAAAACACTTGTTGTAAATAATTATACAAAAAATAATTCATAATTATTTTGTCAATATTGCAATATTGCCATTGGAAAATTGTGGATCACATCCACAACCCAAAATAAAATGTAAATTACATTTTCAATTAATTGTCCAATGTGAATCCAATTCACATCAACATTTAATTTGTAAATGTTATTTACAAATAGCTCTCTTATATATTATAAATCACATTTATAATATATATGAATAAGTAGGTAGTGCTAGCCACATTATTCATATCCATGATAATTAAACCACATTTAATCATCTGGGATCTCTATTCTCATGTGCCTAAATAATATGAATCACATTAACATTATTTATATCTTCAATAATTAAATTACATTTAATTATCTTAGATAACTCTCTTTATAATATGAATCAAATTCATATTATTCATGATAATTAAATCACATTTAATTATCCATTTTCTCAATGCTCGGATACATGTATCAACAATGAAATTATCCATGAACACTTTCAAGGATAATGCGCTCTCTCCCCAAATATTGGAGATAAGGACATGGAGATTGTATTGTTACACGTATAGTGACTTGGATATTGACATCACATCTCAGATCCAGATCTTGTGGACATCTCATACATGCTTCATTAAATCAAGACCACAAATCTAATCTTCTTATTGCATTTAAATCACGTTCAGATCAATGCCCAACTATTTGGACAAAGATCAGATCACTTCTCTACTAAGAGGAGTCACTAAAATCTAGACACGTTCCATCACACCGTAGGAATGGAAGTGTCATGGTTATACAATCATTTGTGATCACATCACCCTCAGATATTCCTAATATATGTACATCCTGGATATTGGAAGACCCAGAATACACCCGAAGTATTAGACCAATTTTACACTCTCTACTTCAGGGTTTTATCATTAAGTTTCTCATTCGATCATTAGGAGTCGGTATCGAAAATATACTTTCCAAAAGCATATATCATACCAAGGTGTTGATCATATACTTTCTAAAAGAATATATCAAACCATACAAATTCAGTCAAGCTTCCAAAGAGAGATGACCGTGCATGGAATTCGAATCTCAATATCTCATGAGTGAGCTCATGTCTTCCGATTCAGTAAATGAACCTGTATGATTCAATTTAGAGTTCATTATTACTCATATGCCCTTGTATGCACACCAGCACGCTGGTATATAGACCTTGATTGTGTCATCAACCTATTGGTATGCCGAATGTTCATACTCAAACATATAGTAAAACACCTGTCTCAGATCAGAGGATGCGTGCCTATATCGTGACAGCATATGACATAGGTCTTTGGTTATCTCGATCACGTTAAGTCAACTCTTTGACCAAACTTATCTAACACCTCTGAATCTCTATTCCTATACAGAGGACCTGCATTAAGAGGTCGGTTAGATATCATCCTTTAGAGAAAGGATTGCCATCTCCTTCTCAGGCTGGAGATCATCTCTTAATAATCATTTGACGGTACTTGATGAGTCCTCAATCTAACTCTTTAGATATTCATCCAAGCACCAGCCTCTATGATACAATAATTGAATCGACTGTTGTATGATCATTAAGACAGCCATGGTACATAACCCTAATTGTATTAAGCGATCTATTATGCAAATTAGTTATTCTTCATTTCATATCAAGGAATGATATTTGCAATAACATTTGTTGCATAATGGCTTGATGTGTGCTCGCATGTCCAACAATCTCCCACTAGCCCAAAGAGCTAATAATGGGCTAATCTTTAAACCCACACTCATGTGACAATCATAGTCTATTTAGAAAAATAGATAGGTAAGCTGATCAGTCACTCTGTTCCCAAGAGACTATGCCAAGTCCTTTTATGACACTTGCATATCTCCTAGTAGCAGTGCTCGTATCCAATGCGAATGTTGCATCTTCTGCAACCAATACTCAATCTTGTTTAGTTATAGTGTCCTTGACACTACAACTTAATAATTATTATAACCAATATTTCCATTATCCTTATCAGAATACCCTTATTCTTGGAGATCTCTATCTCCTAAGGTATTCGCAATTAAGACCTTTTAAATCTCCATCTTTAAAGTCTTAACTTCTTGAAGATAAGACTTAGAGATCACTATCTCTAAAGTCTTGTCTTCTTTGAAAATATTGTTATTACTGCAACTAAGTGTTTTATCTCCATAGTAGGATTAGCAACAATTTACTACTCTCACTGCATGGAAGACATTTGACTTTTGTACACATATAGCATATACTCGGCTTCTCATGACTGATGCACAAGGGCAAGTAGTTCTAGCATTCACTACACTCCCTACAGGTGGACGGATGTTTCTACCTGTGGTCTACTCCAAGCCAAAGGATTCTACCCCATCACCACCTCATCCATGAAGAGCTATGTGTAAAGTGCGTGTCCAAGTTAAACCACAGTCTAGAAGAATCACACGTATGTTGTGAAATATTCTACTTAGACCAATCAAAATGACATGTAAATATAGCATTGTGGACTCGAAGAATAATGTCTCTAGGACCTAAAAAGTCTCAACTCCAGTTCCTATAAGTTTCCTCTGAAATTAAGTGGATTAAGGTCTTAACAAAGCTCTATTCTTCAATTTTATTCGAGACTAGACATCAATTTGATTCTGAAAAATGCAAATGCTCATACAACAAATATTTACAAAACACTTTTTTAAAATAAAAGAAGTAAAATACATAATATTTTTGAAAAGATTTTTCAAAAAAATTGAAAATTTTTATGGATTTTATATTTTTCAATTTTCATTTATTTTTAATAAATAATTATATATATTTACAAGAGTTTATCAGGATTATATACACATTTTACAAAGAATTTTTATACAAAAAAGAATATTTACAAGATTATACACATTTTATACAAGATTTTACAAAGAGAATATTTAGAGGTTTTATGTACAATATTTATAAGTGAATTTTATTACAAATTTTGTTAAAGGATTTTATATACAAAAGAATTTAATATACATATTTTAATTTACAAATGAATTTACTTTATAAATAATTAAAAATAGTTATGGCTTTTATTCACACATGGATTTTACAAGTTTATAAAAATATTTTATACCCAAAATTTATAACCCACATGACAAAATATTTTACATTTTTTCAAAACATTTTCAAAACATTTTACAAATATTTGAAAAAACTTTTTACAAACTATTTTACAAAAAAATTCAAATCATTTTACAAAAGATTTTTCATAACTAATTTTACAACCTTTTTACAAATTATTTTAAAAATAATTTTTATAGAGAAGTTTTTGCAAACATTTTATTTTCAAACATTTTTACACTATACATAATTTTAAAACAAAAACAATTTATAAAAATTTTACAAACAAAACAATTTTACGAATTTTGTATAAAAATTTGTACAAAAATAATTTTACAAAGGCTTTTTACAAATATTTTACAAGGAAATTACAAATCTTTTTACAAAATGTTTTACAAAAGATTTTACAAAACTTTTTACAAAAATGTTTACAAATATTTTTACAAACATTTTACAAATCATTATTCAAATCATTTTTATTCCAATTTTATAAATAATAGCCACATTATTAAACAAAAGTACGAGTTATGGCAAAAGTATATATACAATATGTACGATACCCCCCTATACTTATCTCGAACTATGTCCTTATAGTGATCAAAGAGCAACAAAAGAATACATAACTTGTGATAAGTATAGAAAAGTGAAAAGAATCCTATGCTACAATGACTCAAAGAATAAAAATGAATAGAAATTGGTGATCCCCTCTATTCCTAGGATCAAATAATCGAAAGTATAGAAGACTGTACAAATGGGGAAAATTGATGAAGAGAATGTACATGAAATCAACAACTTGACTTGTCCTCCTATATGTAGGGTAAAATATCCTTAAGTATAGAAAAAATATCAACAATTGAGGGACAAGCGAGAGAACAGGAGAAACTAAGTTAAAAAAACACAAGACCGAAGGAACGACATCACTCCCCCTATACTTAGGGTAAAAGATCCCTAAGTATAGGCAACACCATGAGTAAAGAAACGGAATGAAATGAACAACTTGGTGTCTACACACCATATAATTAGGATAGAGTACATCCTAAGTATAGTGAAAATACTAAGAGAGACCTAGGGTGTAAAACAAAAACGGAAGAAATAAAGAACAAATCAAGATGAAACACGTATATACAAAGTAGACAATGTCGAGGTGCCTCTCAACAAGTGATAGAGTTTAAGCTCCTAGCTAGGTGCAAAGGCCATGATAATGCAGTTTCGAGATTTAGGATGGCATCTGTAAGGTGAATGATGTACTGTCGTTGTAGTCTCGGTGTGAGAACAACAATGAAATCAACAGTTAAACGGTGACACCCAAATATGCAATCATGCGGGTGTATGCTAGCAGATAAACAGAGGAAAAATAAAATCAAGCTTCGGTAGCACAAATGAAATCATCGGCTGAAGATCAGAACGGAGTAAAAGGGTGGAGCTGAGAAAATCAAACATGGAGAAAGAGGGATAAGTCATGGAATCTTCCACATCAATCACCATCTCAAAAAGTTATGGAAAGTAAAGATTGGGAGACTCACTAGGAAAACTAATATCCGATGCACATAATGTAGAGAAATCAGAGAAATCGTCAAATATCTGAAAGATCGTCTCATCCCTATGAGGGACATCAAGGAGAGAAGAAATAAACTAAGGATCAACAAAAAAATTAGATGATGCGGTCTCCTGATCCGACAGATTGGATGCACTCCTAGAAAGTGAAATCGAGTAAACATAGTATGTGGTATCCTCCTCCAGATAATCCTAGGGGAGTAATGCAAACTCATCGGTGAAGAAGGAGGAATAAAAATCTAACTGGGAATATGTACCACTGTTAAGCACCCACTACTTGCACCAAAATGCCTCATCAACTGAACACTACCTCTAAACAATCTGGAAACAAGAAATGGTACTAGTCAACAACATGGAAGCTGTTGAAATCTCTGAAACTGATCCTCATGTTGTGGCAATGCTGGCTATCATCTGGTCCTCATGAAATATAATAATCTCACCAAGCTGGAGGACTAAAGGCTTAAATACGGGACTTTCGATGTCTAGAATTTCAAAATGGTGTCCCTCATCGTGCTCTGGCTACTGGAATTGATCAACATATCCATGTAAATCTGAGAAGAACATCTGAGGAATGGACTCTATCTGGTCTGGACATGAAAACTGAAGATGCTTAAAGAATGACTGAAACAACTTGGGCTCCTCCTCCATCTCTTGGAATACCAATAGAGGTGGTATCCAAGAATTTTGAACCGTGAAGTGTGGAACTGACTCAAACTCCGGCTGGAAGACCAATAAAAACTCGGTTAGTTTCTGAAGATGGAAACTCATGGTAGTTGTCACATCGTCTATCATCTGTGCTACTATAGTATCCACGTCCACTGACTGGTGTGTGTGCTCTGAATCCTCATTAAGTGTATCACACAAACTGGTGTTGCATCTCCCTCGTGTGTTGTCTTAACTAAATCATCTCGTGAAGACTGAGACTTTGACGAGATCTCAGAAAGCTCTACAAATATAATCCAAAGTTTATCAACATCGAGACTGTGGAGGGAACCACCACACCAGGCATCGACCAGTGTCTATTGCTCAACAACCATCCCCTATGGAAGATCTATACAAAACCAATCTTCGAGATTCCGTGATATGGAATTCTCATCAAGAGGTCAAGAAACCTCAGTAATGAATGATAAATGGCTCCTGAGGGTCTAAGGAAAAATCTCAGAGAATAGACCGCATCAAATCTGCTCTACGATGGGGGCAAAATCTCTGTAAGAATAATGCTCGTAGGTCTCCCCATGTAGCTTTCTTTCTTCCCATCTCTTTGTGCCATCTCTTGGTTCTAGTATGAAGTGAGAAAGGGAAGGTCATCAGCTACAACTCCTCAAAAGTGATATCTGAATATGTGTGGGCTGCACAAAACTCCTCAAACTCAGCAATATGTAAATATGGCTCCTCATGCGCTACCCATGAAAACTTCAATAGCATCTAAACGAACTCTAAATCTAGAATGAGCGAACTCAATGTAGAAACAGACTTTGCTCCAAGATCTGGCTTCTCATCCATCATCCCAGCATATGCGTTGCCCGTATCTCGTATCTGCTCAGTGTAATATCAACGGGATTCAACTCCTTGCTCAGCATGCCCAATAAGATTCAGAAGTGGAACGAGAGGGAACAAAGAAGGAGATAATGAAGAAAGAGAAAGGGAAGATGAGGGAAGGGACGAGGATGAGAGGTTGTCGGAGTTCCAACCTCAATACATGGTGGACGCCGATGATGGGGATGAAAAATGAAGCCGCAAGATCCGGTTAAAGAGAACATCGATCCATCATCACGACTCAAGAGAGAAGTTGAAGATAAGGGGTGGGAAGGAGGGTGAAAAGAAAAGAAAACATAGTGAAGAAAGAATAAAAAAAAGGTGAATGTTAATGATATAGAGAAGATGATCGTAACCTAATCACACCAATAACATACAAACGTAAAGTAAACCCACAATTCACCTACTCAACTCGATAATGGATGTAAAAGATCGGTCGTTAATCTTTTCAGTTTTAGAGTTAAGTGACCATTCAGTTACTTAATCAGACTCACAGATGTAATCACCTAGGGGTAGAACATGTCTAAGCTGGCGGACACGCCAAACTTAGACAATACTACTTCTACTAGGGGTCAAAGGCAAGTGCTTGCATCTCAACTATACATCAACAAGTAATGTACAAGAGATTGGGCACAAGTTTGTGGGTATTGGCTCTAGTCCTTAACGACTACATCCTCACCCACCCTATCTGGAGAGTACCTGAAAACAATGAGGGGGTTGTTCTCCCCAAATCAATGATATGAATCTATTATGTTGATTTTATGGGTTATGTTCAATTAGCAGTTTTAATCTTAAATTTTTTGGTTTTCTATTTTTTGGATATTTTCAAGGAAATGTCTAACTAATTTTCCGATTTCCTTTCTATTCCTATGTCAAGAAAATAGAAGGAGGAATAAAGAAAAGCCGATGCACTATGAAATCTATGAATGAATGCATGAGATAAAAGGTGTACCTTGCTCCGGCAATCTATATGCAATATGATTCGTGCATAAAAATTAAATTAACATAAATTAATGCAATGCGAGAACTGTCCTACAGAAATTACTATTGTCATGAAGCACATATTTATTTGACTAAGTGCAAGCGAGTTATAGGAACATATATTCTATTAGGGGTTTTTGACCTAATGCTACCTAGCTCAATCAAAAAGAAACCTAAATCTAGGGGTTCAAGTACAAAAAATCTGTGAGAAACAAAAGCAAAATAAAGCGAAGAAAAAAAAATGGTGAGGTCCTCTAAGTGCACCGACACTTGGAGAAACAAACCTCGAAAATTGTTAATTGTCTAGAGTACTGATGAATCTCTGATTCTCACTCTTTATTCTTTTATTTTAGCTATTTATCTTAGCAAAGCATCATGAAAATAAGTGTAAATACAATAAGTTAGCATTCAGCATGCATGTGTTAACATTGTATAATTAGCATGTATTTGTGCACAAATAAAAGAATAAAGGAAAAGAAAAAGGAAGGAAGTATTTATAATAAATACAAGGTGACACGAACCCCAAGAGAAGGTCAAGCCTTGACCTGATCTTCAAATAAAATAAGTAGAGAGAGATAGGGCATACTCTATGTTGTACATATTACCTATATATGTAAATAATTATTTATGATAAAACAAAATTAAAATATTCTTTTTACCTCCTTGTATATAGTCCTAGAAATAAAAAAATAGAATAAAAATAAAAAAAATGAAATAAAAATAAAAAAAATCCTTCTTACTTGTACATAATACATGTATAAATGTCACATCCCCTATCTATTCTATACCTGAAAATAAATCATAAAAATAAAATAAAAATCATTTTGTACTCCTAAAATCATGTGAAAAATAAATAAAATACAAAACTGGGTATTTGTATAAAATTATTAAAATAAAAATTAATGTACATAATGCATAGGTATATTATACATGTATATAATACTATATAATGTATATAGACTAATTTATTTTTCATAAAAATAATTAAAAATCACAGAAAAATAGTTTGAAAATAGTAAACATTTTCATTTTATACACTTTTTATTTTGAATTCATTTATTATTTTTTATTTTTTTTATAAATAATTTCTAAATTCAGATTTTCTGATTAGTCCAACATGATGTTGACATCCGGTCAACGCCTTCTTCCAAGGCTGACCTGACCCAATTCCTTCCGCCGAAACTTTTTCTCCCATTTTTTCTGGTCGGGTCTTGCCTCCTCTCGATGCGACTCTTCGGTTGAGCCTTCTCCTAGGATCCATGACCCTCGAGGATCCCTAGGAAGACGCGGATCTTCCTAGGCTTGTGTGCTTGCTCTCGATTCTTCTAGCCCCCTGGGAACCCTAAAAAGTATCTTCTTCCACCTCCACATAGGGCAGCTCGTTCCTCGCTCTCACTTTGACCCCTAGCCATCTCCAGCCGAGTGAAAGTTGCTCGGAGAGTCCCTTGGAGCTCGGTTTGGTGCAGTGACATTGGAGCTCACCCTTCGTGGCTGAGATCCGCCGCGACCAGCCTCCCCGTCCGCCGCAACGTGGTTGAGGCCATATCCTCGACGACCATCATTGTTTGGAGCTCAGGAGTCCATCCGGATCTTCAGGTACCCATCCTATCCTCCGCATTTTCGCTTTTGATTCCGTTTATTCAACTTCGCTCCGCCACACACCCACTTGCTCCGACCAGCTGGTCGGAGCCCCGTTATACCCATCCATCCATTCAGATCGACCCTCCGTCTCGCCCTTCATCTTGAACTGCAGCCTGATCACCCTTAGGCTCAACCACCATGTTGAGATTAAGGCCAAGACTCCTCCCCTCCATATCCGCCGGGAGTAGACCTTCATTCCCCTTCGCTTCCCTTGCTTTTACTTGCAATAAACCCTCATCGGAGCTACGCCTCCGACCGTTCTTTCCATTGCAGGCCTTGGTTCGCACGGAAGACCCCTATTTGGCCCCTGACTGCTCAGGCGGAGCAGTTCCAGGTGCACCTCTACCGCGACGGCCATCCGTCCGTTATCTTTTTTATCGGGGATGCCCTCCTGACACGTGACGTATCGTCGAGCACGATGAGACCTTCAGATCTTTCATCAGGCCGACGGATTCACCTCGTCGCTCGGTGATGAATCACTGATCATAACTTTTTATTCTTTTATTTTAGCTAATTATCTTGGCAAAGCATCGTGTAAATAGATGTAAATACAATAAGTTAGCAATATGCATGCATGTGTTAATATTACATAATTAGCATGTATTTGTGCAAAAATAAAAGAATAACGAAAAAGAAAAAGGAAGGAGGTATTTAGAATAAATACAGAGTGACCCGAACCCCAAGAGAGGGCCAAGCATTGGCATGATCGCCAAATAAAATAAGTAGAGAGAGATAGGGCCTACTCTATATTGTATATACCATGAGTGTAAATAATTAATTATTTTTAGAAAAATAAAAATGAAAATATGTTTTACCTCCTTGTATATATTTCTAAAAATAAAATAAAAAATAGAAAAATAAAATGAAAAGAAAATAAAATTCTCTCTCTCTTGTACATAATACATGTAAATATAATTCCTTCTTTATTTATTATATACCTGTAAATAAATAATAAAAATAAAACAAAAATTATTTTGTACTCCAAAAATTATGTCATAAACAAATAAAATATTAAATTTGGGTATTTTTATAAAATTAATAAATTAAAAATAATTGTACAAATTACATAGGTATATTATACGTATAAATAACACTCTATACTGTTTATAGACTAAATTATTTTTCAAAAAAATAAATAAAAATCAAATAAAAATTCCATGAAAAACAATAAACATTTTTCGTTTTATTCATTTTTTAATTTAAATTCATTTATTATTTTTAATTTATTTTTTGATTTTCCCTACTATTTTGTCCTGTAGTCTATTTTGTCTTTTCCCCCAACGCCTTTGAGTGGTCCATTCAGGATTATTGACCCGGGTCAACCCCCTCTTCCAGGGCTTGACCCGACCCGACTGCTTCATCGGACCTTCTTCTCCAAATTTTCCAGGGCGGATCATGCGTGCCCTCGCCCCGATTCCTCGCCCGCACCTTCCCCATAGTTCCAACACCCTCGCAGATCCCTAGGAAGGCGCAGATTTTCCTCAGTTGGCGTGCTCTTGCCCGTTTCTTCCAGCCTCCTGGGAATTGCTATAAATTATCTCTTCCTCTGCCCAAGGACGATAGCTCATGCCTCACTCCCATTTCTTGCCCTAATCACCTCCAGCCGAGTGATAGCTGCCGGGAGCGCCGCTTGGCGGTCGATTTGGTGCAGCAAAGCTGAAGCTCCCCCTTCATGGCAGAACCTCTGTTGCGAATAGCCTCCCCTGACTTCTGCATCGAGGTCGAGGCCATCACCCCGACGACCACCCTCGCATGGAGCTCAGGAACACTCCTAGACCTTCAGGTAACCCTTTTATCCTTCACATTTGTCCATTCGATCGGATCTTCACTTTCATCGTCGCCACACATTCGCTAGCTCCGACTAGCTGGTCGGAGCCCCGCTACCCATTTCTAGTCGCTCCGATTGAACCGTAGGCTCACCCCCCATCTAGCTCTGCAACCTGATCACCCTGACCCTCATCCATTAGGTCAAGATTGGGATTTAGATTTCCCCCACTGCCTTCGCAGGAAATCGAGCCTCATCCCCTGCCGCTTCTTTAGTCTTCAGCTTTAAAAACCCAGACCGGAGCGTAGCCTCGAGTCTTGGCTTTGCTTTGCAGGTACCCTTGCACCTTGAGGAGCCCTATCGATCTTCCAGCTACGCGGCAGAGCAGCTCCAGCCAAAGCTTTGCCATCCAGTCCATCCGACCGTCCTTCAGACGATCAGACCCCCCTGCTCGACGCGGAGTGCCTCGCCGGAGGCGCTCGACCTGTTGGAGGCCTGATCAGCCTTTAGGATTCGCCCCGATTCCCATTCGAAGTTCGACAACCCCTAGTTCGTCCACCATCCTCCGTCACCATTGGATGGAGAGCGGAGCACCAGTTCGCATCTGACCCGTCCACTGCTGCAGCTGTCAAACTATTGGATGTCAGATTTGACATCCACTTGAGCCCCACGTCCCCGACCGTTCTGTAGCATCAGATCTGACACCTGCCGCGATCAGAGCCGTACGTCTACACCTACACCAGGGGCCGCCACGTGGCCCTCATGCGCGCCTCACGTGCTGCAAGGGTATATTTCCCTTTTTACCATGCATTTGTTTATGTTTTAGTCTATAAAATAAAAGTTGTAGTTGAACTTATTTACATTCCAGTCCCTATAGTTTCTGATATTTGCTATTTAGTCCTCCCTGTCTGGAGGCACGTGTGTTGTCACATGAACAGTGGTGTTTTTGCATTATTAGCCTTGAACATTTTCTATGTTAATATTTGAATGAATCTTTTCTAAAATTACACTTATGCCCCTGTGAATGTTGAATTACACATGTGCTGGATTTAATTAGAAAATTTACAAATACCCCCTGGACTTTTTGTGCTTGTTATTATTTAATCCAGAAACTTAAAATAATTACATTTAAGTCCCTATAACCTATGTGTTTAGTATTTAATTAAATAAATATCAAAACTGCTCCAAAAATTCTCAAAATATTACCAATAGCTCCTTTTACTGTGTAATTTTTTTGGTAATTTTTGTGACGCATTTTGAGTTTATTTGTTACTTTCAAAAAATCAAAAACCCTAAAAAAGAGTTCGTCTAATTTTGAAAATCCATAAAAAATATAAAAATCATTTTAAAAATTCTAAAAAATTCATGTGTGTGTTTTGGTTGGCTTTAACTTTTGTAGATTTTTATGGCATCATCTTTATGAAACCAGTAAAAATTACAAAATACCTAAAATCTTGTAAAAATCACTAAAAATTCAATAAAAACCAAAAAAACATGTTCTCACGTTCTATAGTTAGATTTTATTTTCTATTTTGACATAAAATTACAACCAGGAATTTAGGGGTATTTTAAACATTTTGAAAGTGCCTTTTTATCTAGGCTGTACACTGTTTGCTTGTTTTGCCTTTATTTTATTTTTAGAAAATTATATAAAAATCAAAAAAATTCACAAGATACCCAAAAACATTTGAATATTTTAAAAACATAAAAAAATATTTTTATTTTGAATTTTGGGCATTTTTGATCTTAATAAAAATCATTGTATTGAGATTGCTTTTATTTTCCTATTCCTTTTCTTATTAAAAAGTATAAAAAATTTTGCAAATTAAAAACCACGGCAATTTATCTTTTTATTTTTGATTTCTTGACTACTTCTTAGGACTATCTCGCGCTTCTTGTGTTCGACCCTACTGGCTATACTAGGTTAAATAACTAGCAAGACCGCTTCTTTTGATTTTCCATGCTTGATTGATTTTATTGGTATGATTTTTCTCGATTGACCGTGCCTTGCGATTCAGGTCGCAATGGCCTTAGATTTTACTTATCCCGAGTTGCCTTGGGCCATCTTCAGAATGGCGCCGTTGTTGGGGAGCACGGCTTAGTTGTCGATTTTCTTTGTTTCATTTTTCTTTTTCTTTTTATTTTCCTTTTTCTTTATTGGCTTGTTTCTCATTTTTATTTCTCTGTCTTTATTTGCTTCTAGTTTTATTTTTCCTAATTGTGATCTGACATATATTTGTTTCTCTCTTTCTTGCGAGGGCCCGACGAGCGAGGGCGGCTTTCTTAGGAGGACCAACGCACTCGAGTGAAGCAGAGGCAGCTTGTTTCCTCATCGAGCTATAAGAGAGCGTAGGAGAAGAGGAGCAGAAGATCTTTTGAGGACTTTTAGCATTTTATTTTATTATTATTGTAATATTACATGACCCAAAGAACCTTGGACGTTTGGCCTTTATCAGGTCTGTTTCGTCGAGCACCGGTGTGCTCGGGGGATCTCACCATGGTTTTCACCTGTTTTGTTTTCTCGATTTTTCTTTTATTTTCAATTCTCGAAGAATTTGGCCCCTCTACTTAGGATTTTCTCTCTTATAGTGACATAATTAATTAAGGTCCCAGTCCTAATTATCTGCCTGAACCAATAGATCGTAATTAGACTTAATTAATTAAATCATAAGAAAAAGCTAATTTGGTCACTTAAGAGGTCACGTGCTGCTAGAGGCCTTATACAACACATTCATGATCTGTTGTGGCAGACACCGATTGGCATCACAGACCGAACTCTGACCTCTCTCTTTGACCTATTAGCTATTGTTCTTTGCGCGTAAAATTTTTTTCTCTGAGGCCGTTTTCTTCTTGCGTCATATAGGTAGTTTAATTTCTGTCTTTTAATTTATGCGCGGATCACCCTGCATGTAGAGTGCTGGCAATAGGTACGCATCTCTGACTTTGCATGCATAATAGTGTTTGACCGTGCATCGGCTTTTTCGACTTCTCCTCCTCTTTTTGGACTTAAAATAACCAGGAGATCAAAAAATTCGTTAGACATTACTTGATTATTGAAAAACACATAAAAAGTGAAAACCATAAAATTGGGACTGCTAAACAAACTTGACCATAAAAGACACTCACCCTAAAAATCTTTCTTAGGAGAGAAATCCCCTCCTTGTTTGGTTTGCATGAGCGAGAGAGTGATCCACACACTAGGCTAGAGCCATACATGTCCTTTCATCAGACTATTGATTTTGGGGTTAGTCGTTCTCAAGTGAGGATCGCTCCGGTTTCCGGTAAAGCGGGCCATGATATCCTTTATAGAGCGAATTGATCGGGTAGCCGGTAAACGGTCTGTAACTTGTACTGGCTGGGAAAGATCTAGCTTCGGTATCGGGCCAGCTCCTGAGAGCGTCGGGTTCCTACCAACTCGCTTAGTCGCTCTGGTAGACTGAATTATAACCTAAATAAAATCATCAAGATTAAAGACCTAACCTTTATGGTCATCAGCTCAATATTGAGGAGGTGAATTGGGATATTGTTTTACTGATCATGTTTGTTTCCAAATCCCATCCACCTCCCTCTCTACATCATGATGATGGGCTGGAGGTCCCTTACGCAGCCCTTGGTTGCACCGCTTTCGAGCACTCCACTCTTCTTCCAGTCTCGAGGTGCCCAAGCAGAAATCGAAGCTGATATATATTCATTTGACGGCACCTGAGTTCGGGTCTTTTGCCTTTGTAGAGACCCAAGAGATGGCCAGCAGCGAGGAGCGCACCGATGGACAACCCTAGACCACGACGTATGTTCTAGATCAGGGCACCATCAACAACACCATGTTAGCTACCTTGGAGACTATGCAGCGACAGATCCGAGACCAGGAAGATTTCATGGTAGATATGCGCAAGGAGATGGCTCTGATGCGAGCTGACAGAGGAGAGAATAGAGCCGATGGTAGAGAGATGCCAGAGCTCGGAGGAGGAGATAGAGGACATCCAAATGAGACAACGGAGCCAGTATGATCAGCACGCCCGTGAGATAGGTGCACAACCCTGGTGCAACTCTAACGTACCGTTGGATTCAGCTTCCTGCTATCTGGGAGATTTCAAGCTCCCTCCTCAGACGATCCAGTTGTTGCTCAGATTTCACGGGCTAGACACCGAGGAGCCGCACCTACATCTCTAGGAGTTTGAGATGATTTGCAGTACGGTCCACGACAGATTCGTAGATGAGGACACCATCAAGATGATGGCCTTCCTGTTCTTCCTCGTCGACAGAGTAGCCTACTGGCTGAAGCATTTGGGGAGATATGTTACTTCGTGGGAACAGCTCTGGAACGAGTACTTGAACAAGTACTATCCACTTGGCCGGACGAACGCAGCATGAGCCCTCATCAACAACTTCTCCATGCTTCCCAACGAGCAACTTCATGAAGCATGGAACCGCTTCTGAGAGCTCATCGATCGGTGTCCACACCATGATATATCCAAGCCCAACCTCGTGTAGAGTTTCTTTTGTGGGCTGACACCGGAGCTATAGGGGCTCGTCAATGCATCTTATGGTGGATCCTATTTTGCCAAGGATGAGGATCAGGTCTGGGCAATATATGAGAAGATGATCGAGAACTACACCGTCATGTCCCAGACCTGCCTTTACACTCATGGGAAACCCTCACCCCAGGCCGTGTCCTATCAGAGGATAGCACGGGTTGATGCAAGTCCTTCTACATGTTCAGCAGCCGCAACACAGGAAGATTCGTCGGTCGCTGATATGGGCATCATCAGTGAGAAGCTGGACCGCATCGAGATTATAGAGAAGAAGCAGTGCCAGGACATGTCACAGATAGATCAGATGGCACAGACGCTGAGTGACCTGAAGACCCAGATCATGTGTCCACAAGAGGCACAGACAGCTTCTCAGCCCTATCTCAGGTTACAGGCTGACCCCAACAGTAGCAGCTCGACCCAGCCCTTCGCCCATTACAGTCAGGTCCACCATATCCAGGAGGAGCCATTCCAGCAGCTGCAGCACCAGTACGTCCAACCACCACCATCTCATGACACTCATATGGTGGCATACCAGCAGGATCAACCACTGACAGTTCTTCCTCCACCCCCTTTTCAGCATGAGCCATTGATGGAAGTCAATGGGATTTGGTACGACCGACAACAGCCTGGGATCTGCCGAGACCATCCCGGATTCCGATGGTCGACCGGAGCTGCCTCATCCCAACAACAACCTCCAGTATAGGGTGGGTAGTATAGCCAGTCCCAACAACACCCCCAGTTCCCACAGCAGCCACAGCAACAGCATCATTACCAACAGGTTCCTCGTCCCTACCAGCAGGGAAAATCATAGAGGCAGCACCAGCAGCAGCTTCAGTAGTACTCTTAGTATCCATCTCATCCTTCCCAACAGTAGCCTCACTTCCAGAGAGGCAACCCGTCCGGTTCTCATGGGCCTGCCTATGAGAACCCAACACTCGATGACCTGGCCTGCCTTCTTTCTGATTAGCTCGCCACATTTAGGCGGGAGATGGACGAGTTCTGTCAGGAGATGAGGGAGATCATAAAGGGCAAGGCCACCATTCTCGCTCAGATCGAGATGAATCCGAACAACCTGAAAAGAAAATCTGAGCAGGTACAGTTTACAAAGGTTACCCCTCTTAGTAACTCATTGGGTGATATTGCTTCATTCACATTTGATGCTGACTTTGTTACACTTAGGAGCGGTAGGATGCCAGCCGGCAACGCCTCGTCTGAGCGACGACACCACAAGGATGCAGGAGCGCCAGACGAGGAGGATAGCGGTGCTGATGCCTCTCACGATGATGATGATGATGAAGGTGGTGTTGATGCCACCAAGGATGTTGATCTAGTCGATAATACTGAGGTCGTCGCGTCACCAGTTGCAGGAGGTGGTGTTGATGCCACAAGATATTATGATGTTGGGCCAGAGTGCGGTGTTGATGCTGCGATTCCTGATGGTGGGTGGTACTGAGGCCACCCCTTCTAGTCCATATGTATTTCCTTCAGTTTCTATATCTCGGGACTTTACAAAAAACTTCAAACAAATTAGTAAAGGAAAGGGTTCTTTATCTTCGAGTCCATATGCGATGCCTGGTGATATTTATTTGGATTCTACTTCTTGTCAGCAGAGGGACACATTCCTAGCCCTCTATCTGAGTGGGGCCTAGCCATACCCTTCCCTCAAGCACTCCTCTTGGTTAAGGGGAATAAATAAGAAAATCCAAAAAAGAACCAGCAGTTAGAGTTAAACCCACAGATGATAGATAGATTTCAGATTCAGCTGACTCTATAGGAGGTACTTGAGCATATCCCTCTCTTCCAGAAGAACCTGAGAGAGAAGACCGCCATTCGCAGGAAGAAGAGGAACCATCATGCAGAGATTCATGTGCTCACACGTGCCACCTGCTTTGCCATTCAGAATTGTCTGCCAGCCAAGAGGCCAGATGCAGGAGCTCCCAATGTCAGATGTCATATTCATGAGCAGAGGTTCGATCAGACTCTATTAGACAGTGGCTCTTCCATCAACCTACTTCCAGCAGCCTTACCCGACCGATTCGAGTTTGGCCCTCTCCAACAAAGCAGGATAGTCCTTCAGTTTGCTGATGGATCTGTCAAGAGGTCGAAGGGGTTGTTGAAGGACGTGGTCGTAACAATTCAGCGCCTGAAATTCCCAGTGGACTTCGTTGTGTTGGACATGGAGATCCCTGAGTCTGTGACCGATACCCCCATCATTCTTGGACGTCCATTCTTGGTCACAGCCAAGGCGGTATCCGACCATGATAGCGGGAAGGTATAATTTCATGTTGAGGGCAAGAGTGTACCAATAGAGACGATCAATGAGACCAGAGCACGGGATTCATCCTTCTTAGAACTGCTCAGCGATTCAGAGCAGTTGACAGAGGTAGAGCGAGACGTCCACCAAGAGTGTGATTTTGTGATTACTGATGATGAAGCCACTTGGATTGATCATGTTTCACGAGCCATCCTCTCACATTCAGACTCTACAGATTCCCATATCCTAGTAGAGGAGATCTTGGAGAGCACACTCTTGGCAGAGAACACATTCGAGGCTGCAGACTGTGTTCAGTATAGCGAGGTAGTATATTTTCCTTGTGATTCAGATTCAGATCCCTCGGAGTCAGACATAGATTGGGCT
Source organism: Ottelia alismoides (assembly GCA_037367405.1). Lineage (NCBI taxonomy): Eukaryota > Viridiplantae > Streptophyta > Magnoliopsida > Alismatales > Hydrocharitaceae > Ottelia > Ottelia alismoides. The sequence goes on along the minus strand of JAZKJV010003548.1, from coordinate 99,612 downwards.
GAGTTTGATGAGTTGATACCGTGTTTGATTCCCACAGAGCCAGCAGCTAGGGTGGAGACCGAGCCGACGCAGATTGTAGATACACCAGCAAGGTAGTCTACACCAACTATTCATGATCAGCGAGAGTTCTCCCACGCAGATTTGGTCGCATTCACTCATACATTTCAGAAACTAGATTTGCCATCTCCCAGTTACCCAGAGCTGAAGCCCTTACCACAGTTGCTAAAGTATAGATTTCTTGCGGGCGAGCATTAGATGCACCCGGTCATTATCTCAGTGGATTTGACCGGAGAGCAAGAACCTCGTTTGATGGAGGTTCTTGAAAAGGACCGCAAGGTGATAGGATGGAGCATAGCTGATCTCCATGGGATAAGTCCGACCTTGTGCTCCCACCATATCTATCTCAAAGAGGACACCAAGCCATCGCATGAGTTCTAGCGACGGTTGTGAGCTCATGTCTTCCAGTTCAGTAATGAACATGTATGATCCCTTTGAGAGATCGTAGTACTCATATGCCCTTATATGCACACCAGCACGCTGGTGTATAGACCTTGATTAGGTCATCAACCTATTGGTCTGCCAAATGTACATACTCAGAAATATAGTAACACATCTGTCTCCGATCAGAGGATGTGTGCCTATATCGTGACAGCATACGACATAGGGCTTTGGTTATCTCGATCTCATTAAGTCAACTCTTTGACCTAACTAATCTGACACCTCCGAATCTCTATTCCCATGCAGAGGACCTGCATTAAGAGGTCGGTCAGATATCAACCAAGGGAGAAAGGATTGTCATCTCCTACTCAGGCTGAAGATCCTCTCTTAATAATCATTTGACGATGCTTAATGGATCAAAAACATCAGAAATCTGTACATATCTCAGGGGCATAGTATCTTTGTAACAATGTTTCCTCCCATTTTCTGACAGTCCGTACAACCTCGAACATACTCTGTAGCATCCTTAAATAATGTTGGCCACCATAGGCCGCTCTTTAAAACTCTTGCTGCCATGTGTTTCCTTGAGTGATGCCCACCGGATTCTAATTTGTGATAGAGAGATTGTGCATTCCTCCCGAGGAATGCACCTTCTCCAGATACAATACGCACCCTCACGAAATAGGTACGGATCCTCCCATTGGTAAAAATGTATCTCAGTCAGAAATCTATCTACCTTGTGCTCCGGCCAATCTTGTGGAACTTTCTTGGAGACAAAATACCTTTTGCCATTCACTACACTAGTTGTACATTGGATGTCGTGCAGCAGAACTACACTGCCACTGAGAAGGAGATGCGAGCCGTATTTTTTTCCTAGGACAAGTTCAGATCGTATATCATTGGATCAATCATTGGTTGTTGACGGTGCCCCGATTCATTTTGCATGAGATGTGATTTTTGACTCACATCATTTGCATCTCATGCATGATTATCACTATATTCCGCCTTGTATAGATCCAGATGTCCATATCATCTCATTCTTTAGTCCAACACCCCATTTGCATCTTGTGATTATGCTATACCTAGGGTGCACTTTACCCTAAGTATAGGGGGGTGTCAGACTCCTGATTATTCTTTTGATTCTTTTTACCTTTGTTTTGCTGCCTATACTTAGGGATATTTTACCCTAAGTATAGGGGAGGTAGACCATGTACATTGGATCACTTGATTTTCCCTTTATGTACAGTCTGCTATACTTAGGATTACTTGATCATAAGTATAGGGGGAAACATCGAGCCCTCTTCATTCTATTCTTTGATTCGTCGTTGTAGTATAGTATTCCTTTTCACTGTCCTATACTAAGCACGAGCTATGTCTTCTTCATCGCTTTTGATCCACTCTGAGGACATTATTCGAGCTAAGTATTGGGGGGTGTCGTATATATAACATATATACTTTAGACATAACTCGTACTTTGTATGAGTGTGTTAATAAATAAAATGGCTAAAATCCTCTATCTAAAAACTGCAAAAATTTTAAAATTTTTCTTGTGCATAAAATTCTTTCTTGCACATACATAGCTATTAATAAAAATTATTTTTATACAAAGGTTTGTAAAAAATGTTTTGTTTGTAAAATTCTTATAAATATTTTGGTATATAAACTATGTATATAGTACAAAATTTTTGTAAAATGTTTTAAAAACAAAAGTTTGCAAAAACCCTTGTGTAAATATGTGTAAATAGTTTGCAAATCTTCTGAATCCATGCATACATTCAAAAAATTTTAAAAAATTTTGCACATTCAAAAATTTCCATAATAAGATTTTTGTATATTTTTGTACATTATTTTGAATCACAGATTGACATTTAAACTTGAGTTTGATATTGAGATTAAGGATAAACCTAGAGTCAAGAATGTGGTGGCGGATCATCTCTCCCGATTAGATAATCTTGAGGAATCTGAGAAGACTGATCCCATTTCTGAGACCTTCCCGGATGAGTCGATCCTTGCTATCTCCTCGCTCCTGTGGTACGCCGACATTGTGAACTATCTTTTTGCCAAGAAAGTTCCACAAGGTTGGCTCAGGCAGCGACTTGAGACCTTCCTTGCGAAGGTCAAGTTCTACCACTGGGAGGATCCCATCCTTTATCATGAACGAGGGGATAGCGTCTGTTGTCAGTGCATTCCTCAAGAAGAGCACCATAGCATCCTCACATACTGTCACAATCTTGAGATAGGAGGACATCATTCTAGGAGGAGAATGGCACAGAAAGTGCTCCAATCCGGCCTATGGTGGCCTACCCTCTTCAAGGATTCTGATGAATTCGTGAAGGTGTACTGACTGTCAGAGGATGGGCACTTGTGGATAGCGTGATATAATGCCGATGTAGCCCTTTCACTTCTGTGAGGTTTTTGATGCACGGGGTATCGATTTCATGGATCCATTCCCTAAGAGTCAGGGATTCGAGTACATTCTATTGGCCGTGGATTATGTGAGTCATTGGGTTGAGGCCATTCCCTCTCGAACCGCAGTTGCTAGGACAGTTTGCAAATTTTTTAGGAAGAATATTATTTCAAATTTAGGGTGCCTAGAGTTTTGATATCTGACGGGGGTCTCATTTCATCAACGACAAGGTGAAGGCCCTTGCTAGCGAGTTCAGCATAGACCATCAAGTTGCCACTCCATATCACCCTCAGACCAATGGTCTTGTTGAAGTGTCGAATAGGGAGATCAAGCCGATATTGCATAAGGTAGTCTGCCCAGACCGAAAGGATTGGTCACAGCTTTTGGACTCGGTCTTGTGGGAATATCTGACTTCCTTCAAAAATCCTTTGGGTACATCTCCCTTTCACCTCGTTTATGACAAGCCATACCATTTACCTGTTGAGATTAGGCACAAGTTACTTTGGGCTGTCACCGGTATCTTATTGGATCCAGTGTGAATAGGTGATCAAAGGAAGGCAGAATTGGCAGCCTTGGAGTAGCTTAGAGACACAATCTTTTCAAACAACCTACAATACAAAGAGCGAGTGAAGATATGGCATGATTCTCATATGAACCATAAGCAATTTGAGCCAGATCAGAGAGTATGGTTGTTCGATGCCAGGCTTAGATTATTTTCAGGGAAGTTGTAGAGCAAGTGGAAGGGACCATACCTGGTCTGAAAGGTGCATGACAACAGGAGTATCGACATATCTGAGATGTCATCTGAGTCCACCTTTCGTGTTAATGGTCAGCGGCTCAAATCATATCTAGATCATGAGCCACTGGTCGTTGACGATGCCCCGATTCATTTTGCATGAGATGTGATTTTTGACTCACATCATTTGCATCTCATGCATGATTATCATTATATTCCGCCTTGTATAGATCCAGATGTCCATATCATCTCATTCTTTAGTCCAACACCCCATCTGCATCTTGTGATTATGCTATACCTAGGGTGCACTTTACCCTAAGTATGTGGGGTGTCAGACTCCTGATTATTCTTTTGATTCTTTTTACCTCTGTTTTGCTGCCTATACTTAGGGATATTTTACCCTAAGTATAGGGGAGGTAGACCATGTACATTGGATCACTTGGTTTTCCCTTTATGTACAGTCTGCTATATATAGGATTACTTGATCGTAAGTATAGGGGGAAACATCGAGCCCTCTTCATTCTATTCTTTGATTCGTCGTTGTAGTATAGTATTCCTTTTCACTATCCTATACTAAGCATGAGCTATGTCTTCTTCATCGCTTTTGATACACTCTGAGGACATTGTTCGAGCTAAGTATAGGGGGGTGTCGTATATATTACATATATACTTTAGACATAACTCGTACTTTGTGTGAGTGTGTTAATAAATAAAATGGCTAAAATCCTCTTTCTAAAAACTTCAAAAATTTTAAAATTTTTCTTGTGCATAAAATTCTTTCTTGCACATACATAGCTATTTATAAAAAATATTTTTATACAAAGGTTTGTAAAAAAGTGTTTTGTTTGTAAAATTCTTGTAAATATTTTGGTATCAAAACTATGTATATAGTACAAAATATTTGTAAAATGTTTTAAAAACAAAAGTTTGCAAAAACCCTTGTGTAAATATGTGTAAATAATTTGCAAATCTTCTTAATCCATGCATACATTCAAACAATTTTAAGAAATTTTGCACATTCAAATATTTCCATAATAAGATTTTTGTATATTTTTGTACATTCTTTTGAATCACAGATTTACATTTAAACTAGAGTTTGATATTGAGATTAAGGATAAACCTAGAGTCAAGAATGCGGTGGCGGATCATCTCTCTCGATTAGAAAATCTTGAGGAATCTGAGAAGACTGATCCCATTTCTGAGACCTTCCCGGATGAGGCGATCCTTGCTATCTCCTCGCTCCCGTGGTACGCCGACATTGTGAACTATCTTGTTGCCAAGAAAGTTCCACAAGGTTGGCTCAGGCAGCGACTTGAGACCTTTCTTGCGAAGGCCAATTTCTACCACTGGGAGGATCCCATCCTTTATCATGAATGAGGGGATAACGTCTGTTGTCGGTGCATTCCTCAAGAAGAGCACCATAGCATCCTCACATACTGCCACAAGCTTGAGGCAGGAGGACATCATTCTGGGAGGAGAATGGCACAGAAAGTGCTCCAATCTGGCCTATGGTGGCCTACCCTCTTCAAGGATTCTGATGAATTCGTGAAGAGGTATACTGACTATCAGAGGATGGGCACTTGTGGATAGCGTGATATGATGCCGATGTAGCCCATTCACTTCTGTGAGGTTTTTGATGCATGGGGTATCGATTTCATGGATCCATTCCCTAAGAGTCAGGGATTCGAGTACATTCTATTGGCCGTGGATTATGTGAGTCATTGGGTTGAGGCCATTCCCTCTCGAACTGTAGTTGCTAGGACTGTTTGCAAATTTTTTAGGAAGAATATTATTTCACGGTTCAGGGAGCCTAGAGTATTGATATCTGACGGGGGTCTCATTTCGTCAACGACAAGGTGAAGGCCCTTGCTAGCGAGTTCAGCATAGACCATCGAGTTGCCACTCCATATCACCCTCAGAGTCTTGTTGAAGTGTCGAATAGGGAGATCAAGCCGATATTGCAGAAGGTAGTCTGCCCAGACCGAAAGGATTGGTCACAGCTTTTGGACTCGGTCTTGTGGGAATATCTGACTTCCTTCAAGAATCCTTTGGGTACATCTCCCTTTTGCCTCGTTTATGACAAGCCATACCGTTTACCTGTTGAGATTAGGCACAAGTTACTTTGGGCTGTCACCGGTATCTTATTGGATCCAGTGTGCATAGGTGATCAAAGGAAGGCAGAATTGGCAGCCCTGGATGAGCTTAGAGACACAATCTTTTCAAACAAGCTACAGTACAAAGAGCGAGTGAAGATATGGCATGATTCTCATATTAACCATAAGCAATTTGAGCCAGATCAGAGAGTATGGTTGTTCGATGCCAGGCTTAGATTATTTTCAGGGAAGTTGTAGAGCAAGTGGAAGGGACCATACCTGGTCCAAAAGGTGCATGACAACAGGAGTATCGACATATCTGAGATGTCATCTGAGTCCACCTTTCGTGTTAACGGTCAGCGGCTCAAATCATATCTAGATCATGAGCAACTGGCCGTTGACGGTGCCCCGATTCATTTTGCATGAGATGCGATTTTTGACTCACATCATTTGCATCTCATGCATGATTATCACTATATTCCACCTTGTATAGATCCAGATGTCCATATCATTTCATTCTTTATTCCAACACCTCATCTGCATCTTGTGATTATGCTATACCTAGGGTGCACTTTACCCTAGGTATAGGGGGGTGTCAGACTCCTGATTATTCTTTTGATTCTTTTTACCTCTGTTTTGCTGCCTATACTTAGGGATATTTTACCCTAAGTATAGGGGAGGTTGATCATGTACATTGGATCACTTGGTTTTCCCTTTATGTACAGTCTGGTATACTTAGGATTACTTGATCGTAAGTATAGGGGAGACATCGAGCCCTCTTCATTCTATTCTTTGATTCGTCGTTGTAGTATAGTATTCCTTTTCATTGTCCTATACTAAGCACGAGCTATGTCTTTTTCATCGCTTTTGATCCACTCTAAGGACATTGTTCGAGCTAAGTATAGGGGGGTGTCGTATATATTACATATATACTTTAGACATAACTCGTACTTTGTGTGAGTGTGTTAATAAATAAAATGGCTAAAATCCTCTATCTAAAAACTGAAAAAAATTTAAAATTTTTCTTGTGCATAAAATTCTTTCTTGCACATACATAGCTATTTATAAAAATTATTTTTATAAAAAGGTTTATAAAAAAATGTTTTGTTTGTAAAATTCTTATAAATATTTTGGTATCAAAACTATGTATATTGTACAAAATTTTTGTAAAATGTTTTAAAAACAAAAGTTTGCAAAAACCCTTGTGTAAATATGTGTAAATAGTTTGCAAATCTTCTGAATCCATGCATACATTCAAACAATTTTAAAAAAAATTGCACATTCAAAAATTTCCATAATAAGATTTTTGTATATTTTTGTACATTATTTTGAATCACAGATTGACATTTAAACTATCCTGGAATTAAATTGGAAAATGGAGCTTGGTTAAGACCTTAATCCACCTAACTATAAGAGGAACCTTATAGGACTTAGGGTTAAGACTTTTCAGGTCCATTGGTGACTTAATTCTTTGAGTCCACTAGGCTATGATCACATGTCATCTTGATGAGCCTAAGTAGAACATTTAACAACACATACATGACTCTCACAAACAATGGCTTTACTTGCACCAGCACCTTACACATAGCTCTCTACGGATGAGGTGGTGAGGAGGCAGTTTCCTTTGGCTTGGGGTAGCATATGAGGGTAGTACTTCTAGGTGGAACCTCTCGTCTTCTTTTAGTGAAGGAAGTGCGTCTCAACTTGGATTGGCGGCATTGAGGTTTAAAGACAGGAGTTGTGGGTTGCAATAATGCTTCAAAAGAGGGATAGTCTACTGGCTCAAGAGGAAAAAGTCCTTATGTATATATGTCGCACCATGTAGATATGTTGTACATTTGCACATCGAAAAAAATGTGCAAAAGAAAGAAAAACTCCAAAAATGTGGCGGGTCTGATAGAAAATGAAATACCCACCGGAGTGTATATAGTCAAATAAAGCAAAGCTTATGTTACCCATTCTCATCTCATGAATCTTGCAGTGGGAGACGTAGCTACACTGGTTGGGCTCCCAGGGATACATGACTACACTGGTCATGGTCCATTCTCTTCTTCCTCCTCTTCTTGAGTTGGTTGAACTTGAACTTAGAAGGGAATACCCCACTCCTTGAGGAAAGAGCTGCCAGACTAGGGCATTAGAGTTACCTTGTTGATGGGGGCTGTTACTTTGCCATTTCTGAGGTTGGGAGCTACATATCACTTACACAGTACAAGAAAAGATTCATGGTCATTAGAGTTTGTGTATGTAGACTTGTTCTGATCTGGATTATTGAGGAGTCCTGACCATAGATTGGTAGAACTTAGAGGCTGTTGAGTTTTAAACCTAGGTCCAAATAAGGTTCCGACAAACTAATAATCCAAAGGTCTGACTGAGCTCCATACTCCAATTTAATGAAGACAAGTTTAATAATCAACCTTGATTATCCTTCTTTTTCTTTTATTTCTCTTTTCACTTCTTTTTCAAACAAGTGTTTGCTAAGGGACTAACAAAGGTAAAGTATAATGGGTGATGAATCCCTGATCATCACTCTTTGTACTTTATTTTAGCTAATAATCTTGGCAAAGCATCATGTAATAGATGTAAATACAATAAGTTAGCAATATGCATGTTCGTGTTAATATTACATAATTATCATGTATTTGTGCAAAATAAAATAATAAAGAAAAAGAAAAAGGAAGGAGGTATTTAGAACAAATATAGAGTAAGCTGAACCCTAAGAGAGTGCCAAGCATTGGCCTCATTGCCAAATAAAACAAGTAGAGAGAGATAGGGCCTACTCTATATTGTATATACCATGGGTGTAAATAAATATTTATTTTTGCCAAAATAAAAATAAAATATGTTTTTACCTCCTTGTATATATTTCTTAAAATAAAATAAAAATCATAAAAATTAAATAAAAAGAAAATAAAATTCTCTCTCTCTTGTACATAATACATGTATATATACTTCCTTCTATATTTATTATATACCTATAAATAAATAATAAAATAAAACAAAAATTATTTTGTACTCCAAAAATTATGTTGTGAATAAATAAAATACAAAATTGGGGTATTTTTGTAAAAAAATAAATTAAAAATAATTGTACAAAATACATAGGAATATTTTATTCATATATAATACTCTATATTGTATATAGACTAAATTATTTTTTAAAAAAGTAAATAAAAATCACAAAAAAATTCCTTGAGAAATATGAACACTTTTCATTTTATTCATTTTTAAATTTAAATTCATTTATTTTTTTAATTAATTTATTTTTGATTTTCCCTACTATTTTGTCTTGTAGTATATTTTGTCTTTCCCCCCTGATGCCTCTGATTGGTCCACGCAGGATTGTTGACCTGGGTCAACCCATTCTTCCAGGGCTTGACCCAACCCGACTACTTCACCGGACCTTCTTCTCCAAATTTTCCTGGGGCAGATCATGGGTGCCCTCGCCCCGATTCCTCGCTCGCACCTTCCCCGTGGATCCAAGGCCCTCGCTGATCCCTAGGAAGGCGTGGATCTTCCTCGGTTCGCGTGCTCTCGCCAATTTCTTCCAGCCTCCTAGGAATTGCTAAAAAGCCTCTCTTCCTCTCCCCTAGAATGGCAGCTCGTGCCTCGCTCCCATTTCTTGCCCTAGTCACCTCCATCTGAGTGACACCTGCCTGGAGCGCCACTTGGCGGTCAATTTGGTGCAGTAAAGCCGAAGCTCCCCCTTCGTGGCTGGACCTCCACTGCAAATAGCCTCTCCCGACTTCCGCATTGAGGTCGAGGCCATCACCCTGACGACCACCCTCGCCTAGAGCTCAGGAACACTCCTAGACCTTTAGGTAACCCTTTTATCCTTCGCCTTTGTCCATTCGATCAGATCTTTACTTTCATCGCCATCGTACATTTGCCGGCTCCGACCAGCCGGTCGAAGCCCCGCTACCGACTTCCAGCCGCTTCGATCGAATCCCACAGTCACTCCCCATCTAGCTCCGCAACCTGATCACCCTGACCCTCGTCCATCAGGTCGAGATTGGGATTTAGATTTCCCCTACCGCATTCGCCAGAAATCGAACCTCATCCGCCACCGCTTCTTTAGTCTTCAGCTTCAATAACCCAGACCGGAGCATAGCCCCGAGTCTTGGCTTTTCTTTGCAGGTACCCTTGCGCCTTGAGGAGCCCTATCAATATTTCGGCTGCGCAGCAGAGCCACTCTAGCCAAAGCTTTGCCATCCAATCCATCCGACCGTCCTCCGGATGATCAGACCCCCCCTGCTCGATGCGGAGTGCCTCCCCAGAGGTGCTCGACCTGTTGGATCCCTGATCACCCTTGAGGATTCGCCCTGGTTCCCGTTCGAAGTTCGCCAGCTCCCAGTTCGTCCACCATCCTCCATCATCGTTGGATGGAGAGCGGAACACCAGTTCGCATCTGAGTCGTCCGCTGCTGCAACTGTCAGACCGTTGGATATTAGATTTGACGTCCACCTGAGCCCCACGTCCCCGACCATTCTGGAGCGTCAGATCTGACACCTGCCGCGATCAGAGCCACACATCCACACCCACACCAGCGACCGCCACGTGGCCCCCACGAGGGCCTTACGTGCTGCAAGGGTATATTTCCCTTTTTACCCTGCATTTGTTTCTGTTTATGTCTTAGTCTGTAAAATAAAAGTTGTAGTTGAACTTATTTGCATTCCAGTCACTATAGTTTCTGGTATTTGCTATTTAGTCCTCCCTGTCTGGAGGCACGTGTGGTCACGTAAACAGTGGTGTTTTTGCACTATTAGCCCTGAAAATTTTCTATGTTAATGTTTGAATGGATGTTTTCTGAAATTGCACTATGCCCCTATGAATGTTGAATTACACGTGTGCTGGATTTAATTGGAAAATTTACAGATACCCCCCTGTACTTTTTGTGCTTATTATTATTTAATCCAGAAACTTAAAATAATTGCACTTGAGTCGCTACAACCTATGTGTTTGGTTTTTAATTAAATAAATATCAAAACTACTCAAAAAATTCCCAAAAAATTACCAGTAGCTCCTGCCACTATGTAATATTTTTGGTAATTTATGTGATGTATTTTGAGTTTATTTGTTATTTTCAAAAAAAATAAAAAACCCTAAAATAGAGTCTGTCTAATTTAGAAAATCCATCTAAAAATCATTTTAAACATTCTAAAAAAAATCTTGTGTGTGTGTGTGTTTTGATTGTGTAGCATTTTTATTGCATTATCTTTTTGAAACCACTAAAAATTAAAAAATACCTAAAATCTTGTAAAAATTACTAAAAATTCCATAAAAAACAAAAAAAATGTGTTTTCAAGTTCTGTAGTTAGATTTTATTTTCCATTTTGACATAAAATTGCAGCCATGAATTTAGGGGCATTTTAAACATTTTAAAAGTGCCTTTTTATCCAGGCTGTACAATGTTTGCTTGCTTTGCCTTTATTTTATTTTTAAAAAATTCTATAATAATAAAAAAAATTCAAAAAATACCCAAAAACATTTGAATATTTTAAAAACAAAAAAATATTTTTATTTTGAAAATTTGGTGATCTTAATAAAAATCATTGAATTGAGATTACTTTTATTTTCCTATTCCTTTTCTTATTAAAAAGTTTAAAAAATTTGCAAAATAAAAACCACCAAAAGTTTGTCTTTTTATTTTTGATTTCTTACCTACTTCATAAGACTATCTCCTGCCCCTTGTGTTCGACCTTGGTGGCTATACAAGGTTAAATAACTAGCAAGACCGCTTCTTTTGATTTTTATGCTCGATTGATTTTATTGGTGGTCTGATTTTTCTCGATTGATCGTGCCTTGCAATTTGGGTCGCAACGACCTTAGATTTTACTTAACCCGAGTTGCCTTGGGCCTTCTTCACTCGATCGAAGGTTTTCTGGAGGGAATTCATCCAGCATCCTCTCTTACCGTCGGATGGCCCCGCTCTGCTAGAATCGATCACAACTACCCGACTAGTTCAGCTTTATGGCTGTTAGATCGGCAATGCACTGCCAGATCCAACCGCACATCCTCGACAGCCTCTGCACCATCAGATCCGCAGGCGGCAGTGATCAGAGTTGTACATCCACGACACCATCCACGCATGCCATGTGCCTCCTCAAGGTATTTTACATCTTTTACCCCCATACTTTTATGTTTTATTAATAGTTCTGTAAATAAAGTTGTAGTTTGAGTATTTTGCAGTTTGGACCTTGTAGTTTGGCATATTTGCATTTCTGTCCTGGTTGACTGAACTCATGTGCTATCTCACGTGTGTAACTGGTGTATTTGCATGATATATCCCCATGCTTTTTACTGTTGTGCTTTGAATAGAAGTTTTTAAATATTTGCAGTTATACCCTTGTGCGTGTGAATATTCAGCATGTGTGTTTTTTATTGGACTTTTTGCATAATGGGCCCGGAACTTTTTATAAGAGTTAATATTTGGCCTGAAACTTTTGTATAATTGCATTTAGGTCCCTGCTTGTTGTGTGCATTGTTTTTCATCAAATAAATACCTAATTAACTCCAAACATTCCCAAAAATTACAGTTAGCTCCTGCTAACACGTAATATTTATGGAAATTTTTGTAAATTAATATAGTTTTATTTGATATTTTCTAAAAATAAAAAACACCTAAAAACTATTCTATCTATTTTCTAAATAACCTAAAAAATATATAAATTGTTTTAAAAATTACAAAAAAATAGAGTTTGCTTATCTTTATGTGTTTTACCTTCAATATCATTTTTGTTGCATTATCCCTTATAAAAATCCTAAAAATCACAAAACTCCATTCAAAACCCTTAACATTAACTTTTCTGTCCATGATTCATTAACTTTTCTGTCGCATTTTGTCTTAAAACCCTTAACAAATACATGTAAATACTCACTAATTCTCATATTTTAACAAAACCCCATTCATGTGTAAATACTCACTTTTAACCACTAAATTCATGTAAATAAATAAAGAACCAGAAAAAGAAAGATAAAGGTATATGGAATATATGTATATATATGTAATATGACTTAAACTATAAATATAACTGTAAGATATATTTATAGCCTAACCCCCGAGACCAAGTCAGCATGAATTGGTCGACAAACCAAAAAGTAGGGGGAGATAAGGAAAGAAAACCAATAAAAATAATTTATCTCATGTATATACACTCTTCATTATTTATAAATAAATACAAAACTTCAAAGAATTTTAATTATTTCATCTTAACTTATTCTTCATTAAATCTTTCTCCTAATTACTCATAAAAATATAAATAAAAATATAAAAATAAGTTAAAAATATTACCCTGTAAATATGCCAAGAAATCTAGCTTACAACTTGTCAAAATCTCAACTTCCGAACATCATAACTTCCTCATACAAACTCCAATTTCACTCTACTCACCTTTAAAGTTCATAAAATAATATTATCTAATTAATGAAGGTGATTTCACTGAATTCGGAGTCCGTTTGCAAAAAGTCGGTTTTGGGACCAAAAGACAAAGGGGTTTCTGGGCTATTTATTTTATGTAACACACCTTATTTATTATTTTCTTAATTTTATAATTTTTAAATTATTTCATGATCCTCTAGTTTCACCATAAATTATTTCATAATTTTTGGAGACTATTTATTATTTTTATAAAATCAAACAACCCAAAATATAGGTATATTTGACCTATAGAGACACTTCCTCTATTTATTAAAATATGTAGATTAAGTCATAAAAATCTATAAAAATTTGTATAAGTCTTATTTAAGGCCTTAATAATTAATAAAATATAAAATTAATTTTTACTTAATTATTTATTAAATTAAAAATACAACACCTATTTATTAATACATATTTATTAATAAAATATTTATATTTGAAATAATATTTATTATTTATTAAAAGTAATTATACTATAATTTAGAAAATAAATATATTTAACTTTCTTGTATTTATACCTATTTAAAATAACGTAATTTACTAATTTATATTTAATTTATAAGTATTTATAGCATCTGGGCCAACCAGGTGCTGACACGTGTCAGCACCTGGAGCCTTCTTCCCCAAGAAGGCCTGCCGACTTCTGTCCCAACAACCCAACTTCTAACCATTTTCCCGCCTAATCTCTAACTCCTCCGATCCATCCCGACCCTCCATCCTATTCTCCTAACAACCAGCTACACCGCCAGCCCTTAGATCTTGGCTTGGAGCCCACGAAATCCACCTATAAAAGGCCCCCAAGATCGCCATTTATCATCATCTTCTTCCACCTTAAGCTTTTCAGCTCCAGGTTGTTCGACCACCCCAACTTCCTAGCCTTGTTCCCAACCACTCGAGCGGTGACAGCGCCGGAGGAGGAGCTCGCGAGGAAGAGGAGTCGAAGGAGAAGGGATCCAAGGTGTACAATCACCTTGCATCGCCGCCAAGCGCTGCGTAGAGCTCCGGCGAGGTCGACCGTCGAGCAGCTTCTTCCAGGTCATACACCCGGATTTTCCATAGACCACTTCCTCCATTTTGCTATTTTCTTTCTCGAGCATCGTGCCACGATTAGCGTGGCTAATCACGCATTTAGTTAGCCTAATTACCCTTCTTTAACGCCACATCAAAACTTTCTTTAGAATCGATTCACATTCATCTCAAATCATTCATCGAATCGTCGTCTTTTTCGCATCTGGACATTTGGCTGGAAATGTATGCATTTTCTTCACTTTGAAGCTCAACTTCTTAATATCTCGGCCGATTCCATGAGAATCGAGCACAGCATTTGATTAATTGCAGGTCCAGGTCCATCGCTTGCCATTCATTTGGATCGGAAATATCCTCAACGTCATCAAAATCGTGCTCGAATTTGGAGCTCCAGAACAACTCTCAAGCACCAGTGCCGAGACCACCTCCTTCATCGGGCCACCGCCATCGCTCGGAGCACCGCCATCACCAACTCCACCGCGGGCGAGCTCGAGGGGTGGAGGAGCCACCCCTCTGGCCCCGCAGGCGAGCCATCGACGTCGGGGATCGACCGTGATAATTTGGAGAAGAGAGCCGTCCGCCATAGCTCAAACAACCTCAAGAACCGACGACGCACAGTTAGCCGCCACGTGGCACCGCGAGGAGCGTCGATCGCGCTTGAAACGTTCTGATCTTGGCCGTTCAATCTGAAACGGTAGGAAATTTGCAACATAAACCCAGCTGAAGTTCCAGAATTCAAGCCGCCGCCCAAGTTTTGTATAATTACATTTAGGTCCGTCCGCAGGGACCTAAGTGTAAGAGTTTGTTATTTTTCTTGCAGAACAGTCCTTTTTGGACCTTTTTGAGAACAAATATTAATTAGTTTTTTTACGCTTATGCCCCTGGGCTGTAGGGGCTATATCTTGTCCGTTTGACCTCAGATTCAGACGATTCTTGAGGGGTAGTTACACAACTACCCTAACTATATAGTATAAAGTTTTCGCGGCTTTTCGATGAGTTTTTAACGTGATTTGATTTTCTCGAAAACCGCCTCGTTTTGATTTGTTTTCTTGTGCAGTTCGAGTACGCGGCTCGAACCTCGTTCACCCCTACTATATAGTATCACCTATATTCTATCCACCTACTATATAATACATAAATCTT
This sequence comes from Ottelia alismoides, assembly GCA_037367405.1. Taxonomy (NCBI): domain Eukaryota; kingdom Viridiplantae; phylum Streptophyta; class Magnoliopsida; order Alismatales; family Hydrocharitaceae; genus Ottelia; species Ottelia alismoides. The sequence continues at coordinate 84,355 of JAZKJV010003548.1, read as the reverse complement.
TTGCAAAATATCCCTTTTTGAAAATTAAATAAAAATTTGAAAAGAATAAAATCAAATAAAAAGTACAAAAATAAAAACCACTAAAAAAAAGCCTTCTGACTTAGAGAAGAATTAAAATAAGATTACGAAGAAGAAAAATTAGGGAATATATTCTGCCTCCTTGAGTTCGACCCAGGAACACTTGCCTAGTTAAATATTAGTGAAACGGTTTTCCGACAAAAAACCGTAAAATTTGTTTGATAAGTTTTCTTCTCTTCTCGTTTCGCGGTTCTTTCTTCTGCTACAACCGACACCTCATTCTCTTCTTTAAACAAGAAGTGAAGGCTCGCGAAACGAGGCTTATCAAAATGGCGCCGTTGCCGGGGAGGCGTTAGATTCCCTTGATTTTTCGTTTTTCGTGATTTTATTATTTTTCTTCTCTTTGTTTTTCGTACGGTTTTTCGTACGGCTTTTTCGTGTTTTGTTTTCCTTTCTTGTTTTCTTTACGGCTTTCTCGGCTTTCTCGATATTATTTTGTGCTAATCATCTTTGCAGGGCCTGCAAAATCAACCGGTTTCCTCGGAAGCCGAGTCAGTTGAAAGGGCAGAGGTCGGCTCCTTCTTCACGAGTCGACTGCAGAGGAGCAGAGATTTAGTATCCTTTTATTTGAGAGAGAAAGGGAGAGAGTTGTACTAGCTTAATAAAATTTTCATTTTTTTTAGGGGCTTGATTCATCGGATACCGTGTATCTGGTGAATCAAGGCACCCACTGCGGCTTTTATCGCTTATCGGTTTTCCGCGGTTTTCTAGATGCTTGCTTAGGATTTTTCGCTCTATCTACTTGTGCCTCGTAGCTAGTTTTAGGACTTGCAACCTAGGTGCTTGCTCTAGGGTTTTAACAAAAAGACAAAAATAGACGTTGTTTGAAAATACATAAAAAATTGCAAAATTAAAAATTGGGACTGCTAAAAATATCTGACCAAAAACCGTAAAATCGATTCAATTGATTTGGGGAGAGTAACCCCCGCACATTTCTCAGAGTGCGCGAGTTGAGAGCCGACACTTAAGGATAGAGACAAAACCCCGTATTTCTTGCGGGATACTACTGGATCCATACACCTGATCGCTGTTCCTCAGTGGGTAAGCTCGGGTAGCCGGAAACGGTCCGGGTTTACTTAGCAGAGTGGGAGGTTTAGAGGACACTGCGCAAGGCTCCGTCCTCAAGTAACACGGGTAGCCGAAAACGGTCCGTACTTACTCCCATACTGGCTGAGTGCGAGTGGTCTCGCGTAAGGATTCGGGTCAGTGTCTTGGAGAAACTATCAGTCTCCTATTGGCTTGCTCAGCCCGCGTAACCGCAACGATTGCTAAAACAACCCTAAAACAGAAAAGATAAAAAGACCGAACTCTTACGATCTTCATCAGGGTTGAGTTGGTGAAAACGGGGTTTGCCTTGTGTTTGTTTGCGGGGCGTGAGTTTTCCGCGGCTTTCGCATTCCTTCTTCTCTTGAATCGTACACGTGCTCTCCCAATCTTCTCTTGACATCGAAGATGACGTCTCGACGGCTTTTCGGCTCAGACTCTGTGAGCTTTCAACCGTCCACCGTCGAGCGTATGTCTTCACAGGCTCGGAATGACCCTCTTCCCGAGCTGGTCCCATCCGATCTCGAGGCGCGTCAGACCCAGACTCCCTCGCCTCTAGGCCAGATCATTGAGGCAGACCTTCGCCTCAATACAGAATCCAAATATCCTGAGTATTTCTCGATGAGTTCTTACGAGAGTTTCCATTTTCCAGACGATCAGATGGCTCGTGGGAAAGCATCGGCAGTAGAAGAGAGGCCAACAGCTGAGGATCATCCGGAAGGAAGAGCAGATCTGAACGGAGATGTCACAACAGGTATTCTCGACACACTTCAGCAGATGAATCTACAGATTCGAGAACAGTTTAGAGTTCAGACCGAGTTGCAGGCTGAATTAGCCGCAATCAGAGTAGGGGCCGGGAACCAGTTACCGCATGCGGTTCCCGCTACTTTACGGGACGAGTATGACCCGGGCGCTCGAACGCTCCATCATTGGATTCGGCTACCGCCGAATCAAGGGCCATACGAACTCCGACCGTCCTTCATTTCTTTGCTTCCCAAGTACTATGGGAATGCCGCAGAGGAGCCGTTCACGTTTTTACAGCAGTTCGAGATGATATGCGGAACGACCTGCTATCCAGGAGTGACACAGGAAGCCGTGCGCCTAAAGGCTTTTCCTTTTGCCTTAGCCGATAAAGCCCTTTATTGGCTAAGCCATCTAGGGAGAGAAATCTCCACTTGGGATGACCTAAAGTCCACCTTTCTGCGCAAGTATTTCCCTCTAGGAAGGACGAACATGATGAGGAGTCAGATCTCCAACTTCACGCAATTATCGAATGAATCATTCCATGAGGCATGGGATCGATTCAAGGACCTGACAGAGAGATGTCCTCATCATGAGATACCAATGAAGGTGCTAGTACAGAATTTTTTCGGAGGACTCCAGCCGGAAATTCAGGGGCTAGTTAGTGCCGCATGTGGCGGCAGTTACTTGAACAAGGATGCCGAGTCAGTCTGGGCCATCTTCGAAGGAATGGCCGAGAACTCGAGAGTTGTAGACTCTACTCGGGCATATCAGAAAGCCCCGCAACCACCACATCACCGAGAGCATCACAAGGTGGCAATTATAGCAGACTCTGAATCCAACACCAACATGAGCTTCATTGGTGAGAAATTAACGTTGGTGGACGTGATTCACAAGCAGGTCCAAGACCTACAGCCGCTGTGAGAGTTGGAGAAACTCTCATCTCTACCTCAGCAGCTGAGTGATCTTCCGAAGAAGGTCTCTGATCTTCAACTTCAGTACCAGCAGAGTCATACTTCTTCACAGACAACACGGAGGATCGCACCCGCTCCACCCACCCGTCAGATACATTATGTTCAGAGCGAGCCCGAGATTCCGCAGATTGATTGGCATGAGGATCAGTCTCATGCCAATGCTGGCCAGGTCATCAGCACTGCAGCGATGGAGGTGGAGCCGCAAGCCACTTTCGAGATCAATGAGATTTGGTATACTCCAGTTCAACATCCGAGTATACCGAATCATCAACAGCAGCAGCCGTACGGTCATCCGCAGCATGGACGTCCGCAATTCCAGCACCGCCAGAATTTCACGACGCCGCAGTCTCATCCGAACGTCTACCATCAGAGACCGCAGCCTACTTATCAGCAACCTGCCCATTTTTCACCGAACTATTCTTTTCAGCAGCCGCAGCAATCTTCCTCTACACCACAGCGCTACTCCCAGCCGTCCACATCTCAGCACTTCACGCTAAAGCAGGAGAGAGGAGCAAGCCAGGGACCCCATACCGAACCAGAGATGTCTTCACAGGCCCAGGCGCTCAACCAGATTATGGACATGCTCAGTACGCTCCAGATCGCACACAAGACAGAAATAGAGCAGGTTAACCGTCGTCTGGACGAGTTAACCGTGCCGAAGACCACTCTCCCAGCCCAGCCTCAGATGAATCCGAACAACAAGAGGAGGCATCCAGATCAGGTAGATACTACAGGTAAGATCTCGTTTCCTGAATTTTTGTCTAACTTCATTCGTCTCAGGAGCGGTAGATCACCGCAAACACCTACTGGAGAGGAGAGAGAACCCGAGGAGCACGAGCATGATCCGAATGCCGAGGAGGAGGAACCGCAAGAGGATGAGGACGTACAATCAAGAGAAGGGAGCAATGCCAACAGTTCAGATATGGATATTGGCGACTCAGATGACGATATCACGCCAGATCAGGCAGAATCCCCAGAGAAAAACATTTCTTCCCCTGTCTTAGAGAGTTTTGTAAATAATTCTGAGACTCTCGATGTACAAGCTGATTCCAATGATTTCAATAAAAGTTCTGATTTTCTGACTCCTGACTTTATTCCTTTTCCCGATGCTTTGTTTGGAAAAGGAAAGAAAAAGACCAAAAATAATCCTGAATCTCCACAATTTGAAAAGTTGCTCAAAGATCATATCTTTCTGAAGATCCCGCTCCATGATGCCTTAGATCAATTTCCTACGCTTAAAAATCAATTGAAAAACAGATGCACCACGCGTAGGAAAAAGAGATCTCGAACAGAAAAGCATGTTTTGACTAAGGCTACATCCTGTGCGATACAGAATAAGCTTCCAAAGAAGAAAAAAGACTCAGGTGAACATTATGTCAGATGCGAGATCGCAAAAGCCGAATTCGATCGCACTCTATTAGATAACGGTTCCTCGATCAATCTTATACCCGCTTCCTTACTCGAGAAGCTCGAGTTAGGTCCTCTTTACAAATCTCGCGCGATTCTTCAGTTTGCTGATAGATCCGTAAAGAGACCTAAGGGTATACTTAGGAACGTTATCGTAACCGTGCAGGGTCTGCAATTCCCCGTAGATTTTACGGTTCTAGAGATGAATTGCCCTGCACAGTTACACCTTGCCCCGATCATTCTCGGGAGGCCTTTTCTACAGACCGCAAAGGCTCTCTTCGATTATGATACAGGGAAGGTATCTTTTCGCGCCGAGGGCGAAAAGGTACATATAGAGATGGCGAGAGAATCAAACACTTCCAGTGATGCATCTTCAGATTTTCTGAGTTCTTTAGCCTCCTGCGATTACATGGATGAGGTTCGCCTTGACGACCTCGAAAGATACCAGGTAGAAACCCAAGAATGTTTGACAGAGGACGGGTCTGAGACTTTAGGAGGAAGCTCTTCCGATGGAACTTTATATTTTAGTCTGGATGATGATGAGCAAAGGGATCAGACTTTTGAGGATATTAATGCAGATCTTTCAGATTCAGAGGGTATACATAAGTCCTCCATCTCAGATGAATCAGAATTTTATCTAGTTGACTTATTCTCTTCTGATCATTCTGAGGAGTCGGATGATGTCTCGAACATCTTCTGTAGTCTGACTTTAGAGCACATTGAGATGGTGAATAATCAGAATGCAGACACATCACCTACCGACACAAATCCCCATACAGATATAGATGATGTTGCAGCAGATCCAGATACTACCTTGCCAGAACTCAAGACTTTGCCACCAAACATGAAATATGCCTTCCTTGCGGGTCCACATCAGCAGTTTCCGGTCATTATCAGCTCAACTTTGACCGATGATCAAGAATCTCGTCTGATGGAGATTCTAGAAAGAAACCGCAAGGCTATTGGGTGGACTGTATCCAATCTCCGCGGGATTAATCCTGCTTTGTGTTCACATCACATCTATCTCGATCATGACAGCAAACCCTCCAGAGAGTTTCAGCGTAGGCTGAATCCGGTTTTACGAGAAGTTGTTAAGAAAGAGATCACGAAATGGTGTGACGCATGGTTCATTTATCCTATCTCCAACTCCGAATGGGTTAGCCCATTACATGTTGTCCCGAAGAAGTCGGGAATTCAGATGGTGAAAAATGAGAGTGGAGAGGAGATTCCAAAGAGAGTAACCACGTCGTGGCGAGTATGTGTTGATTACAAGAAACTTAACACCGCGACGAAGAAGGACCACTTCCCTTTGCCTTTCATAGACCAGGTCATCGAACGGTTGGCAGGGAACGAGTACTTCTGTTTCCTTGACGGTTACTCCGGATACAACCAGGTATCAATTGCTCCAGAAGACCAGGAGAAAACCACCTTCACTTGTCCGTTTGGCACGTATGCCTTTAGACGGATGCCCTTTGGATTGTGCAACGCTCCCGCAACTTTCCAAAGGTGTATGCTCGCTATTTTTGCGGATATGGTCGGTGATTTTCTAGAGGTTTTTATGGATGACTTTTCGGTCTATGGTGAGTCATTTGACGATTGTTTAGCGCACCTAGACCAGGTTTTGAAAAAGTGTTGTGAGGTAGATCTCGTTCTGTCATGGGAAAAGAGCCATTTTATGGTTACTCACGGGATCGTGTTGGGGCACGTCATCTCCCAGCGAGGCATGGAGGTTGACCCTGCCAAGGTGGACGTCATCAAGAAACTCAAGCCACCATCCAACATCAAACAGTTACGGTCATTTCTGGGGCACGTCGGCTTTTATCGACGGTTTATTCAAGACTTCTCCAAGATTGCCCGACCATTAACTGAATTGTTAGGCAAAGACATCGAGTTCGTTTTAAATGATAAATGTCTTCATGCCTTCCTCACACTTAAAGAAAAGATAATCAGTGCTCCTGTCCTACAGCCGCCTGATTGGTCTCTACCCTTCGAGATCATGACGGATGCATCAGATTTTGCGGTCGGGGTTGTATTAGGGCAGAGGAGGAATGGACTTCCCATAGCTATACACTATGCCAACAAGACTTTAGATGATGCGCAGAGAAACTACATAGTAACAGAGAAAGAGATGTTGGCAGTAGTGTTTGCACTAGACAAATTTCGATCTTATTTACTTGGCTCCAAGATCACAGTTTATACAGACCACTCAGCTATCAGATTTTTGATGGAAAAGAAGCATGCCAAGGCACGCCTTCTTAGATGGATTCTTTTACTTCAGGAATTTGATTTGGATATTAAGGATAAACCTGGAGTAAAGAATGTGGTAGCTGATCACCTCTCCCGATTACAGTCAAATCAGCCTTCAGATGAGTACACGCCAGAGATCGCAGAGAGATTTCCAGACGAGAGTATCTTTGCGGTGACAGAACTTCCGTGGTATGCAGATATAGTGAACTTTCTGGTCACACAGAAAAGTCCTCAAGGTTGGCCGAGGAACAGAGTTGAGAAACTCGTTTCTGAGTCACGATACTACCATTGGGAGGATCCGATTCTTTTTCGCGAAGGACCGGATTGCGTTTACAGGCGATGTATTCCTCAAGAGGAATATAATAGTGTCCTCACTTTGTGTCATTCTCTAGAATCAGGAGGACATCATTCAGGGAAGAGGACAGCACAGAAGGTACTGCAGAGCGGATTATGGTGGCCGACTCTTACCAGAGATGCTTGCACATTCGTGAAGAGTTGCCCAGAATGTCAGAGAGCTGTAGGGACAATCAGTGCCAGAGATGCAATGCCGATGCGACCCGTCATTATTTGCGAGATTTTTGACGCATGGGGCATAGATTTTATGGGACCGTTCCCTTCTAGCAGCGGCTTTGAGTACATCCTTCTCGCTGTAGATTATGTTAGCAGATGGGTGGAGGCTATACCCGCACGAACCGCAGACAGTAAGACCGTTTGTAAGTTCCTAAGGGAACATATCATTTCGCGGTTCGGAATCCCTCGTATTCTTATCTCTGATGGGGGTAGCCATTTCATTAATAAGGAGGTGAAAAAGCTAGTGAAACAATACAGCATTGATCACAGAGTAGCTTCTCCTTATCACCCACAAACGAATGGCATGGCCGAAGTTTCAAATAGGGAGGTAAAATCAATTCTTCAGAAGTTAGTACGTACGGATAGGAAGAATTGGTCACTTCTTCTAGACCAAGTTCTTTGGTCTTATCGTACTGCATATAAGACTCCCTTAGGTACTTCACCATTCAGGCTAGTTTATGGAAAGCCGTGCCACTTGCCCGTAGAGATCATGCACAAATCTGAGTGGGCAATCCGAGAAATTTTGATGGATATGCAGAAAGCAGGAGCCAAGAGGAAGTTAGATCTGAATGAGCTGGTAGAAATCCGCAATCAAGCATATGAGAACACACTGATCTATAAGGACAAAGTGAAGAAATGGCATGACAGACACATCCGACACAAGAGCTTTGTCCCTGGGCAGAAAGTCTGGTTGTTCAATGCAAGGTTGAGAATTTTTCCCGGCAAATTGAAAAGCAAGTGGGAAGGACCGTACATAGTCAGAACGGTGCACGACAATGGCAGTATTACGATATCAGATGTGTCACCTGGTGCAGAACCGTTCGTGGTTAACGGGCAGATGCTGAAGCATTTCGTAGAGAATACTGATCATCTGGCCCGTACTAAAGTGATCTATTTTGTACAGGAATCATGATCATTCTTTTACTCCTTCCTGTACAAATCCTTTTGAGCCATTCGGGAGATTCACAACACTTGTATATTCTTCATAGATCACAATCGTCCCCGTTTTTCCTTGTCTTCTATACTTAGGATACCAGATCCTAAGTATAGGGGGGACTGATTGCCCGTTGATTTACGTTTTATTTTTGTACTAATTCTTTTGTATAGCCATTCTTTTTCACGAATCACTGATCCCCAATTTTTGGCTACATTCTTTTTATACATAGGATGCCTTATCCTAAGTATAGGGGGGACCGAGTGATTTCGATGATTTCGTATTCCTTCCTTTTGAATTCTTCGTTAGTTATCCTTTTCATTCAGTCATCCCGTTTTTGCTCCCTCATAATACTTACGATGACCAGATCGTAAGTATAGGGGGGGTTGACTGACTTGACATCGATATCCCTTTTTCATCCACTTTTACTTAGCACGAGTTATGCCCTCCTTTTTCTCTTTTAACGCTATGAGGACATAGCTCAAGCTAAGTATAGGGGGGTGCGTATATATTGTATATATACTTTCGGTCATAACTCGTACTTTATGTATTTTCTATACCTATAAAATCCATAAAAAGTGGGTACGGGTTAATTTAAAATACACTCTCTTATTTATAAAATTTTGGTAAATAAGTAAAATATGCTTAAAACTTGTAATTAAAACTTGTAATTAAAAATTTGTACTTAAAATCTGTATAATACTTATTTAAAATCTTATTTAATAAAACTTGTATAAAAATCATTCAACCCTTGTAAAATACTCTGTAGATAAAATTTGTAAAATACATTAGACATCTAACTTAAATAAAATTTATCTTATAAAATTTGTGAATAAAATCTTGTTTATAAAAATCATAAAATCCATAAAAAATACAAAGTCCTAAAATTTGTAAAAAATACAAAATCCTTAAAATCCATAAAAATGAGTAAAATCCAGAAAATATACTTCGCAAAAACATGGTTGCATTTGGATTCGCATTTTTCAGAATAAATTTGATTTCCGGGACTAAGGACTGAGTCTAGTCTAAAGGATGGAGCTTGATTACGGCCTTTAACTTTCATTGTAAGGAGCCTGATTAGGAACTGGAATTTAGACTCTTCAGGTCTGGTCACTTAAATCTTTGGGTTCCGTAAGACCATATTCGGGAAATCAAGTCATCAGAGCTTAAGTAGATCACTTGGAGTCATCCGTACAACTCTTCACCAGTGAACCAATCTTGAACACATGCACTCTGCACTTAGCTCAACTCGCATGGAGTTCCGAAGGACAGTACACCTTGGTAGTGCATTCTTATCCTTATCTTTGCGGCATTGACGTCTAAAGACGGGAGAGATTGGGGTTGCGATAGTTGCTTCGGATGAGGGAAGGATCCGCTGACACAATTTTTCTAAGACCTCAAAAAATGGACGGATTAAAAAGATTCTATAACCGTCGAGGCACAAAAGATGAATGTAGTGCAAGCAAATTACAAAGTCAAAGCAAAGCAGAAGCCACCAAATAGACCAAACTGGTCAAAGCTTCCACCAAATATGCCTGCACATCTTAGTGGAGACTCAACTACACCGGTTGGGCTTCACAAGGAGATGCGTCTACACTGGTCGCACTCCACTTCTTTTCTCATTCTTCTAACTTCTCCCTATATTCGATTGTGGACATAGCAGAACTGAACTCAGAAGGGAATACCTCCCTCCCCGAGGAAAGAGTAGCGAGATGAGGAAGCCATAGGAGTGTATAGCCGGGATTGACGGTTTCTTCGGTTCTCTAAGCAGGAAGAGCTAAATCAATTCACACACTGTACAAGTTGACTTCAAAGATGATAGAGTTTGCGATATGAATAAGTGAGTCTGAACTAGCCGATGAAGTGATCTCGAGTACGGATTATGGAACTTGAAGACTGTTGAGGATGAAATCCTAATCCTAGTTAAGGTTCCGACAAAATGCTTGTTTCAGGCCTGATCGAGCTCTGTCCTTGGTCTGTTCTCATGAATTGGTTTAGGAAAACAAATTCATTCTAACTTTCTTTCTTTTTCACTTACTTTTTCAAAATAAGTGTTTGCTAAGGGACTAGCAAAGTTTAAGTATAGGGGGTTGATGAATCCATGATTCATTAACTTTTCTGTCGCATTTTGTCTTAAAACCCTTAACAAATACATGTAAATACTCACTAATTCTCATATTTTAACAAAACCCCATTCATGTGTAAATACTCACTTTTAACCACTAAATTCATGTAAATAAATAAAGAACCAGAAAAAGAAAGATAAAGGTATATGGAATATATGTATATATATGTAATATGACTTAAACTATAAATATAACTGTAAGATATATTTATAGCCTAACCCCCGAGACCAAGTCAGCATGAATTGGTCGACAAACCAAAAAGTAGGGGGAGATAAGGAAAGAAAACCAATAAAAATAATTTATCTCATGTATATACACTCTTCATTATTTATAAATAAATACAAAACTTCAAAGAATTTTAATTATTTCATCTTAACTTATTCTTCATTAAATCTTTCTCCTAATTACTTATAAAAATATAAATAAAAATATAAAAATAAGTTAAAAATATTACCCTGTAAATATGCCAAGAAATCCAGCTTACAACTTGTCAAAATCTCAACTTCCGAACATCATAACTTCCTCATACGAACTCCAATTTCACTCTACTCACCTTTAAAGTTCATAAAATAATATTATCTAATTAATGAAGGTGATTTCACTGAATTCGGAGTCCGTTTGCAAAAAGTCGGTTTTGGGACAAAAAGACAAAGGGGTTTCTGGGCTATTTATTTTATGTAACACACCTTATTTATTATTTTCTTAATTTTATAATTTTTAAATTATTTCATGATCCTCTAGTTTCACCATAAATTATTTCATAATTTTTGGAGACTATTTATTATTTTTATAAAATCAAACAACCCAAAATATAGGTATATTTGACCTATAGAGACACTTCCTCTATTTATTAAAATATGTAGATTAAGTCATAAAAATCTATAAAAATTTGTATAAGTCTTATTTAAGGCCTTAATAATTAATAAAATATAAAATTAATTTTTACTTAATTATTTATTAAATTAAAAATACAACACCTATTTATTAATACATATTTATTAATAAAATATTTATATTTGAAATAATATTTATTATTTATTAAAAGTAATTATACTATAATTTAGAAAATAAATATATTTAACTTTCTTGTATTTATACCTATTTAAAATAACATAATTTACTAATTTATATTTAATTTATAAGTATTTATAGCATCTGGGCCAACCAGGTGCTGACACGTGTCAGCACCTGGAGCCTTCTTCCCCAAGAAGGCCTGCCGACTTCTGTCCCAACAACCCAACTTCTAACCATTTTCCTGCCTAATCTCTAACTCCTCCGATCCATCCCGACCCTCCATCCTATTCTCCTAACAACCAGCTACACCGCCAGCCCTTAGATCTTGGCTTGGAGCCCACGAAATCCACCTATAAAAGGCCCCCAAGATCGCCATTTATCATCATCTTCTTCCACCTTAAGTTTTTCAGCTCCAGGTTGTTCGACCACCCCAACTTCCTAGCCTTGTTCCCAACCACTCGAGCGGTGACAGCGCCGGAGGAGGAGCTCGCGAGGAAGAGGAGTCGAAGGAGAAGGGATCCAAGGTGTACAATCACCTTGCATCGCCGCCAAGCGCTGCGTAGAGCTCCGGCGAAGTCGACCGTCGAGCAGCTTCTTCCAGGTCATACACCCGGATTTTCCATAGACCACTTCCTCCATTTTGCTATTTTCTTTCTCGAGCATCGTGCCACGATTAGCGTGGCTAATCACGCATTTAGTTAGCCTAATTACCCTTCTTTAACGCCACATCAAAACTTTCTTTAGAATCGATTCACATTCATCTCAAATCATTCATCGAATCATCGTCTTTTTCGCATCTGGACATTTGGCTGGAAATGTATGCATTTTCTTCACACTTTGAAGCTTAACTTCTTAATATCTCGGCCGATTCCATGAGAATCGAGCACAGCATTTGATTAATTGCAGGTCCAGGTCCATCGCTTGCCATTCATTTGGATCGGAAATATCCTCAACGTCATCAAAATCGTGCTCGAATTTGGAGCTCCAGAACAACTCTCAAGCACCAGTGCCGAGACCACCTCCTTCATCGGGCCACCGCCATCGCTCGGAGCACCGCCATCACCAACTCCACCGCGGGCGAGCTCGAGGGGTGGAGGAGCCACCCCTCTGGCCCCGCAGGCGAGCCATCGACGTCGGGGATCGACCGTGATAATTTGGAGAAGAGAGCCGTCCGCCATAGCTCAAACAACCTCAAGAACCGACGACGCACAGTTAGCCACCACGTGGCACCGCGAGGAGCGTCGATCGCGCTTGAAACGTTCTGATCTTGGCCGTTCAATCTGAAACGGTAGGAAATTTGCAACATAAACCCAGCTGAAGTTCCAGAATTCAAGCCGCCGCCCAAGTTTTGTATAATTACATTTAGGTCCCTCCGCAGGGACCTAAGTGTAAGAGTTTGTTATTTTTCTTGCAGAACAGTCCTTTTTGGACCTTTTTGAGAACAAATATTAATTAGTTTTTTTACGCTTATGCCCCTGGGCTGTAGGGGCTATATCTTGTCCGTTTGACCTCAGATTCAGACGATTCTTGAGGGGTAGTTACACAACTACCCTAACTATATAGTATAAAGTTTTCGCGGCTTTTCGACGAGTTTTTAACGTGATTTGATTTTCTCGAAAACCGCCTCGTTTTGATTTGTTTTCTTGTGCAGTTCGAGTACGCGGCTCGAACCTCGTTCACCTCTACTATATAGTATCACCTATATTCTATCCACCTACTATATAATACATAAATCTTTTGCAAAATATCCCTTTTTGAATATTAAATAAAAATTTGAAAAGAATAAAATCAAATAAAAAGTACAAAAATAAAAACCACTAAAAAAGGCCTTCTGACTTAGAGAAGAATTAAAATAAGATTACGAAGAAGAAAAATTAGGGAATATATTCTGCCTCCTTGAGTTCGACCCAGGAACACTTGCCTGGTTAAATATTAGTGAAACGGTTTTCCGACAAAAAACCGTAAAATTTGTTTGATAAGTTTTCTTCTCTTCTCGTTTCGCTGTTCTTTCTTCTGCTACAACCGACACCTCATTCTCTTCTTTAAACAAGAAGTGAAGGCTCGCGAAACGAGGCTTATCAACCGCTTACATTGATTTTATGCAGGATTGTCTGATTCGATTGTGGTCTTGATTTTTCTTGATTGACCGAATTGATTGGTTGAGAACAACGACTCATGATTATTTTTCCATCTTAGCTGATCTCGATCTTCGTGACATCAGAATGGCACCGTTGCCGGAAAGCACGACTTAGTGGTCTTTTTAAATTTTTCTGCTTATCTTTATCTCTATATGTTAGAACGATTTTTTGACCCGCTTTCTGTTTCTCTTTTCATGCGAGGAACCATCCGAGAATACTTTGGAGGAGACAAGTGTCCTAGGAGAAGCAGGAGACAATTGTAATTTTTAGAGAGTAGATTTGCTTAGTTTAGTTTATTTCCAGCACATTATCATTCTATTATTTTTGTAATAATACACGACCACTTGGACTCTCTTCTGGACACATGGCATATCAGGGTCAATTTCACCGAGCAGCGGTGTGCTCGAGGGACCTCACCCCAGTTTTTCACCGATTTTGTTTTCTTCGTCTTTTTTTTCTATTTGATTCTCGAAGATTTTGGCCCTTAGATTTAGGATTTTCTCTTGATTGCGACGTAAATAATTAAGGCCCAATCCCTAATAGACTGCTTGCACCTATAGATTTGTAATTGGATCTTATTAATAATTCATAATAAAAAATTAATCTGATTGACTGAGAGGTCACGTGCCACTAGAGGCCGTATACACCGCGTGCAGGATCTGTTGTGGCGGACACCGATCGACATCCTAGACTAGATATCGACCTCTCTCTCTTGTTAGTTTACTACTGTTCTTCATGATTATTAGAAATTGCTCATCTAAGGCCGGTTTCTTCTTGCATCATTTAGATTAGTTTAAATTTCTGTCTTGAAATTTATGCGCAGATCACCCTGCATGTAGAGTGTTGGAGTCAGGTACATCTTTCTTACTTTGCATGCATCATAGTGTTTGATCGTGCATCGGCTTTTTTGACTTCTCCCTCTATTTTTGGACTTAAATAATCAGGAGATCAGAAAAATCGTTAGGCGTTGTTTTCTTTGAAAAATACAATCAAAAGTAAAAACCATAAAATTGGGACTGTTAATGCAAACTTGATCTTAAAAGACATCTCATATAAAAATTTTTTTTGGGAGAGTCATCCCCTCGTTTGGTTTGCTTGTGCGCGAGAGTGACCCGCACACTAGGCTAGAGACACACCTGAACTCTCGTTAGACTAATGTTTTTGGGATTAGTCGTTCTCCAGTGAGGATCTCTCCGATCTCCCGTAAAGCGGGCTGCGATGTTCTTAACAGTTCGAGTTGATTGGGTAGCCGGTAAACGATCTGCAACTCGTACAACAGGGAAAGTTCTAGCTTTGGGATCGGGCCAGTCTCTTGGGAGCATCGGGTACCTACCAGCTCGCTTAATTATTCTGCAAGATGGAGCTATCACCTAAATAAAATCGATAAGATAATCGATCGATCCTTCACGGTCATCAGCTCAATGTTGAGTAGGTGAATTGAGGGTTTGACTGCTGATCTTGTTTGCATCCAGATCTCATCCACATTTTTCTTACATCACGATGATGGGTCGGAGGTCCCTTAGGCTACCTTTGACAACACCTCTCTCGAGCACTCTGACCTACTCATCTAGGAAGGTTTCGGGGAGCCTTGACTCGCTCTCCGAACCTGAGTTCGCTTCCGCCATGTTCCTCCTCGACCATCCTTCTTCTAGTCCTGAGGTGCCCGAGCAAAGATCAACATCACAACTATTTGTTCATATGATGGCACCTGAGTTTGGGTCTTTTGTAGAGACCAGCGAGATGGCTAGCAGTGAGGAGCACACCGATGGACAACTCCAGGGTTCGACATACGTTTTAGATCAGGGCACCGTCAACAACACACTTATAGCCTCTCTGGAGATGATGCAGAGGAATATTAGAGACCAAGGAGCTTTCATGGTAGAGATACGTCAAGAGATAGCATAGATGCGAGCTTATAGAGGAGAGCCGCACCGATCAGGCAGTGGAGAGATCCCAGAGAATGGAGGAGGAGATGGAGGACATCCAGAAGAGCCGCAGGAGACAACCAGACCCACTAGGGCGATGATGGAGTTGCACAACCCTGGTGCAACCCTTACATACCGTTGGATCCAACTTCCGGCAATTTTGGGAGACTTCAAGCTTCCTCCCCAGACCATTCAGCTCTTGCCCAAGTTCCATGGGCTTGCCACCGAGGAGCCCTATCTATACCCGCAGGAGTTTGAGATGTCTGTTGCACTGTCAACGAAAGATTTGTGGATGAGGATACCATCAAGATGATGGCATTTCCATTCTCCCTGATCAACATAGCAGCCTACTGGCTGAAGTGTTTAGGGAGATATGTGACTTCGTGGGAGCAGCTCCGGACCGAGTACTTGAAAAAGTACTATCCACTTGGCCAGACGAACACAGCGCGAGCTCTGATCAACAATTTATACATGATCCCCAACGAGAAGTTTCATGAGGCGTGGGATCGATTCCGTGAGCTCATCGACCGGTGTCCCCATCACGATATATCCAAGCCAACCTAGTATAGAGGTTCTTTTGTGAGCTAACACCGAAGAAGCAGGGACTAGTTAATGCTTCTTTTAGGAGCTGCTATTTCTCCAAGGATGAGGACCAAGTCAAGGCCATCTATGAGGAGATGGTAGAGAACTATACAGTGATGTCCCAGACTAGGCTCTACACTAAGGGGAAGCCCCTACCCCAGGATGTGTCATATCAGAGGATAACACGGGTTGATGCGGGTCTATCCACTTCTTCGTCAACAACAGCAGCAACAGCACAAGCAGAGTCATCTGCCGCTGACATGGGTATCATCAATGAAATGTTGGACCACATAGAGATCATTGAGAAGAAGCAGTGCCAGGGCATGACACAGATTGATCAGTTGGCACAAACCTTGAGTGACCTGAAGACCCAGATCATTTGTTTCCAAGAGGCACAGACGGCTTCTCAGCCCCGTATCAGGTCACGGGCTGATCTCAGCAACAATAGTTTGTCCCAACACTCCGCCCAGTATCGCCAGGTTTACCACATCCAGGTGGAGCTGGCCCAACAGCTACAACACTAGTATTCTCAGCCACTGCCATCTCAGGACACTCAGATGGTGGTGTACCAGCAGGATCAACCACTAGCAGTTCTTCTCTTGTCTCCATATGAGAAGGAGCCATAGATGGAAGTCCACGATATTTGGTATGACCGGCAACAGTCCGGGATCCATAGAGATCATCCCGGATTCAGGTGGTCTACAGGAGGCACCTCGTCCCTACAGTAGCCTCTAGCTCAGGGCGGATCGAGCAGCCAACCCAGTAGCTGCAACCCCATTACTCCCAGTAGCTATCACACCAGTATCAGTCGGGTCCTCGTCCCTGCTAGAAGGGACAATAGTGGAGGCAGCAGCCTCAGTAGCAGTAGTTCACTTAGCCTCCCCCTCACCAGTTCCAGTAAAAGCCTCATTTCTAGCGAGGCAACCCGTCCGGTTCTCATGGGCCAACCTATGAGAACCTAGCTCTTGATGATCTAGCCCGCCTACTCAAAGACCAGTAGGCATCCTTTACGTGGGAGATGGATGAGTTTTGCCAGAAGATGAGGGAGATAATAAAGGGCAAGGCCACCATACCTGCTCAGATCGATCCCAACCCGAACAACCTAGAGAGGAAGTCTGAGCAGGTAAAGTTCACAGAGACCACCACTCCTAGTGATTTATTGGGTGACATTGCTTCATATACAATTGATTCTAATTTTGTGTCACTTAGGAGCAGTAGGATGCCAACCGATAGTGCATCGTCTGAGCGATGATACCGTGATGAGCCAGGAGTGCCAGACGAGGAGGACAACGGTGCTGAGGCCGCTGATGATGATGTTGATGACGGTGGTGATGATGCCACCAAGGAAGATGTTGATCCAGTCAATGGTACTGAGGCCGTCGCTTCTCCAGATCTGGCCAGTGGTACTGATGCAACCACTTTTCATTATGTTGAGCTAGAGCGTGGTACTGATGTCACGAAATCCAATGCCGTGGGTGGTACTGAGGCCACCACTTGTATTACAATTGTGTTTTCTCCAGTTTCTGTACCTCAGGACCATATAAAAAACAACAAAAAAGTAATAAAGGAAAGGTTTCTCTATCTACTGCAAGTCCATCTTTGTTGCATGATGATTCGTGTATGGGCTCCATGCCTTCACAGTTTAGGAACCTCTTCCTATCCCTCTATCTGAGGAGGGCCCAGCCATCCCCTTCCCTCAAGCACTTCGCTTGGCTAAGCGGGAATAAAAAAGAAAATCAAAAAAAGAATCAATAGTTAGAGTTCAACCAACAGATGATTGACAGATTCCATATCCAGCTGACTTTACAGGAGGTGCTTCAGCACATCCCTCTCTAACAGAGGAACTTAAGAGAGAAGACCGCCATTCGTAGAAAGAAGAGGAACCATCAGGCAGAAATCCATGTGCTGACCCGTGCCACCTGCTTCGCCATCCAGAACCGTCTGCCAGCCAAGAGGCCAGATGCGGGAGCTCCCTATGTTAGATGCCACATTCATGAGCAGATATTCGATCGTACTCTATTAGATAGTGGATCTTCCATCAACCTCCTTCTGGCTTCCTTACTCGACCGATTCGAGTTTGACCCTCTTTGATAGAGTAGGACAGTCCTTCAGTTTGCTAATCGATCTATCAAGAGGCCGAAGGGGTTGTTGAAGGACGTGTCGTCACAATTCATGGCATGAATCTCCTCGTGGACTTTGTTGTGTTGGACATGGAGATCTTTGAGTCTGTGACTGATACCCCCATCATTCTAGGATGTCCATTCTTGGGCACGACCAAGGCGGTGTCCGACCATGATAGCAGGAAGGTGTACTTTTGTGTCGAGTGTGAGAGTATACAAAGAGAGATGATCGATTAGACCAGAGCACGAGACTCAGCTTTCTCAAAGTAGTTCAGTGATGTAGAGCAGGCGACAGAGGTAGAGCGAGACGTCCACCAAGAGTGCGACTTTGTGATCATTGATGATGAAGCTGCTTGGTTAGATCTTGTTTCACAAGCCCTTCTCTCACCTTCAGATATCGCAAATTTACAGCTTCCAGCAGAGGAGAGTTCGGAGAGCACACTCTTGGCAGAAAACACTTTTGAGGCTGATGACCGTCTGCAGGATAGCGAGGCAGAGTATATATCTTGCGATTAGGGCATTTTTGATGATTATTTCCATGTCTGATTCCCACAGAGCCAACATCTAGGGTGGAGAGTGAGCCAGCTCCGAGCACAGATATACTAGCAGGGCTGTCTTCACCAGTTTTTCATGATCAGTGAGAGTTGTCACATTCAGATCTGGCTGCCTTCACTTAGACTTTTCAGAAGCCAGATTTGCTAGCTCCCAATTGTCTAGAACTGAAGCCTTTTCTACGGTCACTGAAGTATAGGTTCCTTGCAGGGGAGCATGAGATGTACCCAGTCATTATCTCAACAGATTTGACTAGAGAGCAAGAATATCGATTGATGGAGAACCTTGAAAGAAACTGCAAGGCAATAGGATGGAGTGTAGATGATCTCCAGGGGATAAGTCTGGTCCTATGCTCCCACCATATCTAGCTCGAGGAGGATGCCAATCCATCGCATGAGTTCCAGTGACGGCTGGACCCGAATCTTCAAGAAGTGGTTATGAAAGAGACATCTAAATGGTAGAGTGCCGATTTTATCTACCCTATCTCTAACTCCAAATGGGTTAGTCCATTTCATGTGGAGCCCAAGAAGACGGGCATCACCACAGTTGTGAGTGAGTCTGGAGAGGAGATCGCTACCCGGTGATGAGCCCAAAATTCCCGATCAATCCAGATCAGGTCAAAATATCACTCTCAGGTCGTTGCGACCCGGATCGATAGAACTCTCGGCTCAACAAGAAAAATGAAGGACAGACCACCAAACAAAGACTAAAATCAATCAACACAAATAGTGGCCCTGGCTATTGGATTAGCCTGGTATAGCGACCAGGGTCGGACTCAGGGAGCACGTGATGGCCTAGCAGCCTACGAAGTAGTCCAAAATAAATAAAAATATAAACAAAGGATTTTTGGTGGATTTTGAATATTTTTATATTTTTTTGGAATTTTTAATTATAAAGAAAAATAAGAAAACAATAAAACAAGCAACTTTCAACAATTATTTAATTACTCTAAAATGCTCAAAAAAATCAAAGAAAAATGTTTTTATATTTTATGAATTTTTTACTGTTTTTGGTGAATTTTTGATAATTTTCTGATTTTTATGGAATTTTATAAAAATGAAACAAAGAAGAAAATCAGTGTTGTTGTCCAGCCAAGCTTCTAAGACCAAAATAAAATAAAAAATGGTCTCAACAGAGCCTGGAGGTATTTTTCCTAGAAACTATGAAGAAAATGGAAAATTTAGAGACTGAGTTTATTATTTTTGGAATTTTCTAATAATTACTGGAATTTTATGAGATTTTCAAAGTTTTTCAATTTTTATATTTTCTATGGATCCAAAAATGACCATAATTGGTCAGAAAATCAAGCAAGCCAGAACACATAAAATACGAATTTTTTAGAATTTTTAAAGAGGTTTTGATCTTTTTTGTGAATTTTAGATATGAATAGGCGGAAAAATATAGGTTTTTGAATTTTTAAAAATACTAAAAATGCTCAAAAATGTACCAAATTTTTAGTGAAAATTTTACACAGTGGCGGGAGCCACGTGTCCAATTTTCATGAAATTTGGACTTGATTTGATATTTTATTAAAATCAAAAACACACAAATAGTGCACAGGGACCTAGTTGCAAATAAAATAAGTCCTAGGGCTGAAAAGATAACACGACAAAAACCCTAGCTCCTTAAATGCAAAAATCCCAAAAGTACCTGCTTAGACTTCTTCTTGAGGTTGTTCGGATTGGGCTCTATCTGGGCAAGGATGGCGGCCTTCCCTCTCCCAATGTCCCACATCTCATGACAGAACTCATCCATCTCCCGTCGAAATGTAGCATGCTGATCTGTGAGGAGGCGGGCTATGTCATCCAAGGCGGGGTTCTCATAGGATGGCCCATGAGAACCTGACGGGTAGCCTCTCTGGTAGTGAGGCTGCTACTGCTGCTGCTGTGGGTGAGAGAGGTAAGACTGTGGATGATGCTGCGGCTGATGATGCTGATCACGCCTCCAAGATTGTCCCTGATGGTAGGGACGAGGACCATACGACTGTGACTGCTGCTGCTGCTGCTGTGGGTATACTGGGGGCTGCTGTTGCTGGTGATCCCTCTAATGGCTGTACTGGCCACCATGTCCCGACGACTGCTGCTGGGAGATAGAACCTTCGGCCGCCCAACGGAATCCGGGATGGTCTCGTCGGATACCGGGCTGGGGGCGGTCGTACCAAATCTCGTTGACGTACATCAACGGCTCAGACTCGAAGGGGGTTGGCGGGAGTACTGCCAGAGGCTGATCCGGCCGGTATACCACCATCTGCATGTCTGGAGATGGTGGCGACTGGTAGGTGGGCTGCGGCTGCTGGTACGGCTCCGCCTGTACAAGGTGAACCTGTCTAGGCTTCTGGTGGGAGCTGGAGCGCTGGGACGAGCTTTCGGAGCTACTCGGATCGCCTCGTGCCTGAAGACGGGGCTGGGAAGCCGTCTGTGCCTCCTGGAGACACATGAGCTGTGTCTTCAGGTCACTCAAAGTCTGTGCCATCTGCTCCATCTACGTGATGCCCTGGCACTGCTTCTTCTCAATGATCTCCATCCGGTCCAGCTTCTCCTTGATGATCCCCATGTCTGTGGCTGTGGACTCGTCCTGTGCTGCTGCCGTTGACGAACTGGACGGACCGGCATCAACCCGTGCTATCCTCTGGTACTGCAGGGTCTGTGGCTGTTGGCATCTGTGTGTGTACAATCGGGTCTGGGACATCACCATATAGTTCTCTGACATCTCCTCGTAGATGGCCCAGACCTGATCGTGATCCTTGGCGAAATAGGACCCGCCACAAGAAGCATTCACCAAGCACTGAAGATCTGGTGTCAGCCTGCTGAAGAAGCTCTGAACTAGGTTCGGCTTCGAAATGTCATGGTGCGGGCATCTATCGGTCAGCTCACATAAGCTCTCCCATTCCTCATGGAATTGCTCGTTGGGGAGCATGGAGAAGTTGCTGATCATGTCTCTAGCTGGATTCGTCCGCCCGAGTGGGTAATACTAGTGAAAGTACTCGGTGAGGAGCTACTCCCAGGTGTAGACAAACTTCCCCAAGTGCTTCAGCCAGGTGGCTGCTCTATCTGCTAAGGAGAAGGGGAAGGCAATCATCCGTATGGTATCCTGGTCCACCTGACGGTCGTGGACTGTGCTGCAGATCATCAAGAACTCCTGAAGGTGGAGATGGGGCTCCTCTGTGGCGAGCCCGTGGAACCGGGGGAGAAGCTGCAAAGTGTTCGGGGGGAACTTGAAGTCCCCCACGATAGCTGGTAACACTACCCAGTGATGCATCAAGGTCGATCCGGGGTTGTGTAACTCCCGCATCGGTCTCGCCGGATCAGCTGCTGCTGCGGCGGCTACTGCGGCTGCTGCGGTGGCTGCAGCCTGGTCGGGTATCCTCGTCCCGTCTCTGGGCTCGCGCTGGTCGCGAGCGGCTCTCAACTGCTCCATCTCATGCCTCATCTCTATCATGACTGCTCCCTGATCCCTCAACTGCTGCTGAACTATCTTGAGGGAGGTGATCAGGGTGGAGTTGATCGCACCCTGGTCCATAATGAATGTCTGATCATGCTGGGGACCTCTGGTGTGGTCGTCACTGCTGCCAGCCATGTCCTTTGCAAAAGCAAAGGACCCAAACTCAGGTGCCGAAAAATCATCTGATAGTCTCTCCTCTGGCACTGGTTTCTCGGACTCAGAAGAAGGGGGTCGAAGGGGAATAGGGTGGAGTCGAACTCAAGTTCGGAGAGCAGGTCTCAGCTTTCGCGAACCAACCTAGATGAGCGGGCAGAAGTGCTGGAAAGCGGTGCAGCCAGAGACTGCCTAAGAGACCTTCTGCCCATCATCTTGATGTAGCGAGTTGGGCGGATGAGATCTGGTAACAACTATGATCACAAGCAAACCCCCGATTCACCAACACAATGCGAGCTGAAGACCGTAAAGGCTCGGTCAATTATCTTGTCAATTTTATTAGGTGATCAGTAAGGATAGTAGAGCGATTAACGTGGCATGTTGGGTAATCCGATATTTTCTCAACCGACTATCCCGTACAGAAAGAGCTGGTAATCAGTCGAGAAAAATATCAGATATCGCTCAACCTAGTGTGCGGGTCGCTCTCTCGCGCAAGCAAACCAGACAAGGAGGGGGTTGCTCTCCCCAAGACAAATTTTTCGGTGAAGTGTCTTTTAGGGTCAATAGAGTTAACCAGCCCCAATTTTATGATTTCTCTTTTTAGGTATTTTTCAATAATCAAACAAAATCGCCTAACAAAATTTTCGGTTCTCCTGGTTATTAAGTCTAAAAATCAGGGGGGAGAAGTCAAAAAAGCCGATGCGCGATGAAATCAATGATGCATGTAGAGTAAGAGATGCGTACCTGACTCCAGTAGTCTACATGCAAAATGATCCGTGCAGAATTGAAAGACGGAAAATAAACTACCTAAATGGTGCAGGCGGAAAACCGAGTCCCTAAACAGCAATTTCTACTCGAAAGAACAGCTAGTTGACCACCAGCCTCCAATCCAAAAGTCTGGTCTCGGTCCACCCCTCCTCCTCCCGACAAATCGGGTTCAGGAGCAGCGCTTGGCAGGGTGGGCTGCAGCACGTAGGCTCGAAGGTAGTAATCAACTATTTTATTAATATTTTTATTATAGGTCCAATTACTGAACTATAGGAACAGGCAAATATATTAGGGTGTTTGGATCCTAATTATTACGTCACAATCAAGCAGAAAATCCTAAGGCTAGGGGCTCGAAAATCCGCGAGAAACCGAATAAGCAGTAAAAGAAAAACAAAAGCTGCGAAGAAAACCGCGTAAAACCGAGGGGTCCCCCGAGCACACCGGTGCTCGGCGAAACAAACCCCGAGAGTCTCAAAGTCCAAGAGAGTCCTGTTGAGTGTCCCTGTATTATTACAATTATCCAAATAAGCAGAAAGGAAAATCTAAACTACAGCTACTCTAATCTCCCGCACTCGGCTGTCTCCTCGCTCTCTCCTGCGGCTCCGTGCAGAAGGGAGCCGCCTCCGAAAGCCGCAGTTGCGCCGGCTCCTCGAAAGTCGCCGCCTCGGTCTCTCGGGCCCTCGCAAGAAGACAACAAAGTGTCAAACCAGATAAAATAAAGCAAATAAATCAGATAAAGTAAATCGGGTATATATATGCAGAAATAAAAATAAAAATAAAAAAACAAAAACAAACAAAAACAAAAATAAAAGGAAAGAAATAAAAAGAAAATAAAACAAAAATAAAAAGCCACGAAAAGCCGCGGACTCAGAAAGAGCCGCGGAAAGCTGCGAAAAAGAAAACAAAAGAAAAAGAAAAAGAAAATGACTACTAAGTCGTGCCCCGGCAACGGAGCCATTCTGAAGACCAAAAAATCGCCGAGACTCGGGTGAGTAAAATAGATCAAGGTCGTTGCGACCCAGATCTCGGAAATCAATTGGTCAACAAGAAAAATGAAGGACAGACCACCAAACAAAGACTAAAATCAATCAACACAAATAGTGGCCCTGGATATTGGATTAGCCTGGTATAGCGACCAGGGTCGGACTCCGAGAGCACTTGATGGCCTTGCGGCCTACGAAGTAGTCCAAAACAAGTAAAAATATAAACAAAGGATTTTTGGTGGATTTCTAATATTTTTATATTTTTTGGAATTTTTAATTATAAAGAAAAATAAGAAAACAATAAAACAAGCAACTTTTAACAATTATATAATTACTCTAAAATGCTCAAAAAAATCAAACAAAAATGTTTTTATATTTTATGAATTTTTTACTATTTTTTGTGAATTTTTGATAATTTTCTGATTTTTATGGAATTTTATAAAAATGAAACAAGGAAGAAAATCAGTGTTGCTGTCCAGCCAAGCTTCTATGACCAAAATAAAATAAAAAATGGTCTCAACAGAGCCTGGAGGTATTTTTCCTAGAAAATATGAACAAAAAGGAAAAATCAGAGACTGAGTTTATTATTTTTGGAATTTTCTATTAATTACTAGAATTTTTATGAGATTTTCAAAGTTTTTCAATTTTTGTATTTTCTATGGATCCAAAAATGGCCAAAGGTCAGAAAATCAAGCAAGCCAGAACACACAAAATACGAATTTTTTAGAATTTGTAAAGAGGTTTTGATATTTTTTTGTGAATTTTAGATATGAACAAGCAGAAAAATATAGGTTTTTGAATTTTTAAAAATACTATAAATGCTCAAAAAATGTACGAAATTTTTAGTGAAAATTTTACACAGTGGCAGGAGCGACGTGTCCAATTTTCATGAAATTTGAACTTGATTTAATATTTTATTAAAATCAAAAACACACAAACAATGCACAGGGACCTAGTTACAAATAAAATAAGTCCTAGGGCTGAAAAGATAACACGACAAAAACCCCAGGTCCTTAAATGCAAAAATCCCCGAGAACCACGCGCGACGCACGTGTGTCACACTCAGAGAGGCATAAGTGTCATTCTAATTTTAAAACATTCAAAGCTGAACACACATTAACCACAGGATAAAATCTGCAATTTTACCAAAACTCACGTGTCCATGCACGTGTCTATCATGTACAGGGGTAGAAATGCAAACAATACAAACAACAGGGTCTTCTATGCAAATGTTCCAAACTAAAATAAACTACAAAAAATATTTACAGGACTAAATGCTAAAACAAATAGGAGGGGGCCTAAGTGAAATTACCCCTTATTATGATCCGAGGGCTGGGAAGCTGCCACGTATCTGATCGAACGGCTGGAAGTGGTGGCGCCTCAACGAAGGGAAACCTACTCGGATCGGATGGCTGAGGGCCTCCCACGTGGAGGATCTGACGGTTGGAATGCGCGGTGGGTAAACCCTCAATGGATCGACGGCAGAGAAGAAGACACGTGTAGATCAAACGGTCTGGAGCAGTGGGTGTCTCTTCGTCTGATCATGTGGTCCTGATCGCGCCTCCAAAGGATCAAACGGTGGCGCATCTCCTCAAATCAACGGGTGAGATCTCATCTGGAGCTGGAGGGCTGAACGGACGGTCGGGGAGGATCCCGGAAGAATAGGTGGCCGGCGAACTTCGCCGGCCCGGTACGCGCACGGTGGACCTCCTCGGGGGCTACTGATGATCGGAAACTAGTTGCCGGAGCCTCCCGCGTCTGAAGAACCCCTCCGATGGCGCCAAGGAGCTCCGAGGAGCCCAAGCGACAGTGATGGAGCTGAAGCTCCTGTGCTAAACGTGGGGGACCTCAGATGGTCCTCCTCTGACCTGCAAAGCTACACAGAAGGCCTCCTGGGTCGAGGGCAAAATGCCTCGACCCGGTTAGAGGTGAGGTGGGTGAACGGTGGGTCGGGACGAAGGAGCTCCGGCGATGCGACGGCGAAGGAGCTCGACTCCCAGTTTTGTGGTGAACTGGGTTGAATGAAGGGGCGAAGAACGTGCGGGGAAGTGAGGCGAAGGTGATGGTCAGTTCCGATGATCGAGATAGTGATGGATATGGTCGGAATCAAGGGTCGACAGTGAATGGCTGATTTGGGCGTAACTTGAAATTAGCTAAAACTAAAGGGAACTAAGGTTACCTGATGGTCGAGGTCGACTGGGGACGAGCTACTGAAGCCTTGGGTCCTTGCCTCGAGGGACGTCGATGCCCGAGGCTCGAGCACCACGCAGGGGGCGGCGCACAACGGTGCTAGGTAGCCGGATCGATGGTCGGGTCACTCTCTCCTCGCTGCGACACCACCGGTCGCTTGCTGTCACTCAGGCGAAGGTGGTGGAGGTCCTGGGAAGGAGAATGTGGAGCTAAAGATGCCTCCATCGTGCGGTGGAGCTGGGACTATATATGGCTAGGGGTCCGGCTAAGAGAGGTTCGGGCAAGATTGTCGGAGCACGGATCCCCATAACCCACCCCGGGCGTAGATCAGGGATGAACGATGATGGATTAGGACCCGGAGTTTTGGGTTTTGGCGATCGGATCATGACGCAATAAGTGGGAAAACATGCGGGTCGGGCGCAGAATCCGGCTCTGGTGGTCCTGGGGGGAGAGTTGACCGGGGGTCAACATCCCCCGTGGACCAATTAGAGCCCGCCAATTATTCCAATTTTTTAAATTAAATAATAAATAGAAAATGGTCGAATTTCACAAAACTCAAAATATGAAAAATATTTATTTATTTATAAACTATTTTTTTGTGATTTTTATTATTTTTTGAAATAAAAATTAAGTATTTACAATATAGTATTATATACATAGGTATATACAATATTGTATTTTTAATTTTGATTTTTAATTATTTTTTTGTACATTTTTATTCCAATTTTATATTTTTTTATTTACAAGATAAAATTTGGAATATTTTGATATTTTTATTTTATTTTTATTAATTATTAACATAGGGCTAATAAATACTTTTATTTATATACATACGTGGTATATATACAATGTTGGGTTTTATTTTATTTTTATTTCTTTTTTTTATTTTTGTTTTTATGATTTTTATTTTTTTATTTACATTATGAAGTATAGAATATCTACAATTTTTATGGGATTTTAATTTATTTATTTATAGGGGAAAATAAATAGGTATGTGGGTTTTATGTACATGGGGAATATAAACAATATAGGATGAATTTTATTTCTTTTCATTTTTCTCATTTTTATTTTAATTTTATATTTACAAATATATACATATAAATACTCATTTATTTTTATTTTTATTTTTAGAGGAAAATATTCTTATTTATTTACAGGTATATGTACACAATGTAAGTTTCCTTATCTCTCTCTACTTGGGTTTTTATGCGGTCAGGCCCATGCTGAGCCCTCCATTGGGAATAGGTCGCTCAATATTTATTCTAAATATCTCCCTCTTTTTCTTTTGTTTCTTTATTCGTTTATTTATGCACAAAAACATGCTAATTGTTCAATTTTACACAATGCATGCTTTTTGGTAATTAATGATATTTACAGGAATATACATGTGTTTGGCAAAGGTTTTGTAGCTAAAATAAAAGAATAAAGAGTGATGAATGGGTATTCATCACCCGGGTACCCACTTCTTGGAGGGTCTGTGTGGACTACAGACGATTGAACCAGACCGCCAAGAAGGATCATTTCACGCTGTCTTTTATTGATCAGATTATAGAGAGGCTAGTTGGGAAGAGTCACTACTGCTTCCTTAAAAGGGTATTCCAGATATAATCAGGTGGCCACAACACCCAAAGACCAGGATCAGACAACATTCACCTGTCCGTTTGGGACATATGCTTTCAGACGAATGCCCTTTGGTCTATGTAACGCCCCGGCGACATTCCAAAGGTGCATGTCGTTCATCTTTTCGAACATGGTGGGTGACTATTTAGAGGTCTTCATGGACGATTTCTCGATCTACGACAATGGGTTTGATGCTTGTCTTGATTGCCTAGACCGAGTGCTTCTGCACTGCATAGAGGTCCATCTTGTTCATTCTCGGGAGAAGAGTCACTTCATGGTGACTCAAGGGATGGTGCTTGGTCATATCATCTCCAATAAGGGCATAGAGGTTGATCCAGCCAAGGTGGATATCATCAGGAAAATCAATCCACCATCCAACATGCGGTAGTGGTAGTCTTTTGTAGGGCATGTCGGTTTCTACCAATGTTTTATTCATGACTTCAATAGGATTGCCCGACCACTAACTGATCTGCTGACGAAGGACACCGAGTTCATTGTAGATGATAAGTGTCTTTTGTCGTTCGAGACTCTCAAGCACCTAGTTGTTGAGGCTCCTGTCCTTCAACCACCTAATTGGTCTCTCCCATTCGAGATCATGACGTAGGCCTCTGATTTTGTCGTGGGTCCGTGCTAGGATAGAGGAGGGATGATTTACCATTTGCCATTCACTACTCTAGCCGTACATTGGAAGTCGCTCACCGTAACTACACAGTAACAGAGAAAGAGATGCTAGCCGTAGTTTTCACCTTGGACAAATTTAGATCATATATTCTGGGATCCAAAGTGACAACTTATATTGATCATACCGCCATCAGGTACCTTATGACAAAGAAGGATGCCAAAGCTCAATTGACTAGATGGATCCTTCTACTCCATGAGTTTGATATTGAGATTAAGGATAACCCTGGAGTCAAGAATGTGGTAGAGGATCATCTCTCTCGTTTGGAAAATCTTGAGGAATCCGAGCAGATTGATCCTATTACAGAGACCTTCCCAGATGAAGCGATCCTTGTTATCACCTTACTCCCATGGTACGCCGACATTGTGAACTATCTTCTTGCCAAGAAAGTTCCACAGGGTTGGCCCAGACAACAACTGGAGACCTTCCTTGTGAAGGCCAAGTCATACCATTGGGAGGATCCCATCCTTTATCATGAAGGAGGGGATAGCATCTGGCGTCGGTGCATTCCTCACGAGTAGCACCATAGCGTCCTCACATACTACCACAAGCTTGAGGTAGGAGGACAACACAAAAAGTGCTCCAATCCGGCCTATGGTGGCCTACCCTCTTCAAGGATTCTGATGATTTCATGAAGAGGTGTACTGACTATAAGAGGAAGGACACTTGTGGACAACATGATATGATGCTGTGCATCCCATTCACTTCTGTGATGTTTTGACGTACTGGGCATCGATTTCATGGGTCCATTCCCTAAGAGTCATGGATTCGAGTACATTCTGTTGGCTGTTGATTACGTGAGTCGTTGGGTTGAGGCCATTCCCACTCGAACTATAGATGCCAAGACTGTTTGCAAATTTTTGAGGAAGAATATCATTTCATGATTCGAGGTACCTACAGTATTGATATCTGACGGGGGGTCTCAATTTATCAACGACAAGGTAAAGGTCCTTGCTAACGAGTTCAGCATATATCATCGAGTTGCCACTCCATATCATCCTTAGACCAATGGTCTTGCTGAAGCATTGAACAGGGAAATCAAGATGATACTGCAGAAGGTAGTCCGCCCAAATTGAAAGGATTGGTGACGAGTCGCTGAATACGATATTTAATTCGGTCACGTTGTAGCACGCGTACTTAGCGATTCGGTCAAAACCGAGAGAAGATCTCCGTGAAGAGTGTCTCGGCTTAATTTATATCCCGGGCAAGTCCGAGGTCGAACTCAGGGAGGCAAAGGAACAACTTGAAATTAATTTGCAAATTTAGGTCTAGATATCCAATGCAGTATTTTTTTAGATTTTTTTATGCAAGTAGAATGCCAAAAAACAAAATGCAGGTGAATTACAACACTAAGAAAACATACAACAAGGCCAAATTAATTTTAATGGAAAAGAAGTCCAAATTAGCCAATTCGTATTTTTCCTAGAGTCATAATCCAGATATGAACACAAAACACATTTTTTTTAAATTTTAGGGGTTAAAATGCAATAAATAAAAATGCACACTTTTTATGGGTTTTTTCGCAATTTCACATACAAACAGTAAGTAAAAATTATGAAAAAATTACTGGAATGAAAACATGCTGAAAGAAGACTACAATAATTTTTTGGAATTTTTTGACAAGTTATGAATTTTTTATATATTTTTTAGTAGAAACAGAGTGACAGTGAGTAAATAATTCCTAATAAATCCACGTTATCAAATTAATCAGAATGCGATTTATCTCAGAAAGATATTTAGATAAGCAATCTAGGAGAGTTAAAATTTCGCAAAAATAATGTATGTGGATTTAATTAAAAATCAAATACTGAAATCACTCTATAATTTATTCCAGGCACAAGACAACTCCATTTTGGTTGAAATTTGGATAGTAAGTTTATCAATCTTCAAGGCATCACATATATTTTTTGTGGAATTTTTAGAGCAACCATGTGTGAGATATAATTTTAAGAGTCTAGAATGGGTAAATTATATGGATTTTCAGTTAAACAATTTAATTTAATTACCCAAGGACCACAAAAATATAAATAAATGTCCACAATTTAGAGAATTAGTTGCTCAACATGAAAGCATTTTTTATTGAATAAAAAGATGCCAAAACAAGGTCCAAATTGAAGTGCGAACACAGGGGTGTCTTTGCAAATACAGAAAACAAAATTTACAACAAAAGTTATGTACAGGGACTACTTTGTAATTACTGAAACTATACATAAAATGTACATAATTGTTCCAATAAAAAAATGAAATAACTTTACCTCTTCTTCTTCGTTCTTGCAGGTGGGGAGAACCCAACGGCAGTGAGGTCGGTGGCGGCGGCGGGGCCTCTGGGGGGGGCCGCGAGCGGGTGCCACGCCTTCGCGCGGAGGAGGGCTGGGGGGAGGCAGAGCCGCTGGTGTGCTGCGGTGGCCGGCTGGCGTGGTTGGGCGGCGCCGCACTCGTGGCGGAGGGATGGAAGGAGATGGCCGCAGCCGCGCACGGCGGAGGCGCGCGTGTAGCCCGAGGGGCACGGGGTCGCTGGGCGGCCGGCGCCGCGAGGCCGCGGCGGCGAGCGGAGCCGCGGGAGGCTGTCGGCAGTTGTGGAGGGGAGGGGGGCGGCGGCGGTGCTGCTGCTTCCCCTCCATTTTTTAATTTTTTTTATTTTTTAACTGCTGTAATAAAAGGGTTTTTCTTTTTTCAAATTTTTTTTTTAATTTTTTTTAATTTCTTTAAACAGGGAACATGATAAAAAAACAAGATGAATTGGCGGTGATAATGAACTAGATAGATGGAAAAAAAATGGTGATGATGGTGGTGATATGTGGTGTGCTAAAATAAAAATTGCAAAAATACCAAGATGATAAAATTACCTACGATGAACGCGGGCGCCTATGAAGTGCTCTCGTGAGCACGGTCTTCACTCAAATCGCCGGCGTGCGATGAGCTCGAGCAGCGCGCGGTTGCGGCGGCGATGTTGGCCAAAAAACCAACGAATCACACCGGAGAGAGGGCTGTCGTCGCTCGACCGCGGTTGCGTCGCTGTCACCGATTCAACTCAGGGAACTAGGCTCTCCTCACATAAAGATGGATCAAAAGCAAAAATGAGGAGAATGGCATGTATATAAAGAAGAAGAAAAATGGAAGTTAGAATTAAGATGGAGTGGGATGGAGGTTAATAAAATGGTGGAGTTGAATTGGAAGTTAGAAAATATGGTGGAGTAATGGAGTTGAATTGGTGGTTATTGTAGAGAATGTAAAATAAATAAATAAATAATATAAAATAAAGTAGGCTACTTTAATTACAATAGAATAAAAAGGAATAAAATAGATAGTGGACAATTTACAAGGGAAGACAAACAACATGTACACATTTTTTTTACTTTTTGTCTTTTTAATAAGAGATATTTACAATGGAAAAATACAATAAAATACTACAATTAAAATACAATAAAAGTATGATTTTTTTTGTATTTTTAATAATTAAGAAAGATACAATAAAAATTAAAGAAAGAATGAATATATACATGGTATATAATGTACATCTAGGTCCCAAAACCCAACTTTTGCAAATGAGCTCCGATTTTAATGAAACCACTTCCGTTGGATAGATAATTTTCTAACTTGAACTTTAAAAGTGAGTTTGGTGAATTTAGAGTTCATACGGAGCGGGAATTTAGCTTGGAAGTTGGACTTTACGGCTTTTTCTTATTGGGATCTAGGAGCATTTATTTGAGATAAAATTTATTTTGCATTTTTGTATTTTTATATACATTTTTATAAACAAGTTAGAGAAAGAATTAGGTAAAAAAGAGTTGAAATGAAATTATTAAAAATATATGAAGTTTTGGGCTATTTACAGGTATAAAACTCCTTTGATTTTGCGGCTTTTTATTGTTAATTCATTTTGTACAATCTTATATACAATAATTAGTGTGTTTTATTTACAAGAGTTATTTTGTTAATTTATTGATTTTATGGATATTTATTAGGGAATTTACTCATGGATTTTGCTAAGATCAAGATATTGAGATGATGAATTGTGGATTCATCAATTGGTCACAGCTTTTGGACTCGATCTTGTGGGCATGTCAGACTTCCTTCAAGAATCCTTTGGGTACATCTCCCTTTCATCTCATTTATGGCAAGCCATTTCATTTACCTGTTGAGATTAAGCATAAGTCACTATGGGATGTCACTGAGATATTATTGGATCCTGAGAGTATAAGTGATCAAAGGAAGCCAACCCTGGAGGATCTTAGAGATACATCCTTTTCAAGCAGCCTATAGTATAAGGAGCCAGTAAAGATATGTTATGATTCTCATATCAGCCATTAATAATTTGAGCCAGATCAGAGAGTATGGTTGTTTGATGCCAAATTTAGATTATTTCCAGGGAAGTTGCAGAGTAAGTGGAAGGGACCATACCGGGTCAGAAAGGTGCATGGCAATGGTAGTATCAACATATCTGAGATGTCATCTAATTCCACATTTTGCATCAATAGTCAGCGCCTCAAGCCATATCTAGATCATTATCCGTTGATTGTTTACGTCACCCCGATTCATTTTACATGAGATGTGGTCTTTTGACTCACATCATTTGCATCTCATGCCTGATTATCATTGTTCTCCGCCCGTGTATAGATCAAGATGTCTATATGACACATTCTTTTGTCTAACACCCTATTTGCATCTTATGATTACGCTATACTTGGGGTGTTCTTTACCAAAAGTATAGGGGGTGTCAGATTTTTTATTACTCTTTTGATTCTTTTTACCGCTATTTTAATGCCTATACTTAGGGATATTTTACCCTAAGTATAGGGGAGGTAGACCTTGTACATTCTATCACTCGGTTTTCCCTTTGTATATCTTCTATAATTAGGATTACTTGATCCTAAGTATAGGGGGATCACCGATCGCTCATCTATTCTTTTATTTGTCGTTTTAGTATAGACTTTCATTTCACTAATCTTTACTAAGCATGAGTTACGTCTTCTTTATAGAACTTTGATCAAATTGAGGACATCGTTCGAGCTAAGTATAGGGGGTCGTATATTTTGTATATATACTTTAGCCATAACTCGTACTTTGTGTGAGTGTGTTAATAAAATGGCTAAAAATCACTTATTAAAAATCCCCAAAAAAAATAAAGTTTTTCTTGTACATAAAATTCTTTCCTGCACATACATAGCTATTTATAAAAATTATTTTTGTACAAATGTTTGTAAAAATATTTTGGTTGTGAAATGTTTGTATATATTTTGTATCAAAATTATGTATATAGCACAAAATTTTTGTAAAATATTTAAAAAGTAAAAGTTTGCAAAAATCTTTGTGTAAATGTTTGTAAATAGTTTGCAAAACCTCTACATTCATTCATGCATTCAAACATTTTCAAAAATTTTGCACATTTTCAAAAAAATTGTATATTCTTCTAAATCATAGTTGACATTTAAACTAGTCTAGAATTAAATTGGAAAATGGAGCTTGGTTAAGACCTTAATCCACCTAACTCTCAGAAGAATCTTATAGGATTTGGGGTTAAGACTTTTCAGGTCCATTAGTGACTTAATTCTTTGAGTCCACTAGGCTATGTTCACATGTCATGTTGATGAGCCAAAGTAGAGCACTTAACAACGCAAGCATGACTCTCACAGACAATGTCTTTACTTGGACCAACACTTTACACTCAGCTCCACAAGGATGAGGTGGTGAGGAGGCAGGTTTCTTTGGCTTGGGGTAGCATACTAAGGTAGTACTTATAGGCAGAACATCTCATCTTCCTTTAAGGAGGGAAGTGTGCCACAACTTGGTCTGGCGGTGTTGAGGTCTAAAGACAGGAGTTGTGGGTTGCAATAATGCTTCAAAAGATGGATAGTCTACTGGCTCGAGAAGAAAAAGTCCTTATGTGTATATGATGCACCATGTAGATATGTTGTGCATATGCACATTAAAAATGTGCAAAATCAAGAAAAACTCCAAAAAAGTGGCTGGCCTAATTGAAAATAAAATGCATGCTGGAGTGTAAATAATCAAATAAAGCAAAGCTTATGTTACACCTTCTCATCTCATGAAGCTTACAGCGGAAGACTTAGCTACATTGGTTGGGATCCCAGGGATACGTGGCTACATTGGTCATGGTCCATTCTCTTCTTTCCCCCTCTTCTTGAGCCGGTTGAACTTGAACTTAGAAGGGAATACCCCACTCCTTAAGGAAAGAACTTCTAGACTAGGGAATTAGAGTTACTTTGTTGAGGGAGGTTGTTGCCTCATCATTTCTGAGGTGGGGAGCTACATACAACTTACACAGTAAAAGAAAATATTCATGGTCATTAGAGTTTGTGTATGTAGACTTGTTCTGATCTGGATTATTGATGAGTCTAGACCATAGAACGACGAAACTTAGAGGTTGTTGAGTCTTAAACCTAGATCTCAATAAGGTTCTGACAAACTAATAATCCAAAGGTCTGACTGAGATCCATACTTCAATTTAATAAAGACAAGTTTAATAATCAACCTTGATTCTCCTTCTTTTTCTTTTTCTTTTCTTTCCTTTTTCACTTCTTTTTCAAATAAGTGCTTGCTAAGGGACTAGCAAAGGTAAAGTATAGGGGGGGTGATGAATCCCTGATTCTCACTCTTTATTCTTTTATTTTAGCTATTTATCTTAGCTAAACATCATGTAAGTAGGTGTAAATACAATAAGTTAGCATTCAACATGCGTGTTAATATTGTATAATAAGCATGTATTTGTGCAAAAATAAAAGAATAAAGGAAAAGAAAAAGGATGAGATATTTAGAATAAGTACAGAGTGACCCCAACCCCAAGAGAAAGTCAAGCCTTGGCCTGATCACCAAATAAAATGAGTAAAGAGAGATAGGGCTTACTCTATGTTGTACATATTACCTATATATGTAAATAATTATTTCTAATAAAATAAGAATAAAATATTCTTTTTACCTCCTTCTATATAATCCTAGAAATAAAAAATAAAATAAAAATTAGAAAATGAAATAAAAATAAAAATAAAATCCTTACTTGTACAAAATACATGTATATATGCCACATCCCCTATCTATTCTATACCTGAAAATAAATCATAAAAATAAAAATAATAATTTTGTAATCCTAAAATCATGGGAAAAAAATAAAATACAAAATTGGGAATTTATGTAATAATAATAAAATAAAAATTAATGTACATAATACATAGGTATATTATACCTGTATACAATATTATGTACTGTATATAGACTAATTCATTTATTATTTTTTATTTATTTTATAAATATTTATAAATTCAGATTTTCTGATTGGTCCAGCCGGATGTTGACCTCTGGTCAACGCCTTCTTCCATGGCTGACCCGACCGAATTACTTCCGTCAGAGCTTTTTCTCCAATTTTTCCCGGTCGGGTCTTGCCTCCTCTCGATCCGATTCTTCGCCCGAGCCTTCTCATAGGATCCACGACCCTCACAGATCCTTAGGAAGGCGTGAATCTTCCTAGGATTGCGTGCTTGCTCTTGATTCTTCCAATTCCCTGGGAACCCTATAAAGTATCATCTTCCGCCTCCACAGGGAGGCAGCTCGTTCCTCGCTCCCACTTCGACCCCTAGACACCTCCAGGTTAGTGACAGCTGCTCGGAAAAATCCCTGAGAGCTTGGTTTGGTGCAGTGACGATGCAACTCACCCTTCGTGGCCAAAGATCCATCGCGAACATCTTCCCCATCCGTCGCAACGCAGTTGAGGCCATAACCTCGACGACCATCATCGCCTGGAGCTCAAGAGTCCATTCGTATCTTCAGGTACCCATCCTATCCTCTGCATTTTCGCTTTTGATTCCGTTCATTCAACTTAACTCCGCCGCACACCCACTTGCTCAGACCAGCTGGTCGGAGCCCCGTTATCCGTATCCATCCGTTCAGATCGACTCTCCATCTCACCCTTCATCTTGCACCGCAGCCTGATCACCCTTAGGCTCAACCACCAGGTCGAGATTAAGGCCAAGACTCCTCCCCTCCATATCTTCCAAGAGTCAACCTCCATTCCCCTCCGCTTCCCTTGCTTTCACTTGCAATAACCTCTCGCCAGAGCTAAGCTTCCGAGCGTTCTTCCCATTGCAGGCCTTGGTTCGTACCGAAGACCCCTATTTGGCTCCCGACTGCTAAGGCAGAGAAGTTCCAGGCGCACCTCCATCGCGATGGCCATCCGACCGTTATCTTTTTTATCGGAGCCGCCTTCCTGACGCGTGATGTATCGTCGAGTGAGGCGAGACCTTCAGATCTTTCATCGGGTCGATGGATTCACCTTGTCGCTCGGTCGAAGGTCATTTGGAGGGAGTTCGTCCATCATCCTCTCCCCCATAGGATGGGCCCCGCTCTGCCAGAATCGATCACAGTCGCCCGACCAGTTCAACTTTGTGGCCGTTAGATCGGCACTGCACTGTCAGATGCAACTGCATGTCCTTGACAGCCTCTGCACTGTCAAATCTGCAGGCGATAGTGATTAGAGTCGTGCGTCCACGACACCTTCCACGTGTGCCGCGTGCCTCCTTGGGGTATTTTACATCTTTTACCTCTGCACTTTTATGTTTTATTAGATGGTTCTGTAAATAAAGTTGTAGTTTGAGTATTTTGTAGTTTAGACCTTGTAGTTGGCATATTTACATTTTAGTCCTGGTTGACTGAACTCAAGTGTTGTCTCACTTGTGTAGCTTGTTTATTTGCATGATATATCCACGTGCTTTTTACTGTTTTGCTTTGAGTAGAAGTTTTCAGATATTTGCAGTTATGCCCCTACGCGTGTGAATATTCAACATATGTGTTTTTTATTGAATTTTTTGCATATTGGGCCCGGTACTTTTTATATGAGTTAATATTTGGCCCAAAACTTTCATATAATTGCATTTAGGTCCCTACTTGCAGTGTGTGTTGTTTTTAATCAAATAAATACCTAAATAACTCCAAAAATTCTGTAAAAATTATAGTTAGCTCCTACTAACACGTAATATTTATGGTAATTTTTGTGGATTAATTTTGTTTTATTTGATTTTTCTAAAAATAAAAACACTTAAAAAATGTTTTTTCTGTTTTCTAAAAAACCTAAAAAATATATTTTTTTAAAAAAAATTACAAAAATCTAGTTTGTGCTTGTCTTTGTGTGTTTTACCTTTAGTATCATTTTTGTTGCATTATCACTTATAAAATCCTTAAAAATCACAAAACTATAAAAACATAATAATTCATAAAAATTTTAAAAAATTCAAAAAAAAATAATTCTAGTTTCTTTACTTAGATATTTTTATTTACTTTTTCATAAAAATCACGACCATGACATTATGGCTTAAATTTGCCTTTTAGTCCTGGTTGTACAATGTTTTTCCTATTTGCCTTTGTTTGATTTTTACAAAATCATATAAAAATTGGAAAAACCCCATAAAATAACCAAAAATATCTAAATATTTGAAAAAACATAAAAATATTTTTATTTTTTTGAGCCTTTTTTGGCCCTTAATAAAAATTATGAGAGCTTGCTTGTTCCTTATTTCCTTTTCTTGTTTTCTTATTTTATAAATACAAATGAAAATATAGCAAAATTAAAAATCACAAAATATTCCTTTTATTCCCTAATTACCACTACTTCATAGGTTTTACTCGTGCTGCTTGTGTTCGACCCTGGTCACTATAGCACGTTAAATAAATAGCGGAGACCGCTTACATTGAATTTGTGCTTGATTGTCTGATTTGAGTGTGGTCTTGATTTTTCTTGATTGAGCGCATTGATTTGTTGAGAACAACGACTCGTGATTATTTTTCCATCTAAGCTGATCTTGATATTCATGACAACATTACAAAAAGTAAAATTAAAAAAGCTAAAAATAAAAGCACTCCAAGGATCCTCCAAGTCTCTTGCTTCTACTCTCCTACTCTCTCTTGCTGCTCAATACAGAAATGAGCTACCTCCGCATTGCTCGGGTGCGCCAGCGCTCCTAAGAACTCCGCCCTCTCTCATCATGCCCTCATAAGAAAGAGAAACACAAGATATGTCAGATAACCAGTTATGAAATATAAGAGCAAATAAAACAAAGCAGGAAAATAAATAAAAGAACAAAATAAAAAGAAAGCAGAATATATAAAAAAACTAAGAGGAGAAGACAAAGAAAACCTAACTACTCTTGCCATGCCTCCCCGGCAACGACGTTATTTTGATCAATGTAAAATCAATGGGTTTTTATTTAAAGCAAACAAAATGATCAATGTGACTGTCGCTACAACTCACAATTTCTTGAATCAAATAATTTTTATTTAATCCAAAATCAAAGAAATAAAAGAAGAAAATTGGATTTTTGCTATCTAATTATTAACGGGGTATAGCTCCCAGGGTCGAACAAAAGGAGGCAATAGTTATCAAGAAAGGGTTATTTAATCAATGAGAAATCAAAGACTAAAAGATGGAAACTCAAATCAAACTACTCTTGCATTTTTATGAAATTTTATCTTTTTTATTTTTTTGGATTTTTTATTTTAAAAATTTATTTTATTATTTTCTGATTTTCAAATTTATAATGATTTCTAATTTTGCAAATTTATATATTTTACATTATTCAAACACAATGAATAAAGAAAATCTAAAAGAAAGTCGACAAGCAACCTTTTTATATTTTTCAAATGTAGGAAAACTGTCCAGAAAATTCAAGAAAAATATTTTTATAATTTTTAAAATTCACTACTAGTTTTATAATTTTTATAGATTTTTAGACTTTTTCTTATTTTTAAAATTAATAGAAATATGAAATAATGAAATCTATCTAACCTAGCTACTATTTTTTGTTTTTAAAATACAAGATAATCTCAAAAATCCAGTAAGCAGATTTTATAAAAAATGATTTATTAAGCTTCAAATAGAGACTAAAATATATTATTCTAATTTTTCTTTGATTTTATATGAATTTTTATGTGTTTTTGTAATATGCATTTTTTAGTTTTTTTCATAAAAGTTTTCCTAACAAAATTTATATGGAAATTAAAACAAGTCAAAATATATACATAATGATTTTTTTGAATTTTTAAACTTTTTTCGATTTTTTAAAATTTTAAATCTAAACAGAGAATTTTTCATTTATTTTTGATATTTTAATAATAACAAATTAAATTAATTTAGAATATAAAAATTAAATTATGAAGAGACAAAAAGTAGGAATATAACAATTTTTTGCAAAATTTTTGGAGCACAAAAGATATTTATTTCATGCAAAATAAACAAGGAAATAAAGTCTGGACCTATAGGACTAAAATGTAATTACAACAAAGTTATTGATCAAAGATTAACAAACAAATAAAACAAGTGTGTTTATGCAATTGTCACAAGAAACATGTGCAAGTCACGTGATTAAGTAGTTGGAATGAGATTGTTTTGAAAATACAATAAAATCTGGGGGGCACAATTTACCCAAAATATCACCGCACATGAGGTGCACGTGGCTTGTTAAGCGGCGAGGTCGACGGCCATTTGGGGTTGATGCATGTACTGATTTGGGTCGTTCGATAAGAGATGATCGAGTGACTGATGTAAGATCTAGAGATGGGGACTTGTTCCTCCCCAATTATATTTGCAAGCGATGATTAGAGCACAGCTGCTCCAGGCAAGGCGGCTATGTGTCTATCCAATCAGATGGCTATGACAATTCGAGCTAAAATGCTCGTTCAGACGATGATGAATCGAGTCAAGGCGATGATGGCTCGTTACAGGTAATCTCTTTGACAACTCGTAGATGTTCTTCAGGTGAGACTCACTAGTCTCAAATCTCCAAGGAGTATTGCTTCATCTTTATTGGACCAGAAGGATTCAGATGGTTCTTGATCACGAACGTTGACAACTCGAGGCTTCGATGCGTAGATCTACAGGTGGTGCGCGTTTGCTGATCGGCTTCAAGTGGACAACAGATCTGGAATCACTGCTTGGTCTTTGAGTGATATTGATGAAGATTGATCGGTTGATTCGGTTACAGGAGGCGGACTTCAATCCAAGATACCTCAATGCTGAGTCGATCTGCAGCAAGCGAATCCAATATAGAATGAGATGATATGATTCAAACGAAAATTTACTTGCATGTGTGTTAATCGGTCTGAGATCTGATGCTTCATTTTCTATGCTTCTGGAGAAGTCTCTTCAGATCAGGCGCTCAAGCAGCGGTTCTCGATTATCGATGATTATGGCTTATGATCACTCCAGTTCTAATTCAGTCGCTACTCATTTAAATTCTCCATATGATGAATGAACAACGGATTTCGCAACGATGTTGTACTTGGTTCGTTGTTATGCTTCGATGATGATAGAGGTTTTGTTTTGCTATATCTCTGATCAAATCATGTACTTGCAATGAAACAGACGAACTCGAGGCAAACCTCAATCCTAAACAAAAACAAACAGATATGTGAACGGTGAATAGAAGGTTTCGGTAAGTGGTGGAAGGGAGCCTAATCTCTAAGACTCAGATTACCGAGCGTGATTGGACGATGATCACGTATGAGGGATAGCAGGTGAAATATGAAGGGATATGTGTTGTTAAAAGGATAAACCAAGCATATATTAAACAGTAATCAAGCGGATTCCAATAGATTGACAGATCAATATTACAGATTATTAAGATTAATAACGTGCAAATCCAATCCATTATCCGATTATAATAAGCAAAACAGAACCGATTAATCAGACGGAAACAAACAAATGGGCGTGTTCCAGAAAAGGGCAAGCAATAAATAAATTACGGCAAACAAAATACAAGAAAGATAAGGTTACATATCACCGAAGCGTAAATGAAATGGACTGTCCTTAGAGAGGATTTCGCTACCACAATACCGGTGCGTTGGGTACTGGCGATCCACTCCCAAGATACGACGGTT
The DNA here is from genome assembly GCA_037367405.1 of Ottelia alismoides. Lineage (NCBI taxonomy): Eukaryota > Viridiplantae > Streptophyta > Magnoliopsida > Alismatales > Hydrocharitaceae > Ottelia > Ottelia alismoides. The sequence continues at coordinate 43,190 of JAZKJV010003548.1, read as the reverse complement.
CATGGTCTTCGTCCGCGCACATCGACGAGACCGTCCTCAGAAGCACCTCCGAGAACTTGCAGCCGAGAAGAAACAGGTCGCAGATGTGAGAGAGAGAGAGCGAGAGTGACGCGGGTGGAGATTTCTTGCGAAAGTAAAGAAAAATAGCATCGGGTGGGGGATATAAAAAGAGGGGCTCGCGTGCCCTAGCGCGCAGTCCCTTCGGTTTCCAAAAACGCCCCTCAACGGTCGTGTCCTTTCGGATTCCAAAACTGCGGCTAAGTCGAGCCGTTTGGATCAAGTCCGATTCCCAATGTGATCGTGACTAAATTAGTTTGTCTGATTAATTTAACCGATCAGCCAAATGAAACCCGCAGCAAAAGTATCGAGATCTGAGATCCGAATTGACTCTCCTGAGCCCGAGCCCATGCCGGTGCCGGTGCCGGAGCCGGAGCCAGAGACGGAGCGGAGCGCGTGCCCGCGCGTGTGTGGTCCTCCATTCCTCCTCTCTACTATTGCTACAAGAGCTTGGGGTGTGGACTCATATATAAGTCCACCAAATGTTTAGATCTCTAAGGTATGGTACTAAACTTCCATCCAAACTCAACCATGTTTCAAATTTGGGAATTCCCAACTTTCCCTCCAAACCATTTGGTTTCCCAATTGAAACCAAATTATTGTCAATTGTAATAAATAGGTTTCGAATTAAAACCTAAATACAATTTTTAATACAACAATCCCCCACGTTCATCAATTTGAAAAAGAGATTCAAAAGGAATTAAGAGACTTCTTTCGGCTGCCCACACTTTGCTTTCAGTAAAGGTACCTTCCGGTTTGAACCTCTACTTGAGTTTACTACTTTCACTTTAACAAAAACGAAGTGAACTACATCTTGAACTTCAGACCTTGGTGTTAAAGTATACGTTAGAAACAACAAAGCGTTGTTCTTGGTGCAATCTTCAGGGTTGGTGCTCTTAAAGGCCATGCACCCTTATCCTGTTTCATGAGTGTGTTCAGGAAAGACCCTCTTCCTTTAACTGCGGCCCACAGTAACACTCACATAGGTGGCGTTCTCCAAGGATGCACTGCTAACATCCTGCCCAAAGGCTTGAACCCATTCAGAGCCTACGCTCTTCCTAAACTTGCAGCTTAAATGGCACTCAGGCTTCCAGGGATAAGACACTCATGCTTACGCATTAAAATTAGAGTGACAACCAGTTCTCCAAACAGATTGTTATTACCACATTGAACCTACTTTGTGGGATCTCCACTCAGATATGTTCTGTAGAGGAACTCCCCATGGGTCTCAGTCCCATCCCAAGCCTAGACTTTAGGACTAAAGATCTATCAAGTCCCTTAGTCAACGGATCTGCTGTGTTGTCTTTGGATCCAACAAAATCCACAACCAACACTCCTCGAGACACCAAATCCCTTAACATCTTAAGTCTGATTTGTATATGTCTCCTTGTTTTCTGATTGAACTTTGAACTCTTAATCTTGGCAATTGTGGTCATATTATCACAATGTACCGAGATCGTAGGAACAGGCTGACCTACCATGGGAATTTCAGACAGAAGTTCCATTAGCCATTCAGCCTCAATTCTAGTGGTGTCCAAAGCACACAGCTCAGCCTTAAAAGTGGATCGAGCTAGAATGGTCTGTTTCACAGACCTCCAGGAGACTGCACCGCCTCCAAGGGTAAATACATACCCTGTGACACCATTACTCCCATACTCCTCTATTTTCCCTATCCAGCTTGCATCATTGTATCCTTCTAGTACAGATGGATGTCGACCATAATGCAATCTAAGGGAAATAGTTCCCTTCAAATACTTCAGTACCCGATCCAGAGCCTCCCAGTGAGTACGGTCAGGACAGCTAGTGTATCTACTCAGCTTTGCAACCGAGAATGAAATATCAGGTCTCGTCCAATTTGCAAGATACATTAAACTTCCTATCACTTGTGAATACCTTAGCTGGGCTACAAGTACTCCACTTTTATTCTTAAACAACGTTTTGGATGAATCAAAAGGAGTGCTTACAGCTTTTCAATCTTGATATCCAAATTTCTCAAGTACCTTCTCAACGTAGTGAGATTGAGAAATTACAATCCCATCAACTGACCTTGTCAGTTTGAGACCCAAGATCACATCAGCAACACCCATGTCCTTCATCTCAAACTTGCTACTCAAGAAAGCCTTAGTCTCATTAATAATCCTCATATGTGATCCGAACAACAATAGGTCATCAACATATAGGCACAAGACAATACACTCATCACCTTTCACTATGGAATAGACACTTGTCGGATTCATGAACCTTAAAGCCACATGACAAAATTGTCTTGTCAAATTTTTCATGCCACTGCTTTGGTGCTTGTTTCAATCCGTAAAGGGATTTGACAAGCTTGCAAACCTTTCCCTCATTCCCAGGAGTCACAAGCCCATCCGGTTGATCCATATAGATCTCTTCCTCAAGATCGCCATGCAAGAAGGCGGTCTTCACATCCATTTGGTGGATAGAGAGATCATATACAGATGCCAATGATATGAGCATCCGAATTGTGGTCATCCTAGTCACAGAGGAATAGGTATCAAAATAATCGATACCTTCCTTTTGCCTAAAGCCCTTGGCAACTAATCTGGCTTTGTATTTTTCAATTGATCCGTCAGGTCTAAGCTTTCTCTTAAACACCCACTTGCACCCAATAGTAGAGCACCCTTTGGGTAAATCAACCAACTCCCAAGTTACATTAGCCATAATGGAATCCATCTCAGATTTGATAGCTTCCTTCCATTGTTTTGCTTCAGATGAAGCCATGGTTTCCTTATAACTTGGTGGATCACCCTCGATCTGGTAGACAACGAAGTCGCTACCCAGATCCTTGTCTATCCGAGGTCTTTTACTCCTCCTTGGCTCAATCTCTTCAGAAATATCATTGGGTTCAGGTTGAGTCTCAACCCCCATATTCGTTATCCTTTCCACTTGATCTGGAATAGATCCTGATGTAGAGGCGCCCTCAATGGTCAGATTTTGAGGAATCCCAGACTTCAATGGAAAGACATCCTCAAAGAAGGTAGCATCACGGAGTTCAACAATAGTGTTTTCATCTATGCCCGGTATCTCGGACCGAATTACCAAGAACCTATATGCATAGCTATTTTCCAGGTAACTTAAGAAGACAACATCAACAGTTTTAGGACCAAGTTTCTTTCTCTTGTGTTGTTGGACTAAAACCTTAGCGAGACAGCCCCACACTTTGAGATATCTTAAACTTGGTTTCCTATTTCTCCAAAGTTCAAAGGGACATTTTTCCATATGTCTCGGAGGAACCCTATTCAGAATATGGCAAGCCGTATTAAAGGCTTCTCCCCACATATAGGTTGGAAGTTCAGAACTCTGTAGGAGAGCATTGATCATGTCAGTTAAGGTTCTATTTTTCCGTTCTGCTATCCCATTTGATTGCGGTGAATATGGGGCCGTAACTTCATGAACTATGCCAAAAGATTTGCATTGTTCATCAAATAAGTTAGAGGTATATTCACCTCCTCTATCTGACCTAAGGTGTTTAAGCACTTTTCCTGTTTGTGTCTCAGCCTCATTCTTAAAGATAAGAAATTTCTCTAAGGCTTCATCCTTGGTTTTCATTAGATATATGATGAATCCACGATTCATCATCTTAATATCTTAATCTTAGCAAAATCCGTGAGTAAATTCCCAAATAAATGTCCATAAAATCAATAAATTAACAAAATAAATCTTGTAAATAAAACACACTAATTATTGTATATTAGATTGTACAAAATAAATAACACAAAAAAAGCCGCAAAAATAAAGGAGTTTTATACATGTAAATAACCCAAAACTTCATGTATTTTTAATAATTTCATTTCAACTCCTTTTTGGCTAATTCTTTCTCTAACTTGTTCATAATAATGTACATAAAAATACAAAAATACAAAACAAATTATATCTTAAATAAATGCTCCTAGATCCCAATGGGAAAAAGCCATAAAGACCAACTTCCAAGCTAAATTCCCGCTCCGTATGAACTCCAAATTCAGCAAACTCACTTTTAAAGTTCAAGTTAGAAAATTATCTATCCAATGGAAGTGGTTTCATTAAAATCGAAGCTTGTTTGCAAAAGTTGGGTTTTGGGACCTAGATGTACATTGTATATTATGTATATATTCTTTCTTTCTTCATTTTTTATTTTATCTTTCTTAATTACTAAAAATCCAAAAAAAATCATTATGGTCTTGCATTTTGATTATACTATTTTATTGTATTTTCCTATTGTACATAGCTACTATTAAAAAGATAAAAAAAATATAAAAAGAAAAGCAAACAAAAAAATATGTACATGTTGTAGTCTTCTTTTGTAAATTCTCCACTCTTTTTCTTATCTTTTATTTTATTGTATTATAAGTAGCCTACTTTATTTCATTCTATTTTCCTTTTATTTTTTTTCCACATTCTCTACACTAACTTCCATTTCTACATTAACCACCAAGTCTTCTATTCTACCACCAACTCCCATTCCACCCCACATTCTTCATCTAACCTCCATTCAACTCCACCAATAATCTAACCTCCATTCATCTCCACCATCTTTCTAACTTCTCTTTCTTTTCTTCTTTATAATCATATGTACATCCTCATTTTTCCCCATCCACCATTCTTATATAATAAGGAGAGAGCTTGGAGTGTTTTGTTGGTGACAGCTGCGAAGCATCGTCCTCAAGCGACGACCTCCTTCAGGTGAGATCCGCGGAGCTCCGCTTCGCGTCACGAGTTTCCCGTCGAGCTCGTGGAGCTTCTCCGATTTTGTTTCGCCAATCGGATTGAGGCGACGACAGGAGTCCAGCGTAGCTGCTCCGCCAAACCGGCGAACACCAGGTAAGTTATTTCTTCTCATTTCTCTACTTATTTTATTCTTATCTCATATTTTGTTTATTTAGTCTATCACAATCGTTTTTTTTATTTTTTATTCACCATATCATTACCACCACCAATTTGTCCTCTTCCCATGTTGTATATATCCATATTTGTTTCTTGTTTTTTTTAACAAAAATTATAAAAAAAATTAAAATCTAAAACAAAAAAAGAAGTTTTTTTAATTGCAGCAAAACAAAAAAAATTAAAAAAAAATTTAAAAAAAAGAAACAGGAGGAGGAGGACGCACGCCGCCGCCCCTCCCCCCTTCTCCAGCCAGCCGGCCGGCCTGCTGGGGGCTTCCTTCACGCGCGGAGGGCCGTCGCCTCTACGGCTATTCACCGCGCGGCCACCGCGAGCAGCGGCCCTCGCCGCCCCCTCCGCAGAACACAGGTGTGCGGCGGCGCCGCCCGCTCCCTCCTCCGCCTCTCCGCAGCTCCCACCGCGGAATCCCACCGCCGCACCTCCCCACCGCAGGCCGCCGCGCCTCCTCACGGCCGTGCGCGGCCCCCTCTCCTCCGCCTCAGCCGCCGGTCGCCGAACCCTTGTTGGGTTCATCTTCCTCCTGTGCATACCGTGAAGAAGAAGAAGGTTCATTCTCTTTTTTTTATTGTAAAAATTGCAAAACATTTTTGTATAGTTTCTATATTTACAAAATAGTCCTTGTGCATGTTTTCTATTGTATATATTGTTTTCTAATTTGCACATAGACCCCTGTGTTCGCACCTTAATTTGGACATCATTGTTGCATTATTTTACTCAATAAAAATAGCATTATGTTGAGCAACTAATTGTTTACATTGTGGATATTTATTTGTATTTTTGTGGTCTTTGGGTAATTAACTAAAAATGTTCTACTGAAATTCAGTATATTTTACCCATTCCGTGCTCTTAAAATTATATCTCACACATAGTTGCTCTAAAAATTCCACAAAAGTTATATGTGATGCCTTGAAGTGTGTTGAACTTACTGTACAAATTTCATCCAAAATGAGATGTCTTGTACCTGAAATAAATTATTGAGTGATTTTCGTATTTGATTTTTAATTAAATCCATAGACATCCTTTTCACGAAATTTCTAGTCTCCTGGATTGCTCATCTAAATATCTACTTGAGATAATTTGCATTCTGATTAATTTGACAACATGGATTAATTAGGAATTAATTACTCACTGTCACTCTGTTTCCACTAAAAAATACATAAAAAATTCATATTTTGTCAAAAAACTCCAAAAATATTACTGTAGCTTCCTTGCATCATGTTTTAAGTCAGTAAATTTTTCATAATTTTTTCTTACTGTTTGTGTGAAAAATTACGAAAATACCCATAAAAAGTGTGCATTTTTCATTATTGCTTTTTAAACCTAAAAAATACAAAAAAATATGTTTTGTGTTCCCCACTGGATTAGGACTCTAGGAAAAATACGAATTGGCTAATTTGGACTTCTTTTCCATTAAAATTAATTTGGCCTTGTTGTATATTTTCTTAGTGTTGTAATTCACCCGCATTTTGTTTTTGGCATTCTACTTGCATAAAAAAAATCTAAAAAAATACCGCACTGAAATCTAGACCTAATTTCTTGAATTAAAACCTAAGTTGTTCCTTTTCCTCCCTGTGTTCGACCCCGGACTTGCCCGGGATATAAATTAAGCCGAGACACTCTTCACGGAGATCTTCTCTCGGTTCTGACCGAATCGCTAAGTACACGTGCTACGGCCTGACCGAATTAATCAACGTATCCAACGACTCGTCAGATGGCGCCGTTGCCGGGGAGGCAAACGGCTTAGGGATTAATTTAAGAATTTAGATTTAGATTTTCATTTACTCGGGTAGTCTGACCCCCGAGCCACTTGTATTTATTCCATCTTTTTTGCAATTATCTTTTCTTCTCATTTTTTGTATATATTTTATTTTTGAACTCTCTAACATAAATCTTATTTTCCTTGCGAGGGCCCGGTGGACTTGGAGTGCATTGGAGGTCGACGGACGCGACGCGTGCCGACTGCTGAAGAGGGAGGAAAAGCAATTTATTTTTGAGAGAAATTTTGTAAATTTTTGTAATTATTTAGCTTGCTCTTTATAGCGGCTCTTGTTTGAGAGCTCGCGTTTGTATCCGGACTGGACATTTGACCCGCTCGTGGTTGTGTGGTTGATTGATGTAGAATAGGACTTGCACTCGCAGCTCTTAGAGCATTTTATTAGAATATCTTTATTGCTGGTGCTCGTAACTTTTAGGACCACACATCACATTTAACGAGACGCACTTAGACCGCTGGGCTATTAGTCAAATTAAACTTGTTCATCACTCGCTAATAGAACTGCTTGTCTAGGAACGGTTTCTCGTTTGCATTCATATTAGTATAAAATTTCAATTCTGCCTTGCATCCCGCATGTAGAGCGCGAGGATCACTGTAAGTCTTCTGAACTGGGCATGCATCATTGATTTCATTATTTGCATCGGTTTTTCTCGACTCCCTCCCCTTGGTTTTTGAAACATAGGTTAAAAGGAAATCGGGACTGATCGTTAGGCGTGCTTTATTTGGTGGACTAATCAAGTGATAACCAAACATAAAATCGGGACTGCTAATCGGAGTTGATCAAAAAAAAATTGACTAAAACTAACACTTGTTTTGGGAGAGTAAAACCCTCATTGTATGCTTGGTTAATTGCGATTGTTGAGAGGTGAGGACACATCCCTAGGATAGTGCCCAAGACCTACTTTTTAGCCTTGCGTAATTGGATTGATATCTTGATTTATCACCTAATTAAAACTGAAAAGATAAACGGTCGGACTTTTGCAGCCATCACTGTGTTGAGTAGGTGAACTCAGGGTTTGCTCTTGTGTTTGTTTGTTTTGTGTGTATTCGGTGCACTTGCACGCTTTCTTCCTCTATCCGCTTCATTCTCCCATTTTCCCTACAAGATGTCAGAATATTGGTCATCATATCCACTTCATTCTTCTTCGACCATATTTCGATCATCTCCACCCTCTCATTCCTCTTCATACCCACACCCCAACCGCAAAGTCAGAACTCCGACTGACTTCTCCACTTCTTCGTCCTTCTCACCTACCCCACATTCTTGCACCCCTGACCAACAACCACCTTGGATTGATTCACTATATTCTCGTCCGCTTGCTGGAATTAAGGAACAAATCAAAGAGCAAGCGACTGCTGAGATGAATGATTGGCATAATCAGTTGACCCCACATACCTCACTTTCACCTCGAGTTGGGACAGAACAACAATTGCCATACACACATCCCGACTTAACCTTAGGGTACAACATGGTCAACCAGACAAACCGAATGGAGAGGCCTGCACCGTACGATCTTCCTGACTTGATTGACCTGAGTGATAGAGACCACATTGACCAATCTTTATATCACCCATTCGGAGAGCCGACATATACAGGGGATTGGATTCATGCAACTGATTTACAGACCCCTTGTCTACTAACTCCGCCTGATAAGGCTCCGACCAACATCTGCCATACAAAAGGGCCATACTCAACCCAGTATTACATGCCTGAGTCAAGGTGTGTTGAGTATAAGAGCCCGAGTTCTCAGCAGTATCCTCCAATTGCATCGACTTCTCTCATGAAGTGTCATGAGAATTTATTGGAGGATGACATTTGTAGACCGATCAAGAGTCCAGGTATAAATGTGGATCATGGATTTTGCGGATTAAATCTTGAAAACCTGGAAGACACCGGATTGACCACACATCATGTACAGCTGGAGTCCCTTCTACCTCCCTCTTCTACTAACAACTTTCCCTCCAAACCAGAGTCTGTACATTCTCCTAATCCTCCTTCACCTACCAAAAAGACCAAAAAAAATGAAAACTCAGAAAATACCATAAAAATTGAAAAAGGAAAAGATCTAAAAAAATTGGATCCTGCGGTTAGGGAAGCATTGGATAGAAAGTTGATTTTTGAGCTTCCCTTAATAATGGCTATTGAACACTTTCCCGACCTTAAAAGATTTGTGAGAAGTAAATTGATGCCTAAAAGGTCGGGCAATAAGAGAACAAGGACTGAGATACATATAGTGTCTATGGCCACATCTTTGATGATAGGGAGAAAAACCAAGAGCCGCAGAGTAAAGCGGTTGCCTAGGTTTGATTGTGAAATCAAAGATACCACATTCACCCATGCAAGAATCGATGATGACTTACCAATTAATATCCTCCCGACCTCCGTGTTTGCAAAGCTCAAACTCGGATCTGCCAAGAAGTCAAGAGAGATCATTCAGTTGGAGGATCGATCTGTTAAACGGTCGAGAGGAACCATTTCAGTCATCGTCACTTTCCAAGGTGCTCTACTGGAGATAGAATTCACGATCATTGACATTGAGCACCGAGGAGAGTTCACACAGTCTCCGATCATTCTTGGGAAGCCGTTCTTAGCCTTGGCTAAGGCAACTATAGATTGTGAGACTCGGGAGATCGATTTCTCTGCATTGGGAGCACTCCGACCTCACCCGATCTTTGAGGACACACGATATTCCAAGGTAACCCGTAAAGTTGCAGACAGTCGCGACCTTCGAGAGACAGTTGAGTCCCATCTCACTACTACACCTGAGATACCGACTGTCCAGACAACCATTGGTTTAGACACTTCCTACAACCACACACCGCCTACTGCTTGCACCACCACCACGACAGCTTCTAGAGAGGACTCAAGAGCAGAAGCTATCAGTGAGTCGGACATGACCTTTGAGGATTGCCTTGATTATTTCGATGATCCGACACAAAAACCCAACAATATCAAGCCAACTGAGAACACTGTGCCTTATCAGAGACGTGTGCTGACCCTGCAGGAGTATTACAATGCATATGGTGACTCATCTGATGATGAACCTCTGGTCAGAACCTCACACACACCACATCCAAGACATACACCAAAGGAGACAACGGGGACCAAATTGACCAATCTTGATAAATCGGTTGCTCCATCCTCTAGTCGGTCATATGGTAAGAAGAAGACGGGTGTTGATTCCTCGAGGTGTTCCCCCGAACTCCTTAAGACATATCAATCTCCTCTTCCTCTTGATGCTTCAGGTTCTAGAAAACCGACTAAGAAGGTTACCTTCGATGTTTCAGAGAAGGAACTTTCTGAGGAGTCCTCATCAGGTCCGGATGAGGTGATCTATATGAGTGAGCTCAGTTCGGCTGTTCTGAAGCCATACTTAAGCAAGCAGCCGTGTGTCGACCCCCGTTGGACGTTCCCCACACCTCACTATTATTCTTCGGAGGACGATTCTGACAGCGACACATGTGTATTCTTCCCACCCCATCGCTCCCGCAAGAAGGTCTGTCACAATCCTTCTTGATCCTTGTATATTCTTCCTCCTCCTTGTACATATCTTCCTTCCTTTATTCACCTCCTTCCCTCATGATTCGCATCACTCGCCCAAGTTCCGTATCGTTTTCATTTTGTGGCTATACTTAGGATGACTAGATCCTAAGTATAGGGGGGTGAGTGACCCAATTTGCTCCTTCTCTTCTTTTTATTTTCTTTTTTGTATATTCTTTCCCATTCTCATTGGTCCCCCATTCTTGTGTTATTTCCAATACTTAGGCTGACCAGAGCCTAAGTATAGGGGGGCCGATGCCCATTGTGTATTATCCACATTTTTTTCCCCTCACTTCTCTTCTTTTCACCCACTTGTACTTAGTACGAGCTATGGATTTTTGTCACCTAGTGTCATGAGGACATAGCACAAGCTAAGTATAGGGGGTGTGTATATATTACATTTATACTTTACCCATACCTCGTACTTTCACGTATTTTTGTATATATTATACAATAATTATGGGGTGGGTACAAAAAAATTCCCTAAAAAAAACTTTTTTTCCTTATTTGCGTAAAAAAAAACTTTTTCAAAGAAAAAAAAGTATTTTCTTATTTACCTATCTTTTCAAAAAAAACTCTTGAAAAAAAAACCTTTTTTTAAAAAAAAATTCTAAAACCTTAAAAAAAACCAACAAAAAAAAACTAAAAAAACTTTTAAAAAAAATCAATCAAAAAAAAACTAACTAATAAGTTGGTTTAATCCCTGACACAATCCACTTTCACACAAGACTAGTGATGTTCAAGAACACTTGGTTTATGAGGTCTTGAGATTTTGAGTTAACCAGCCTTAGTCATTCGGGTCTTGGACTTAATTATTCACATTTCCCTAGTTTGAAAGATTTGTGTGCTATATTGCATGCTTAGTCTCTACCTTAAGAATATGATCTGCACCTCACATACACGACTGCAGTTATGATGAGATGAGTTGAAATTTCACTTGAGGAACTGGGATGAGGGACTTGAGTTTGGACTTGATTTAATGATGCTCGAGGATGGGATAAAATCAATGAAGGCTTCATGAAACCTGAGTGTCAGCATCTTTAGCCAGTATGAGAACATGGTTCTTGTACTATCTCTTGATATTTACCTATGTGCCAGGGTGTGATAAAATAAAAAAAATGTTGATCAGTGTGCGCCAACTCTTGGTAAAAGCAGTGGAGCTAGCCACAAATACTACAAAGCAATGAAATGTCAAAGAAAAGCTCTCATTCCACAAAGTCAATTATCAAAAGAGCTTCCACCAAAGGCGAGCGCTCCCAACCATTTCAAAGTGTCCACTTGGACCACTGCTATTAGGACCAGGAGTCGGGCTTGCACCAAAAAAGGGCTCTGCATCGTAAATGCTACAAGTCTGGGTGTAGAAGGTACGATAGGTACTCAAAAAAAGGCACACCCCGGTGTACTCCCAGGAAAACAAGTGCAGACGGCTCCAACTTCTCTTGACGGACGCACTGATCAACACAAAAAAAATGTGTTGCGTAATAAGGCACTTGAGAGGATCCTTGTTCCAATGAGAGGGAGAGAAGAAATGACACAATCCTATACCCTCCATCAACTGGCCTGCCATCTACACTTTCAAGTCTGACAACTAAAGAGACGGTGGATTGGATGCAAGAAATGATTTATTCCCTAGTGTTGAGGATCTGGTCCATAGGAGAGTCTCTTGGACTAGAATCTTGGGTGACGTTGTGACTCTACTCTTATAACTGCAGTCCACACTTAAAGTCATATCCCTTATATATACGTATACAAAGAGAGTCTGATGATTAGGGAAATTGGGTACCTTTGGACTAGAGCTTGGTTCAGCTTAGAATTTTAGGATCTCTAAAACCGAGAGTTCTTGAACGGATCAAGTCTTGTATTCACATGCACAGTCAGGGGTTAACCCAACTTATTCATTCTTTATTTGCTCGAGGACTAGCAAAGTATAAGTATAGGGGGGTGATGAATCCACGATTCATCATCTTAATATCTTAATCTTAGCAAAATCCGTGAGTAAATTCCCAAATAAATGTCCATAAAATCAATAAATTAACAAAATAAATCTTGTAAATAAAACACACTAATTATTGTATATTAGATTGTACAAAATAAATAACACAAAAAAAGCCGCAAAAATAAAGGAGTTTTATACATGTAAATAACCCAAAACTTCATGTATTTTTAATAATTTCATTTCAACTCCTTTTTGGCTAATTCTTTCTCTAACTTGTTCATAATAATGTACATAAAAATACAAAAATACAAAACAAATTATATCTTAAATAAATGCTCCTAGATCCCAATGGGAAAAAGTCGTAAAGACCAACTTCCAAGCTAAATTCCCGCTCCGTATGAACTCCAAATTCAGTATCACTTTTAAAGTTCAAGTTAGAAAATTATCTATCCAATGGAAGTGGTTTCATTAAAATCGGAGCTCGTTTGCAAAAGTTGGGTTTTGGGACCTAGATGTACATTGTATATTATGTATATATTCTTTCTTTCTTCATTTTTTATTTTATCTTTCTTAATTACTAAAAATCCAAAAAAAATCATTATGGTCTTGTATTTTGATTATACTATTTTATTGTATTTTCCTATTGTACATAGCTACTATTAAAAAGATAAAAAAATATAAAAAAAAAGCAAACAAAAAAATATGTACATGTTGTAGTCTTCTTTTGTAAATTCTCCACTCTTTTTCTTATCTTTTATTTTATTGTATTATAAGTAGCCTACTTTATTTCATTCTATTTTCTTTTTATTTTTTTCCACATTCTCTACACTAACTTCCATTTCTACATTAACCACCAAGTCTTCTATTCTACCACCAACTCCCATTCCACCCCACATTCTTCATCTAACCTCCATTCAACTCCGCCAATAATCTAACCTCCATTCATCTCCACCATCTTTCTAACTTCTCTTTCTTTTCTTCTTTATAATCATATGTACATCCTCATTTTTCCCCATCCACCATTCTTATAGAATAAGGAGAGAGCTTGGAGTGTTTTGTTGGTGACAGCTGCGAAGCATCGTCCTCAAGCGACGACCTCCTTCAGGTGAGATCCGCGGAGCTCCGCTTCGCGTCACGAGTTTCCCGTCGAGCTCGTGGAGCTTCTCCGATTTTGTTTCGCCAATCGGATTGAGGCGACGACAGGAGTCCAGCGTAGCTGCTCCGCCAAACCGGCGAACACCAGGTAAGTTATTTCTTCTCATTTCTCTACTTATTTTATTCTTATCTCATATTTTGTTTATTTAGTCTATCACAATCGTTTTTTTTATTTTTTATTCACCATATCATTACCACCACCAATTTGTCCTCTTCCCATGTTGTATATATCCATATTTGTTTCTTGTTTTTTTTAACAAAAATTATAAAAAAAATTAAAATCTAAAACAAAAAAATAAGTTTTTTTTAATTGCAGCAAAACAAAAAAAAATTAAAAAAAAATTAAAAAAAAGAAACAGGAGGAGGAGGACGCACGCCGCCGCCCCTCCCCCCTTCTCCAGCCCGCCGGCCGGCCTGCTGGGGGCCTCCTTCACGTGCGGAGGGCCGCCGCCTCCGCGGCTATTCACCGCGCGGCCACCGCGAGCAGCGGCCCTTGCCGCCCCCTCCGCAGAACACAGCTGTGCGGCGGCGCCGCCCGCTCCCTCCTCCGCCCCTCCGCAGCTCCCACCGTGGGATCCCACCGCCGCACCTCCCCACCGCAGGCCGCCGGCCGCCGTGCCTCCTCACGGCCGTGCGCGGCCTCCTCTCCTCCGCCTCAGCCGCCGGCCGCCGAACCCTTGTTGGTTTCATCTTCCTCCTGTGCATACCGTGAAGAAGAAGAAGGTTCATTCTCTTTTTTTTTATTGTAAAAATTGCAAAACATTTTTGTATAGTTTCTATATTTACAAAATAGTCCTTGTGCATGTTTTCTATTGTATATATTGTTTTCTAATTTGCACATAGACCCCTGTGTTCGCACCTTAATTTGGACATCATTGTTGCATTATTTTACTCAATAAAAATAGCATTATGTTGAGCAACTAATTGTCTACATTGTGGATATTTATTTGTATTTTTGTGGTCTTTGGGTAATTAACTAAAAATGTTCTACTGAAATTCAGTATATTTTACCCATTCCATGCTCTTAAAATTATATCTCACACATAGTTGCTCTAAAAATTCCACAAAAATTATATGTGATGCCTTGAAGTGTGTTGAACTTACTGTACAAATTTCATCTAAAATGGAGATGTCTTGTACCTGAAATAAATTATTGAGTGATTTTCGTATTTGATTTTTAATTAAATCCACAGACATCCTTTTCACGAAATTTCAAGTCTCCTGGATTGCTCATCTAAATATCTACTTGAGATAATTTGCATTCTGATTAATTTGACAACATGGATTAATTAGGAATTAATTACTCACTGTCACTCTGTTTCCACTAAAAAATACATAAAAAATTCATATTTTGTCAAAAAACTCCAAAAATATTACTGTAGCTTCCTTGCATCATGTTTTAAGTCCAGTAAATTTTTCATAATTTTTTCTTACTGTTTTTGTGAAAAATTACGAAAATACCCATAAAAAGTGTGCATTTTTCATTATTGCTTTTAAACCTAAAAAATACAAAAAAATATGTTTTGTGTTCCCCACTGGATTAGGACTCTAGGAAAAATACGAATTGGCTAATATGGACTTCTTTTCCATTAAAATTAATTTGGCCTTGTTGTATATTTTCTTAGTGTTGTAATTCACCCGCATTTTTTTTTTGGCATTCTACTTGCATAAAAAAAATCTAAAAAAATACCGCACTGAAATCTAGACCTAATTTCTTGAATTAAAACATAAGTTGTGCCTTTGCCTCCCTGCGTTCGACCCCGGACTTGCCCGGGATATAAATTAAGCCGAGACACTCTTCACGGAGATCTTCTCTCGGTTCTGACCGAATCGCTAAGTACACGTGCTACAACGTGACCGAATTAATCAACGTATCTAGCGACTCATCAGATGGCGCCGTTGTCGGGGAGGCAAACGGCTTAGGGATTAATTTAAGAATTTAGATTTAGATTTTCATTTACTTGGGTAGTCTGACCCCCGAGCCACTTGTATTTATTCCATCTTTTTTGCAATTATCTTTTCTTCTCATTTTTTGTATATATTTTATTTTTGAACTCTCTAACATAAATCTTATTTTCCTTGCGAGGGCTCGGTAGACTCGGAGTGCATCGGAGATCGACGGACGCGACGCGTGCCGACTGCTGAAGAGCGAGGAAAAGCAATTTATTTTTGAGAGAAATTTTGTAAATTTTTGTAATTATTTAGCTTGCTCATTATAGCGGCTCTTGTTTGAGAGCTCGCATTTGTATCCGGACTGGACATTTGACCCGCTCGTGGTTGTGTGGTTGATTGACGTAGAATAGGACTTGCACTCGCGGCTCTTAGAGCATTTTATTGGAATATCTTTATTGCTGGTGCTCGTAACTTTTAGGACCACACATCACATTTAACGAGACGCACTTAGACCGCTGGGCTATTAGTCAAATTAAACTTGTTCATCACTCGCTAATAGAACTGCTTGTCTAGGAACGGTTTCTCGTTTGCATTCATATTAGTATAAAATTTCAATTCTGCCATGCATCCCGCATGTAGAGCGCGAGGATCACTGTAAGTCTTCTGAACTGGGCATGCATCATTGATTTCATTATTTGCATCGGTTTTTCTCGACTCCCTCCCCTTGGTTTTTGAAACTTAGGTTAAAAGGAAATTGGGACTGATTGTTAGGCGTGCTTTATTTGGTGGACTAATCAAGTGATAACCAAACATAAAATCGGGACTGCTAATCAGAGTTGATCAAAAAAAATTGACTAAAACAAACACTTGTTTTGGGAGAGTAAAACCCTCATTGTATGCTTGGCTAATTGTGATTGTTGAGAGGTGAGGACGCATCCCTAGGATAGTGCCCAAAACCTAATTTTTAGCCTTGCGTAATTGGATTGATATCTTGATTTATCACCTAATTAAAACTGAAAAGATAAACGGTCGGACTTTTGCGGCCATCACTGTGTTGAGTAGGTGAACTCAGGGTTTGCTCTTGTGTTTGTTTGTTTTGTGTGTATTCGGTGCACTTGCACGCTTTCTTCCTCGATCCGCTTCATTCTCCCATTTTCCCTCCAAGATGTCAGAATATTGGTCATCATATCCACTTCATTCTTCTTCGACCATATTTCGATCATCTCCACCCTCTCATTCCTCTTCATACCCACACCCCAACCGCAAAGTCAGAACTCTGACTGACTTCTCCACTTCTTCGTCCTTCTCACCTACCCCACATTCTTGCACCCCTGACCCACAACCACCTTGGATTGATTCACTATATTCTCGTCCGCTTGCTGGAATCAAGGAACAAATCAAAGAGCAAGCGACTGCTGAGATGAATGATTGGCATAATCAGTTGACCCCACATACCTCACTTTCACCTCGAGTTGGGACAGAACAACAATTGCCATACACACATCCCGACTTAACCTTAGGGTACAACATGGTCAACCAGACAAACCGAATGGAGAGTCCTGCACCGTACGATCTTCCTGACTTGATTGACCTGAGTGATAGAGACCACATTGACCAATCTTTATATCACCCATTCGGAGAGCCGACATATACAGGGGATTGGATTCATGCAACTGATTTACAGACCCCCTGTCTACTAACTCCGCCTGATAAGGCTCCGACCAACATCTGCCATACAGGAGGGCCATACTCAACCCAGTATTACACGCCTGAGTCAAGGTGTGTTGAGTATAAGAGCCCGAGTTCTCAGCAGTATCCTCCAATTGCATCGACTTCTCTCATGAAGTGTCATGAGAATTTATTGTAGGATGACATTTGTAGACCGATCAAGAGTCCAGGTATAAATGTGGATCATGGATTTTGCGGATTAAATCTTGAAAACCTGGAAGACACCGGATTGACCACACATCATGTACAACTGGAGTCCCTTCTACCTCCCTCTTCTACTAACAACTTTCCCTCCAAACCAGAGTCTGTACATTCTCCTAGTCCTCCTTCACCTACCAAAAGACCAAAAAATTGAAAACTCAGAAAATACCATAAAAATTGAAAAAGGAAAAGATCTAAAAAATTGGATCTTGCGGTTAGGGAAGCATTGGATAGAATTTTGATTTTTGAGCTTCCCTTAATAATGGCTATTGAACACTTTCCCGACCTTAAAAGATTTGTGAGAAGTAAATTGATGCCTAAAAGGTCGGGCAATAAGACAACAAGGACTGAGATACATATAGTGTCTATGGTCACATCTTTGATGATAGGGAGAAAAACCAAGAGCCGCAGAGTAAAGCGGTTGCCTAGGTTTGATTGTGAAATCAAAGATACCACATTCACCCATGCAAGAATCGATGATGACTTACCAATTAATATCCTCCCGACCTCCGTGTTTGCAAAGCTCAAACTCGGATCTGCCAAGAAGTCAAGAGAGATCATTCAGTTGGCGGATCGATCTGTTAAACGGTCGAGAGGAACCATTTCAGTCATCGTCACTTTCCAAGGTGCTCTACTGGAGATAGAATTCACGATCATTGACATTGAGCACCGAGGAGAGTTCACACAGTCTCCGATCATTCTTGGGAAGCCGTTCTTAGCCTTGGCTAAGGCAACTATAGATTGTGAGACTCGGGAGATCGATTTCTCTACATTGGGAGCACTCCGATCTCACCCGATCTTTGAGGACACACGATATTCCAAGGTAACCCGTAAAGTTGCAGACAGTCGCGACCTTCGAGAGACAGTTGAGTCCCATCTCTCTACTACACCTGAGATACCGACTGTCCAGACAACCATTGGTTTAGACACTTCCTACAACCACACACCGCCTACTGCTTGCACCACCACCACGACAGCTTCTAGAGAGGACTCAAGAGCAGAAGCTATCAGTGAGTCGGACATGACCTTTGAGGATTGCCTTGATTATTTCGATGATCCGACACAAAAACCCAACAATATCAAGCCAACTGAGAACACTGTGCCTTATCAGAGACGTGTGCTGACCCTGCAGGAGTATTACAATGCATATGGTGACTCATCTGATGATGAACCTCTGGTCAGAACCTCACACACACCACATACAAGACATACACCAAAGGAGACAACTGGGACCAAATTGACCACTCTTGATAAATCGGTTGCTCCATCCTCTAGTCGGTCATCTGGTAAGAAGAAGACGGGTGTTGATTCCTTGAGGTGTTCCCCCGAACTCCTTAAGACGTATCAATCTCCTCTTCCTCTTGATGCTTCAGGATCTAGAAAACCGACTAAGAAGGTTACCTTCGATGTTTCAGAGAAGGAACTTTCTGAGGAGTCCTCATCACGTCCGGATGAGGTGATCTATATGAGGGAGCTCAGTTCGGCTGTTCTGAAGCCATACTTAAGCAAGCAGCCGTGTGTCGACCCCCGTTGGACGTTCTCCACACCTCACTATTATTCTTCGGAGGACGATTCTGACAGCGACACGTGTGTATACTTCCCACCCCATCGCTCCCGCAAGAAGGTCCGTCACAAACCTTCTTGATCCTTGTATATTCTTCCTCCTCCTTGTACATATCTTCCTTCCTTTATTCACCTCCTTCCCTCATGATTCGCATCACTCGCCCCAGTTCCGTATCGTTTTCATTTTATGGTTATACTTAGGATGACTAGATCCTAAGTATAGGGGGGTGAGTGACCCGATTTGCTCCTTCTCTTCTTTTTATTTTCTTTTTTGTATATTCTTTCCCATTCTCATTGGTCCCCCATTCTTGTGTTCTTTCCAATACTTAGGCTGACCAGAGCCTAAGTATAGGGGGGCCGATGCCCATTGTGTATTATCCACATTTTTTTCCCCTCACTTCTCTTCTTTTCACCCACTTGTACTTAGTACGAGATATGGATTTTTGTCACCTAGTGCCATGAGGACATAGCACAAGCTAAGTATAGGGGGTGTGTATATATTACATATATACTTTACCCATACCTCGTACTTTCACGTATTTTTGTATATATTATACTATAATTATGGGGTGGGTACAAAAAAATTCCCTAAAAAAACTCTTTTTCCTTATTTGCGTAAAAAAAACTTTTTCAAAGATAAAAAAGTATTTTCTTATTTACCTATCTTTTCAAAAAAAACTCTTGAAAAAAAAACCTTTTTTAAAAAAAAAAATTCTAAAACCTTAAAAAAACCAACAAAAAAAACTAAAAAAAAAAACTTTTAAAAAAAATCAATCAAAAAAAAAACTAACTAATAAGTTGGTTTAATCCCTGACACAATCCACTTTCACACAAGACTAGTGATGTTCAAGAACACTTGGTTTATGAGGTCTTGAGATTTTGAGTTAACCAGCCTTAGTCATTAGGGTCTTGGACTTAATTATTCACATTTCCCTAGTTTGAAAGATTTGTGTGCTATATTGCATGCTTAGTCTCTACCTTAAGAATATGATCTGCACCTCACATACACGACTACAGTTATGATGAGATGAGTTGAAATTTCACTTGAGGAACTGGGATGAGGGATTTGAGTTTGGACTTGATTTAATGATGCTCGAGGATGGGATAAAATCAATGAAGGCTTCATGAAACCTGAGTGTCGGCATCTTTAGCCAGTATGAGAACATGGTTCTTGTACTATCTCTTGATATTTACCTATGTGCCAGGGTGTGATAAAATAAAAAAAATGTTGATCAGTGTGCGCCAACTCTTGGTAAAAGCAGTGGAGCTAGCCACAAATACTACAAAGCAATGAAATGTCAAAGAAAAGCTCTCATTCCACAAAGTCAATTATCAAAAGAGCTTCCACCAAAGGCGAGCGCTCCCAACCATTTCAAAGTGTCCACTTGGACCACCGCTATTAGGACCAGGAGTCGGGCTTGCACCAAAAAAGGGCTCTGCATCGTAAATGCTACAAGTCTGGGTGTAGAAGGTACGATAGGTACTCAAAAAAAGGCACACCCCGGTGTACTCCCAGGAAAACAAGTGCAGACGGCTCCAACTTCTCTTGACGGATGCACTGATCAACACAAAAAAAAATGTGTTGCGTAATAAGGCACTTGAGAGGATCCTTGTTCCAATGAGAGGGAGAGAAGAAATGACACAATCCTATACCCTCCATCAACTGGCCTGCCATCTACACTTTCAAGTCTGACAACTAAAGAGACGGTGGATTGGATGCAAGAAATGATTTATTCCCTAGTGTTGAGGATCTGGTCCATAGGAGAGTCTCTTGGTCTAGAATCTTGGGTGACGTTGTGACTCTACTCTTATAACTGCAGTCCACACTTAAAGTCATATCCCTTATATATACGTATACAAAGAGAGTCTGATGATTAGGGAAATTGGGTACCTTTTGACTAGAGCTTGGTTCAGCTTAGAATTTTAGGATCTCTAAAACCGAGAGTTCTTGAACGGATCAAGTCTTGTATTTACATGCACAGTCAGGGGTTAACCCAACTTATTCATTCTTTATTTGCTCGAGGACTAGCAAAGTTTAAGTATAGGGGGGTGATGAATCCACGATTCATCATCTTAATATCTTAATCTTAGCAAAATCCGTGAGTAAATTCCCAAATAAATGTCCATAAAATCAATAAATTAACAAAATAAATCTTGTAAATAAAACACACTAATTATTGTATATTAGATTGTACAAAATAAATAGCACAAAAAAAGCCGCAAAAATAAAGGAGTTTTATACATGTAAATAACCCAAAACTTCATGTATTTTTAATAATTTCATTTCAACTCCTTTTTGGCTAATTCTTTCTCTAACTTGTTCATAATAATGTACATAAAAATACAAAAATACAAAAGAAATAATATCTTAAATAAATGCTCCTAGATCCCAATGGGAAAAAGCCGTAAAAACCAACTTCCAAGCTAAATTCCCGCTCCGTATGAACTCCAAATTCAGCAAACTCACTTTTAAAGTTCAAGTTAGAAAATTATCTATCCAATGGAAGTGGTTTCATTATAATCGGAGCTCGTTTGCAAAAGTTGGGTTTTGGGACCTAGATGTACATTGTATATTATGTATATATTCTTTCTTTCTTCATTTTTTATTTTATCTTTCTTAATTACTAAAAATCCAAAAAAATCATTATGGTCTTGTATTTTGATTATACTAATTTATTGTATTTTCCTATTGTACATAGCTACTATTAAAAAGATAAAAAAAAATATAAAAAGAAAAGCAAACAAAAAAATATGTACATGTTCTAGTCTTCTTTTGTAAATTCTCCACTCTTTTTCTTATCTTTTATTTTATTGTATTATAAGTAGCCTACTTTATTTCATTCTATTTTCCTTTTATTTTTTTTCCACATTCTCTACACTAACTTCCATTTCTACATTAACCACCAAGTCTTCTATTCTACCACCAACTCCCATTCCACCCCACATTCTTCATCTAACCTCCATTCAACTCCACCAATAATCTAACCTCCATTCATCTCCACCATCTTTCTAACTTCTCTTTCCTTTCTTCTTTATAATCATATGTACATCCTCATTTTTCCCCATCCACCATTCTTATAGAATAAGGAGAGAGCTTGGAGTGTTTTGTTGGTGACAGCTGCGAAGCATCGTCCTCAAGCGACGACCTCCTTCAGGTGAGATCCGCGGAGCTCCGCTTCGCGTCACGAGTTTCCCGTCGAGCTCGTGGAGCTTCTCCGATTTTGTTTCGCCAATCGGATTGAGGCGACGACAGGAGTCCAGCGTAGCTGCTCCGCCAAATCGGCGAACACCAGGTAAGTTATTTCTTCTCATTTCTCTACTTATTTTATTCTTATCTCATATTTTGTTTATTTAGTCTATCACAATCGTTTTTTTTTATTTTTTATTCACCATATCATTACCACCACCAATTTGTCCTCTTCCCATGTTGTATATATCCATATTTGTTTCTTGTTTTTTTAACAAAAATTATAAAAAAAATTAAAATCTAAAACAAAAAAAGAAGTTTTTTTTTAATTGCAGCAAAACAAAAAAAATTAAAAAAAAACAAAAAAAAGAAACAGGAGGAGGAGGACGCACGCCGCCGCCCCTCCCCCCTTCTCCAGCCCGCCGGCCGGCCTGCTGGGGGCCTCCTTCACGCGCGGAGGGCCGCCGCCTCCGCGGCTATTCACCGCACGGCCACCGCGAGCAGCGGCCCTCGCCGCCCCCTCCGCAGAACATAGCTGTGCGGCGGCGCCGCCCGCTCCCTCCTCCGCCTCTCCGCAGCTCCCACCGCGGGATCCCACCGCCGCACCTCCCCACCGCAGGCCGCCGGCCGCCGTGCCTCCTCACGGCCGTGCGCGGCCCCCTCTCCTCTGCCTCAGCCGTCGGCCGCCGAACCCTTGTTGGGTTCATCTTCCTCCTGTGCATACCGTGAAGAAGAAGAAGGTTCATTCTCTTTTTTTTTGTAAAAAATGCAAAACATTTTTGTATAGTTTCTATATTTACAAAATAGTCCTTGTGCATGTTTTCTATTGTATATATTGTTTTCTAATTTGCACATAGACCCCTGTGTTCGCACCTTAATTTGGACATCATTGTTGCATTATTTTACTCAATAAAAATAGCATTATGTTGAGCAACTAATTATCTACATTATGGATATTTATTTGTATTTTTGTGCTCTTTGGGTAATTAACTAAAAATGTTCTACTGAAATTCAGTATATTTTACCCATTCCGTGCTCTTTAAATTATATCTCACACATAGTTGCTCTAAAAATTCCACAAAAATTATATGTGATGCCTTGAAGTGTGTTGAACTTACTGTACAAATTTCATCTAAAATGGAGATGTCTTGTACCTGAAATAAATTATTGAGTGATTTTCGTATTTGATTTTTAATTAAATCCACAGAATCCTTTTCACGAAATTTCAAGTCTCCTGGATTGCTCATCTAAATATCTACTTGAGATAATTTGCATTCTGATTAATTTGACAACATGGATTAATTAGGAACTAATTATTCGCTGTCACTCTGTTTCCATTAAAAATACATAAAAAATTCATATTTTGTCAAAAAATTCCAAAAATATCACTGTAGCTTCCTTGCATCATGTTTTAAGTCCAGTAAATTTGTCATAATTTTTTCTTACTGTTTGTGTGAAAAATTACGAAAATACCCATAAAAAGTGTGCATTTTTCATTATTGCTTTTTAAACCTAAAAAATACAAAAAAATATGTTTTGTATTCCCCACTGGATTAGGACTCTAGGAAAAATACGAATTGGCTAATTTGGACTTCTTTTCCATTAAAATTAATTTGGCCTTGTTGTATGTTTTCTTAGTGTTGTAATTCACCCGCATTTTGTTTTTGGCATTCTACTTGCATAAAAAAAATCGAAAAAAATATTGCACTGAAATCTAGACCTGATTTCTTGAATTAAAACCTAAGTTGTTCCTTTTCCTCCCTGTGTTCGACCCCGGACTTGCCCGGGATATAAATTAAGCCGAGACACTCTTCACGGAGATCTTCTCTCGGTTCTGACAGAATCGCTAAGTACACGTGCTACAACGTGACCGAATTAATCAACGTATCTAGCGACTCGTCAATATACATAGCAGTATCTACTGCCATCATCTATAAAGGTGATAAAGTATTTGTTATTGTCTCGGGTCAACACATCATTAAACTTACAGATACCCGTGTGCACTAGATCCAAGATCTCACTATCTCTAGAGACAGACTGAAAAGACTTCCTAGGTGTCTTAGCTTGCACACATATTTCACATTTTTGAGTTTTATCAATAGTGTGTTTAGGGATCAACTCTAAATTCATCATTCTTTTAATTGAATTTAGGTTTACATGTCCCAATCAACCATGCCACAGATCACAAGATTCTAAATTATTCACAACATGAGACACATAACTAGAACATTCAAAATTCAAAACATTCAATTCATTAATGTTTACTGAATCAAATCTAATTCTAAATAACAAATCAAAATCAGCCAAATAACCTTTTCCATAAAAAATGCCATGTCTCAGAATAACAACTTTATTACATTTAAAGTTTAATTCAAAACCATTTCTAACTAAGATAGAGCCAGATAACACATTCTTCTTGATGTCAGGAACATGCAGCACCCTGTGCAACGTCCAGACATGTCCAGAGGAGAACCTCAAGTTGACTTGTCCCGACCCTATCACCCTGGCCGCAGAATCGTTCCCCATCTTCACAGTCCCACCGCTGCAGTTCTGATAAGAAGAAAACGACGTTCTGTCAGAACATATATTTACATTGGCTCCCGTATCCACGAGCCACTCATTTGGATCATGGATATGGTATAGTTCAGGTTTTACAGAGACATACCCCTCGCTAGCCCCGAGTCCCATAGTGATCATGTGCACTTGTGGACTCCCGTCGGTAGCCTTAGGTTGAGCCTTCAAGGACGGACATTCCTTCTTCCAATGGCCAACCTGATTACAGTGCCAGCAGAGTTTATTCTTTGCCTTTTTCTGGATCTTGCCCTTTGGTTTCATTTTATTGTTATTAGGACCCTTTCCCTTCTTTTCTTTGACCTTCGAGGTCATGAAATTTACCTTAGCCTGAATATCAACAGGAAGCACAGGTTTTTGTTTCCTGTGTTCCTCTTCTATGGCAATTGCCACCATCAAGTCATCAATAGAAATTTTCCCATTTCTGTGTTTCAGGGTCATACTGAAGTCTTTCCATTGGGGAATTTTTCTATGATGCACATGACCTGAAACTTCTCTGGAAGTTTAATTTCGGCATCCTCTAAACCATGGAGCAGGAGTAAAAACTTGTGTGCCTGTTCAGAAACTGACTTTCCCTCGGCCATGGAGAACTTCAAAAACATAACTATGAGTATTTCTCAATACTGAGGTCTTCGGTATTATACTTCCGATCCAAGTCTTCCCATAGACCCTTCGCAGTCTGCGTGGACGAACAGTATGCGTCAAACAACATGTTGGACAGAGCCAACAAGATGCAGCCATGACATATACGATCACGTTCCTTCCACGCAGATTGCGCGTTCTGCCTATCGGGTGAGGGATTTTCCATCTCCACCGTAGGGCATTCGGTTTCAAGCATCGAGATTAATCCTATGGTGATTAACCAGATCTTCATGCGTTGTCGCCAACGCTTAAAGTTCTGTCCATCGAATTTTTCAGGCATACCCGTCATATCTACCCTCGATTTAAACATTATTTCTAACATAGTTTTATAATCGGTTCCGGAAATCCTCTCTAAGATTGCTGTTAAAAGGATAAACCAAGCATATATTCAACAGTAATCAAACGGATTCCAATGGATTGACAGATCAATATTACAAATTATTAAGATTAATAACGCGCAAATCCAATCCATTATCCGATTATAATAAGCAAACCAGAACCGATTAATCAGATGGAAACAAACAAATGGGTGTGATCCATAAAAGGGAAAGCAATAAATAAATTGCGGCAAACAAAGTACAAGAAAGATAAGGTTAGATATCACTGAAGCGTCCATGAAATGGACTGTCCTTAAAGAGGATTTCGCCCCACAATACTGGTGCGTTGAGTACTAGCGATCCGCTCCCAGGATACGACGGTTCATGGTCGTCGTCCGCGCACACCGACGAGACCGTCCTCGAAAGCACCTCCGAGAACTTGCAGCCGAGAAGAAACAGGTCGCAGACGTGAGAGAGAGAGTGAGAGTGACGGCGGGTGGAGATTTCTTGCGTCAGTGAAGAAAAACGACGTCGAGTGGGGGATATAAAAAGAGGGGCTCGCGTGCCCTAGCGCGCAGTCCCTTTGGTTTCCAAAAACGCCCCTCAACGGTCGTGTCCTTTTGGATTCCAAAACTGCGGCTAGGTCAAGCCGTTTGGATCAAGTCCGATTCCCAATGTGATCGCGATTAAATTAATTTGTCTGATTAATTTAATCGATCAGCCAAATGAAACCCGCAGCAAAAGTATCGAGATCCGAATTGACTCTCCCGAGCCCGATCCCGAGCCCGAGCCCGGGCCGGTGCCGGTGCCGGTGCCGGAGCCGGAGCCGGTACCGGAGCCGGAGATGGAGCGGAGCAGAGCGCACGCGCGCGCGTGTGTGGTCCTCCATTCCCCCTCTCTACTATTGCTACAAGAGCTTGGGGTGTGGACTCATATATAAGTCCACCAAAAGTTTAGATCTCTAAGGTATGGTACTAAACTTCCATCCAAACTCAACCATGTTTCAAATTTGGGAATTTCCAACTTTCCCTCCAAACCATTTGGTTTCCCAATTGAAACCAAATTATTGTCAATTGTAATTAATAGGTTTTCCAATTAAAACCTAAATACAATTTTTAATACAACAATATGAAGATGAAGATGGATCGGAAGGTGGGATCGAGGGTGGTCTCAATCAGAATGAAGAAGAACAAAGATCTCCCATCCAATTGATTGGGGATTAAATCTATGGTTATAGATTCTCAAAAAATTTCAGAAATTAAATCAAATCACAAATCTAAGATTAACTAGATGGAGTGCATTACCTGGGCTGGAACTCGGATGAGATTCGGGGTTGTGTCCTCGATGAATCGGCAGTTCAGAGGCTTAAGGCTCGGATGAGCTCCAGTGTAGCGGCCTCGATGAATCGGCAGTTCAAAGGCTTGAGCTCGCAGGCGAGGTGGAGCACGATGATTTCTCACCAGATCAGAGGCCTTCATGTCATCTACTCACTACAACGGATGTCGGTTGTCACTTACGATCATCAGAGCTCCTTGGAGATGGTGAAATGGCCAAAGATGGGAAGAAGAATGTGCTGGAGCCTTATTTATAAGATGAGAAACGCCAAATTTCAAATGAAATTTTGGCATGCAAAATGATGTGGAAAATTTCGAAATTTTGTTAAGTGAAAATGTGGATTATTTGATCTTTGATTTGGGCAAAAAATTAAGATGATCGGATCCAAGACCCCTTCTAGAAAAGTGGGATAAAATGTCTCAACGAGCAGATTATTTGGGTTTGAGGATGGAAAGACGAAATAGGGAAAAAGACATAATATCATATTAAATAAAGAATAAATAAAATAAATAAGAAAATGACTTTAATTTATAAAATTATCAAAATAAATAATTTTAATAATTTTTAAATAATTTAGTGATAATTTTTAATAAATTAAATAAATTAATTAAGTAAGGTAAAATATATTAAAACCTTTATTAATTGGTATAAAATAGATATATAATTAATACTTTATTTTATTTTTGATTATTTTTGTATTTTATAATTTGTATTTCAATTTATAATAATAAAATAAATATATACAAACCATTCAAAATGCAATATGTGAACAAACAAATAAGAAAATAAATAAATACAAATATATACAATCTCTGCATATATACAAGTATACCCATAGGGTGCCAAAACCTATTTTTTGCATATTAACTATAATTTTAGTGAAATGACTCCTATTTAATAGCAATTTTTACAAAACAAACTTTAAAAGTGAGTACACCCAAATCAGAGTTCATACGGTCGAGTTATGAGGCTTGGAACTTAGGCTTAACAGCTTTTATATTTTGAGATTTATCGGTATCTATTCACATTTATTTTTAAGTTATAATTTTTATTTTTTAGTGATTTTTATGAACATTTCAGAAAATTAATTAAATTATTTTGAGTAACAAATAAATAGACAGAAAATAAAGAAGTTTTATATGCATAATGTGCCTATACACAAAGGGGTCCAACTGACAAAAGTCACATGATTTATTCCACATTTTTTGGTGTTTTTAATAAATAGAATTAGTTATAAAACAAATTTTAAAAGGAGTTTGGTCAATTTGGAGTTTTCTATAAATAGTTATGAACCTGAGAAGTTGGACTTTTAGGTTTTTTAGGTTCATTTTAATTATTTATTTATTGGGTAAATAATTTTTCTCATATTTTTATTAAGGGATTTTTAACGACAGACCATATAAAATTTTTAAATTACCTCTACAACCTTTTGCACAACACAATTACCACATCAACCCTATAAATTACTCCAATAACCCCCACGAGCTTCAAACATATTAACCGCAGGGTTCATGGGGTAAGAGTTGGCAAGTTTACAGGATCGAGGGGGAATTATATTGTTTAAAAGGTTGTAGAGGTAATTGGCAAATTTTATAGGGTCTGTTGCGTAAAAATTCCTTTTATAAATAAGTATACATCATTACACACAACTTTCAAGAAGGAATCATTTTGTTGAGGTTGTTTTATTGATGAATAAAATAGGTGAAAATATGTACAAGGTGAAAAATGATGAATATGTGCAAGTGAGAATTGGTTTTCGTGGACCATGTCTCCCCCCACTTTATTCTTTATCGATCAGGTCAAGTGTTGACCTTCTCTCGGGGTTCGGCCCAGTCTGCATTTATTTCATAAATACTTCCTTCTTTGTTTCTTTCATTTTTATTTTCTTCTTTATTTTTTTTATTTTGGTTAAAAAGAATGCTAAATATACATTATTAATTAATCAATGATGAATGATAAATAATTATAATTAATGATTATTTACATGTGTTTTACTAAGGATTTTAGCTATAATAAAAGAATAAAGATGTTGAATCATGGATTCATCATTCCCCTATACTTTACCTTTGCTAGTCCCTTAGAAAACACTTATTCAAAGAAGAAGTGAAAAAGAAAAATAAGAAAATAAAAGGGAAAAAACTTAGAACAATATTGATTATTAAACTTATCTTCATAAAATTGAAGTATAGAGCTCGGTGAGACCTTTGCATTATTAATTTGGCATAATCTTATTGGAAAAAGTATTTAAGACCTTACATCACTCAAGTTCCACAAGATTCCTATTCAGGTCGACTCAACAGTCAGGTTAGAACAATTCTACATATGCAAAATCTTATGAATATCAATCTTTACTTGTATGGTGTAAGTGAAATATAGCTCCCCACCTCATAAATGGCAAAGAAACAGACTCCTCCAACTAGTAAATCTAATTCCCTGGTATAGCTACTCTTTCCTCGAGTAGCGAGGTATTCCCTTCTAAGTTCATGTGCAGCCGGCTAAAGAAGAGAGGTAAAGAAGAGAATGGACGGTGGCCACTATATTTACCTATCCTTGGAACTTGACCAGTGTTACCAAGTCACCAACTTTAGTCTGCATTGGTATGAGACTTTGAAACATATGCCTTGCTCATTTATATTTTTCTCTGACAGGCATTTTATTTTCAATCAGGCTTGTCTAATTTTTTTGGAGATTTTCTTTTTTTTAACATATAAACAAATGTGCAGCATGTACATAAGTGGTTTTTCTTCTTGAGCCAATAGACTATCCCTCTTTTGAAGCATTATTGCAACCCACAACATCCTGTCTTTAGAAATCGGCACCACTGGACTAGGTCGTGATGCACTACCCTCCCTAGAGGAGGATGGATGTTTCCACTTGTGTGCTACTCCAAGCAAAAGGATTCTACCCCCTCACCACCTCATCCATGAAGAGCTACATGTAAAGTGTGTGTCCAAGTTATGCCAATGTATAGAAAAATCATGCGTGTTTTGTGAAATATTCTACTTAGACCAATCAAGATGACATGTGAATATTGTCTAGTGGACTCAAAGAATCAAGTCGCAAGGACTTGAAAAGCCTCAACTCCAGTTCCTATAAGGTTCCTCTGAAATTAAATGGATACTTAACCAAGATCCATTCTTGAATTTTATTCCAGGCTTGTTTAAACATCAAATTCATTCTGAAAAATGCAAATACACATGCAACAAATATTTAAAAAACACATTTTTAAAAAGAAAAGAAAATGACAAAATCTTTTTTGAAAAGTTTTTAAAGAATTTTGGAATTTTTATGTATATTATCTTTTTCATTTTTTTCAATAAAAATTTATGCATATTTACAAGAGTTTATAAGTATTATATACACATTTTACAAAGAATTTTTATATAATACACATTTTATACAAGATTTTATGAAGAGAATATTTACAAGTTTTATGTACAATATTTACAAGTGAATTCTATCTACAAATTTTATTAACATATTTTATATACAAAAAAATTTTATATACACATTTTTAATTTACAAATAATTACAAATAATGGAAGAATTTATTCACATGCGGATTTTACAAGTTTACAAAATTAATTTTTATACCCTATTTTAGAACCCACATGATAAAATATTTTACAAAAATTTTACAATTCAAAAATAATTTCAAAACATTTTACATATATTTTACAAAATCTTTTTACAAACCATTTTACAAAAGCTTTTCAAATCATTTTATAAAAGATTTTTCAAAACTAGTTTTACAAACCATTTTACAAATAATTTTACAAAGATGTTTTTGCAAATATTTTATTTTCAAGCATTTTACAAACATTTGCACACTATACATAATTTTGATACATAAATAATTTGTAAATGATTTACAAACAAAACCATTTACAAATGTTTCACAAAAGTTTGTACAAAAATAATTTTACAAATGTTTTTACAAACATTTTACTAAGAATTTAGAAATTATTATACAAAAATTTTTACAAACAATTTTACAAAATGTTTTGCAAAAGATTTTACAAAACTTTTTACAAGAGTATTTACAAACATTTTTACAAATCATTTTTCAAAACATTTTTATTCCAATTTTATAAATAATAACCATATTGTTAAATAAAGTACGAGTTACGGCTAAAGTATATGTACAATATATAAAATACCCCTCTATACTTAGCTCAAATTATGTCCTCATAGTTATCAAATAGTGATAAAGAAAGACATAACCCGTGCTAAGTACAGAAAAGTGAAAAGAATCCTATGCTATAATGACTCACAGAATAAAAAATGAATGGAAGTCGGTGATCCCTTCTATACTTAGGATCAAATAATCCTAAGTATAGAAGACTGTACAAATGGGTAAAACCGAGGAAGAGAATGTAAACGAAATCAATGACTCGATTCGTCCCCCTATACTTAAGGTAAAAGATCCCTAATTATAGACAAAAATATCAACAATTGAGGGACAAGAGAGCGAACAAAATAAACTAAGACGAAAATACACAAGACCAAAGGAATG
Organism: Ottelia alismoides; assembly: GCA_037367405.1. Taxonomy (NCBI): domain Eukaryota; kingdom Viridiplantae; phylum Streptophyta; class Magnoliopsida; order Alismatales; family Hydrocharitaceae; genus Ottelia; species Ottelia alismoides. The sequence continues at coordinate 11,872 of JAZKJV010003548.1, read as the reverse complement.
ACATCACTTCCCCTATACTTAGGGTAAAAGATCCCTAACTATAAACAACAACATGGGTTATGAAACAGAATGAAATGAACAACTTGATGTCTACACCCCTACCCCCCATACTTAGGATAAAGTACATACTAAGTATATCGAAAATCCTAAGCGAGGCCTGGGTGTAAAACAAAAACGGATGAAACAAAGAATGAAACAAGACGAAACATGTATATACAAAGCAGACAATATTGAGGTGCCACTCAACAAGCACTAGAGTTTACTCCCCTAGCTGGGCACAAAGGCTAGGACAATGGAATATCGAGGTACAAGACGACATCTATAAGGATAATGTTGGACTGTTGTTGTAGTCTTGGTATGAGAACAACAAATAAATTAATGGTGTAAACGGTGACACCCAAATAAGCAATCAGGCGGGTGTCTGCTATCAGGTAAATAGAGGAGAAAATAAAATCAGGCTCTGGTAGCACAAATGAAGTCATTATCTCAAGATCATAATGGAGTGAAAGGGTCGATCCGAGAAAATCAAACGTGTAGAAAGAGGGATCAGTCATGGAATCCTCAACTTTAATCACCATCTCAAAAAGGTATGGAGAGTCAAGATCAGGGGTCTCATTAGAAAAACCGATATCTGATGCACGTAATGTAAATCAGAGAAATCATCGAATATTGCAAAGATTGGCTCATCCTCACGAGGGTCATCAAGGAGAGAAGAAACAAACTCTGCTCGACACAAAAATCAGAAGACTCGGTCTCGTGATCCGACAGATCGGATGCACTCCTAGAAAGTGAAATAGAGTAAACAGATGATGTGGCATCCTCCCATAGATAACCCTTTGGTAGTAATGCAATCTCATCGATGAAGAAGGATGAATCAGAATCTAACTTGGAATCTATTCCACTGTCAAGCACCCACTCCTCTCATCAAAATGCCTCATCAGCTGAAGACTGCCTCTGAACAATTTGGAAACAAGAAGTTGGTAATGGTCTACAACGCATAAGTTGTCGAAGTCTCAGAAACTGATCCTCGTGATGCGGCAATGCTGGCTATCGTCTAGTCCTCATGAAATATATCAATCTCATAAAATTGGAGGACTAAAGGCTCAAATACAGGACTATCAATGTTTGGATTCCCAAAATGGTGTGCCTCATCGTGCTCAAGCTACTGGAATAGATCACAATATCCATGTGAATTAGAGAAGAACATCTACGGAATGGACTATGTCTGTTCTTGACATGGAAACTGAAGAGGCTAAAACAACGACTGAAACAACGTGGGCTCCTCCTCCATCTCTTAGAATACCGACAGAGGTGGTATCAAAGAATCCTGAACTGTGAAGTGCGAAACAGACTCAAACTCCAGCTGGAAGACCAACAGAAACTCGATCAGTGTCTGAAGATGGAAACTTACGGTGGTTGTCTGTTGTTCAGGGATTTGTTGAGGGGTCGGAAAAAATTGATCGATGAATAAAAAATGTGTCGTGTCGTTGCTATACCCAAAATCCCATGACAAAAAAAAATAATTTTTTTATTTTGCTACTTATTAACCTGTATAGCGGATAGGGTCGAACTCAGGGAGGCTACAATTCCCGAGGGTTATTCAGTTAAACAAAAATCAATTAAGAGAAAACACGAATCTCAAAGGACAACTATCCTTGGTTTTTGTGATTATTTTATCTTTTTATTTTTTTATTTTTTTATTATTTTTATATTTTTCTGATTTTCAAATTTTTAGTGACTTTGATTTTGTATTTTTTAAAATTTTAATTTTTTTAAAAATACTGAACAATATGAACAAGGTCAAAAATACGCACACCAACTCTTTTTGCAAATTTTCAATTGGTAAAAAATGTTCAGAAAAATTCAGAAAAAATATTTTTGAGTTTTAAAAGTTTTGAAATATTTTTGAGAATTGTTGTGGATTTTTCAGATGTTTTTGTATTTTTCTAAAAATCAAAAAGTGAGAAAATAAGAAAATGTGCACAGCCTGGAGTAATTTTCAACTTAAAAATATTATAATGCCCAAAAATCCTAACAATTATTTTTATAACAAACTACATGCAAATATCTACAAAAAAGAACTGAAATCACAATTTTTAGATTTTTGCAGAATTGTTTATGATTTTTATAAGATTTTTTATGTTTTCAAATTTTTTTTGAATTTTATAAATAATCAATGCGTGAAAATTGGTCAAAAATTATAAGACAGTGAAAAAAAACTACCCTAATTTTTTTGGAATTTGTGGAATAATATTTGAATTTTTATGAATTTTGGAATTTCAATAAAACAAAAAGACATTGTCTTTTATTTTTTAAAAATAATAAATGAAGGTAAAATGCAATGAAAAATTTATGCTAGGAAGATATTCACATCAAGAGCATAGCACAATTTTTTCAAGATTTTTGGACTAATAAAAACATTTATTTCATTTAAAAAGAACAAGCAAGTTTATTGTTCTGCAGTTCAGGGACTAAAATGCAAAGATTCAATGTTTTACATAAAATAAATAACAAAAATAAACAAAGAGAAAAAGAATGCAATTTACCCAATATATCACATGGAGTGCATGTGCTTTGGAGGCTGAAGGGGCTTCTTTGAAATTTCTAAAATGTCTGGGGCTGAAGATGCAAATTTTCCAAATAATAATTTTAAGCCAAGGAACCCTTCCATAATTTTTGAAATGTTCGGGGGGCTTCAACGCAATTTTCCAAAAAATTTTTAAATCGTCAAAACCCTAGATGGGTTCTTCGTTGCTCTTGTTTTCAAACCACAAGGGGGGGCACGATGGGCACCGCTCCTCCTATTCTTCCCCATGCGAGGGGCTGGCTCCTGGAGGCGGTCTGGCGGGCGGAGCGGGCGCAGCCGCTTCGCGGTTGGCGGGTCACCGCGACGGGGGCGACGGGTTGTAGGAGCCAACCAAGGGAGGCGAAGTGCAGGTCGGCGGGCTTAGGCGGAGGAGGTTACGTCGGTGATGGGGGCGACGGGGGAACGCGGGGCACGCGCGGCTGGGCGCCGCTAGAGGAGGCGCGTTGCAGTGGTCGCTGAGGTGGCGCTGCCGCCTGATGGGAGTGGGCGGCGCGCGTCTTCGCGGCGAGGAAGGGGGGCACGAACCGGAGATCTGGAGACGGCGCGGGCGGCGCCGCTGGAAGGTGCGACGGTCGGTGAAGGATGGTGCGGCGCATCCGCGTTGGTGGAGGAGGAAGGGCGGCGGGGGGTGATGTCCCCGTAGCCTGTTGCTATTTTTTGTTTTTTTTTAATTTTTTTTGTAATTTTATTTTGTTATGAACACTGTAATCAAAGGGGCAGTAATTTTTCTATTTGTATTCTGAATTTGTTTTATTTAATATAAACAATAATATATAAAAAAAGAAAAACTTTTTTTTATTTTTTTGTAAATCCGAAAAAGAAGAAAATAGAAAGGATAAATAATTTTTTTATTTTTAATTTTTAATTTTTTATTTTTATATGTTCCTGCAAAACAAACGTTAGAGAAAAAAGAAACTTTTTTTATTTATTTTCAAATTGGACAAAATGAACGGAGATTCGAAAGAGATGAGGTATTCGAATCTGATCTCTGGCCACCGTACACAGCCGGAGTTGAGAGATCGTGGACGATAGAAATAGAAGGCAAAGAGATCGAGAAGATGAGATGAAAAATCGAGTTGAGTGCGGATCATGTCGTGATGGATTTAATATTCTAGATTAAAAAAATGACAACGATAATAAAAAAACGAGCGATAAAACTACGATTAATCTACGATAAAAATAAGAGAAATGTGGATCTCACCTTAGGAGCGGAAAAGGACCGTGATCGCCTCGACGACGGCCGACTCGCTGTCACCGGACTGCTCGGAGGCTAGACACCTTTTCTCGACAAGAAGACTCTCGGAGATCGGGCTCCTCTCTCTAAAGATTGATCAAGTTGAAATGAGGGAGAAGGGGCCATATAAATAGAAAAGAGATGAAATTTGAATTTTTGAATTTTTAATTTTTTGGTGGAAGAGATAAGAGATGATAAGAGATAAAAAAATATTTACAAAATTATCTAATTTTTTTGAATTTTCGTCACTTATTTAATTGGATTAAAAAATGTTATTTTTTTATTTTTTTTGGACGTTAATTAAAAATAGCAGCTATATACATATACTATATACATATATGGCATTATATACAAGGTAAATGACAAAATTAGCTTTTTTTTGTTTTTAAAGAATTTTAATTTTTTTATTTTAAAAAATTACTGAGATTAATTTACAAATATATACAAATACAATATGTACAAAATACATGGGAAAATTGCACAAACCACCCGGAAAACCAACTTTTCAACCGTAACTCCAAAAATTATGAAAATACAGCCATTTTAAAGATAATTTAATTTGAAATCCAATGGAAGTGAGATTGATTCAATTTGAGGTCATTTGGAGCCAGAATTGGTCTTTCAATTAGTGCTCAGTGGCTCTTTCCAAGTGTGGCTACTTTTATTCTATACATGATTTAATTGTGCAATTAGTTTTATTAATTAGAACACATTTTTTTGGATTTTCTGGTTAAGGATCCTATCTCCCCCTACTTTATTCTTAATCGATTAGGTCAAGTCTTGACCTTCTCTCGAGGTTCGGGTCAGCCTGTATACAGTCTTCCCTTTTTTTATTTTCTTTTCTTTATTTTTTCTCTTTTAATTTTCTTTTCTTGATTTTTCCTTTCTTTCTTTATTTATTTAGTTTAGGTTAAAATTAGTAAGAAATGTACAATATTTACACAGATGCAAGTTAGTAAGAATATGGAGTTAGTGTTATATGCAAGTGTTTTATAATGGATTTTAAGCTAAAATAAATGAATAAAGATAACGAATCACAGATTCATCATCCTCCTATGCTTTACCATTGCTATTCCCTTAGCAAACACTTATTTGAAAGAATAAGTAAAGAAGAAAAATGAAAAAGAAAGGAAAAATAAAGAAAGTAGGACAACATTAAGTATTAAACTTATCTTCATAAAATTGTAGTTTGGAGCTCTGTCGGACCTTTAGATTATTAGTGTGTTGGTACTTCGATTAGACTTAGAATTTTAAAATCGATAGCCTTCAAGTTTTACACATCATTGTCACAGTTTCGGCTCAGAAATCATCTTAGATCAATCCTCTTCCCAAAGCACACCCTATGAACGTTGAACAATCGACTCAAGTGTGTGAAAGGTTTAGCTCTTCCCATCCAGAATGCCAGACTACCATGCAAATCTCCTCTACAGTAACTCATCCTCTGGGAGTCAGGTATTTCCTTCTAAGGTCTGTCGCGCTATGTTCACAATCGAATCAGGGGAGAAGTTAGAAGAAGGAGAAAAGAACTGGAGGGTGGCCAGTGTAGTCACCTCTCCTTGTGAAGCTGGCCAGTGTAGCCGAGTCTCCACCAAGATCTGTAGGTTTTCTTGATGCTTGGACCTTTTTGGTCAGATATTTATTTGGTAGTGACTTCTTTGTATTTGAATTTTTGGTGGTTCTGCTTGGATCTTGTTGTGCCCCTATGGATAAAGAATCTTCTGTTTCCTTACATGTTTTGGGATCTTAGAAAAAAGTGTGCCCAGTCGTCCATCCCTTTTCCGAAGCTTTATTTCAACCCGTACTCTGGTCTTTATATTTCCACGCTACTAGAAAAGAAACTCACACAACCTTCCAACATCCCGTCTGAGTTGAGCTAAGTACATAATGCGAGAGTACAAATTGATTCCCTATTCTAGAGTTATACCCAGAATGAAGAGACCAGGTTAGACACTAAGAGTCAAATGCTGCACATTGCCATGTGGAACTCAAAGAATTAAGTCAAGGACCTGAAGCTTCTAAAATCCTATTTCTCGGTGAAGTTCCTCTGAGAATTAGGTGTATTAAGGTCCAACTAAGCTCCATTCTTCAATTTTATTCCATACAAAGTTTAAATATCAATACTATCCTGAAAAATGCACATGCAAATGCAAAATATGAACAATGCAGAGAGTGTTTTTTTGGAAAAGGAATGATGCATATGTGAAAAGAACAATTTAAAAAAAACAACAATTTTGCTAATTTTGAACGTTTTATGGATTTTCTTCCAAGAAAAATGCAGATGTGAAAGAAAGGTTTTTTTTTAATTTTGCAAATTTTTTATAGATTTTTGGTTTTGTAGTTTTTTAAGGAAAAAGGGTTAGTAAAATATACACAAGTTTTTTTGTTTTGTTTGTTTGTTTTTTTATTTGTTTTTTGTTGATTTTGTTGATTTTTTTGTTTTTCTATTGTTTTTTTTGTTTTTTTTGTTATTTTTTGGGTGTTTTTTTTGTTTTTTTATGTTTTTGTTGATTTTTGTTGATTTTTTTTGTTTTTTGTTTATTTTGTTTTTTTAGTGTTTTTGTTTTTTTTTTTGTGTTTTTGTTGATTTTTTTGGTTTTTTTTATTTTTTTGTTTTTTTGGCACGCGTGGATTTTACAAAGTATACAAATAACCCCGCAAATAAACGTATTTAAAACTACAAGTTATGTCTAAAGTATATATACAATATATACGACACCCCCTATACTTAGCTCGAACTATGTCCTCATAGTGATCAGAGAGCAAAAAAGGAAGACATAACTCGTGCTAAGTATAGAAAAGTGAAAAGAAAAGATAAAAAGAAGAGACGATGGTGATCCCCCCTATACTTAGGATCAAGTAATCCTAAGTATAGTAGAGTGTACAAAAGGAGAAAACCGATGAAGAGAATGTACAAACTCAAAAAAAGACACGATATGAACAACATCACCCCCCCCATACTTAGGGTAGAGTATCCCTAAGTATAGGCAACACAACAAGGGTGATGAACAAGACGAATATGAACAACACAAATCATTGACCCCCTATACTTAGGATAAAGCACATCCTAAGTATACCATATATACACACATGGAAAATGGGTGAATGATAAAACGGGAGAAGACAGTAAAACAAAAGGATATACAAGAGGAGTGGATGTACAAATGTTAAGAAGGTCGAAAACGAACCTTCTTGCGGGACCGTTGAGGTATGGATTTGACAAGGTGCAGGTCGATCTTGGGATCATCATTAGATATAAACTGAGTAGAATAGACCAAGAATGTATCCTCAGCGGTTTCAGATTGTGCAGGCCTAAACCGATTATTGGAAGTAGTATGGTCATGTCTGGCCTGAGAAGTCTCGCAAACATCAATGTAAAATGGCTCGAAATCATTATCAGAAAATGTAGGATCAATTTCAGCTTGACGAGCCTCTACCGGATCATCATCTTTATCAAAAGGCCCAAATTCCTTTATAAAAGCAATCAAATCAAATTTTTCATGATCGGTCTCATCTGTATTATGGTGAATAGGAATGGACTCATTAGTGGAAGTATTCGAATCATGTCCGTCCTGTCTAGTCTCAAATTATGCCTTCCGCTCTAAGGTGTCTATCATGTAAATTCCGCAGATGTCATCAATGCATCGCCACATACCAGAAGGGGGAACTCCAAGGTCTATGCTTTCCGAGTCTTCCTTGTTGAAGAGAAATTCCTGGATGTCCTTATCATCCAACATATAACAAGAATCTCTGATATTATCATCGATGTCAAATTCCTTGGGATTGGCTAACACGGGCGGGTTCTCATGAGATGCAGGTTTCTGGGCAGTAGTGGGTGTAGTGATCAACACATCGCTCCCTATATTAGAACGGAAGCAAATCTCTCTTGACCCATAATCAATAACGGCTCCTGCAGAGGTGAGGAAAGGCCATCCCAGGATAATTGGAGGGTGATCCACAGGGGCGGAGGTCTCCATGGGCATTATAATGAAATCCAAAGTAAAATTCATGCCCTGAATATAAATGACAGTGTTTTCTAGAATACCCTTCGGCCTCTTGATAGATCCATCAGCAAATTGAACTATCATCCTGGTTTTCTTGAGAGGCCCAAGATGAAGAGACTGTACCATAGAGAAGGATATTACATTGATTGACGAACCGCCGTCAAGGAGAGTGTTATCACAAGAATAGTTAGATATGGAGCAACTCACAAGAGGTGTGATAGTGTTCCCTTTCTTAAAATACAGACGGTGAGAGATGGCGTAGGCAGTGGCCAGGGTCAAGATGTGACGCTCAGATCTTCTCCTTCGCTTTCTCTTCTTGTGTTGAGGAGTAGATAAATCTGTCATGTCCTGTTGAAGTGGAGCTTTAATGATCTCTTGAAGGGTGGCTACCACTTCGGGTTCAGTCAACATTCTTTTGAATTTTTGGACCTCATCCATACAAGGGAGGAGGTCGGAATCAGCATTTACACGAGGATTGCCAAGAGTAGTCTGTATAATGGAATTCTCGGGGTCAAGATCGGGACATGTGGTGGATATATATGTGGGTAAATGATCGAGCATTTGGGTCCTCTCCTCACAAAATGAATCAATAATGTGTCTCCTGAATCTTTTTGGCTTTTTAAATTTGTCTCATTTTTTTGTATTTTGGGCGATTGCAAGCTCTTATGATTATCCTCAAATAAATCCATATCCTCAAATAGTGGAGCAGTGTTCTGGCTCGTATTTATGTTAAATAGATTGCTAATCCTCGAATTCATATGCTCCACCATCTGGTTCAATGTTTCAAATGTGGAAATCATGAAAGGTGACTCCAAAATCCCAGGACCGGGTGGGTTGAATGTGGGTGGGTGAAAATCAAAGTCCTCCGATTCCTGAAATTATTGGTTAGGAGGATATGCACAAAAATAAGGAGGAAAGTCCTCCTAGAAAAAGGAAGGTGGATCGTCTGGAGAATATGAAGTATCCTCAAAGATTGGATTAAAATAACTCCAGTCGGCCATCTTCGAAACAAAAGGCTGGATCGGGAGAGCACGAGTGGTCAAGTCAAAAGATATGGAGAAAAAGGTGCAAATGCACAGATGGATCTAGCAAGCACACAAACAATCAAACACAATACAAACCCCCAGTTCACCAACTCAACTAAAAATGAAGACCGTGAAGGTTCGGTTAATTATCTTGTCAATTTTAGAGTTTGGTGAGAATAGAATATATCAGCGGTTAGAAGTGAGTTATTAGGAACCCAATGCTCTCAGGAGATTGGCCTATCCCAAAGTTAGATCTTTTCCCAGCCAGTATGAATTATGGACCGTTTACCGGCTACCCGATCAATTCAATCTGTTAAGGACATCACGGGCCGCTTTATAGGCTACCGGAGAGATCCTCACTGGAGAACGACTAACCCAAGACAATAGTCTGAAAAAGTTCGGGCATGGCTCTATTCTAGTGTGCGGGTCGCTCTCTCGCTCAAGCAAACCAAACAATGAGGTGGTTACTCTCCCCAAAACAATGATTTTCCTTGTATTTTTTTTAGGGTCAAGTTTTCTTTAGCAACCCCGGTTTTAGCAGTTATCACTTGGTTAAAAATATTTTCAAAGGACCGCCTACCGATTGTCCAGTTTCCTTTTTAAATTATGTTAGTGAAAACAAGGAAGGAGATCGGAAATGCCAATGCGCAATTAAGAACAATGATGCATGCAGGGGTTAGAGATGCGTACCTTGTCGCCAGCAATCTACATGCAAGTGATCCGCGCAGAATTTAAATAACTATCCTATATACAAATGCAAGTGAACCGTCCTAGATGATAGCTTCTATTAACGGGCAAGAACATGTTAATTTGACTAAGTCCAAATTACGCTCTACTCTATAGGCATAGAAATATCTTGTTTAGGATGTTTGGACCTAATTACCTGGCTCAAGCAAATTAATTAAAGCAATCAAGAAGTATCTCACGAAATCCGCGGGAAATAAATAAAAATAAAGGCGATGAAAACAAAACCGGTGAGGTCCCCCAAGTGCATCGGCACTTGGCGAAACATACCCCGCAACAAATGAATGTCCTTTTACAATGTTCAAATGGGTAAGAAAAACTCTCTCTCTTTTTAAAAAAATAACTTTTTTCGTCTCCTTCACTTCTTCTTCTCTTCTTCTCACGCTATCCTGCAGCTTGGTGAAGAATCAAGAAGCCTCCACGTCGCTTGGGTGCTTTGGCTCTCCTAGGATCGCCTCCTTCGCTATGCGGGCCCTCGCAAGAAAAAGAAAAGAAAATATGTAAGAAATACAATTATCAAATATGAGAAAAGAAAAAAATGAAATGAATGCAATGGATATAAACAATGAAGTGAATGGAAAAATATACAACCAAGAATAGCAGGTCAAAAGAGAAACCTAATTACCCTCGTCGTGCCTCCCCAGCAACGGCGCCATTTTGTTGACACGGAATTTGTGGGATTGGAAAATTGATTGATGGTTAAAAATAAATATGCCGTGTCGTTGCTATCCCCAAATTTCGTGATAATAAAAAATATTTTTTTAATTTTTGCTACTTATTAACCTGTATAGCGGACAGGGCCGAACTCAGGGAGGCTACAATTCCCGAGGGTTATTCAGTTAATCAAAAATCAATTAAGAGAAAACAGGAATCTCAAAGGACAACTATCCTTGGTTTTTGTGATTTTTTTATCTTTTTATTTTTTTAATTTTTTTTTCTAATTTTCTATTTTCTGATTTCAAATTTTTAGTTTTTTTTATTTTGCATTTTTTTTATTTTATTTTTTTTTAAAAAAAACGAACAATATGAACAAGGTCAAAAATACGCATACCAACTCTATTTGCAATTTTTCAATTAGTAAAAATGCTCAGAATAATTCAGAAAAAAAATTTTGGGTTTTAAAAGTTTTGAAATATTTTTGAGAATTTTTATGGAATTATCATATGTTTTTGTATTTTTCTAAAAATCAAACAATGAGAAAATATAAAAAAATGTGCACCTCCTGGAGTAATTTGCAACTTAAAAATATTTTAAGTGCCCAAAACTCTTGACAATTATTTTTATGATAAACTACAGGCAAATATCTACAAACAGGAATTGAAATTACAATTTTACATTTTTGTAGAATTTTTTATGATTTTTATAAGATTTTTGATGTTTTTCAATTTTTTTGAGTTTTATAAATAATCAATGCATGAAAATTGGTCTGAAATAAAAAGACAACGAAATAAAACTACCCTAATTTTTTAGAATTTTTGGAATAATATTTGAATTTTTATGAATTTTAGAATTTCAATAAGATAAAAAGACACTTTTTTTTTAAAAAAATAATAAATGAAGGCAAAATGCAATAAAAAATTATGCTAGGAAGATAATCACATCAGGAGCATATCATAATTTTTTTAAGATTTTTGGACTAATAAAAACATTTATTTCATTCAAATAGAGCAAGCAAGTTTATTGTTCTGCAGTTCAGGGACTAAAATGCAAAGATTTAATGTTTTGCATAAAATAAATAATAAAAACAAACAGAGAGAAAAAGAATGCAATTTACCCAGTATATCACATGGAGTGCATGTGCTTTGGAGGCTGAAGGGGCTTCTTTGAAATTTCTGAAATGTCTGGGGCTGAAGATGCAAATTTTCCAAATAATAATTTTAAGCCAAGGACCCTTCTATAATTTCTGAAATGTCTTGTGGGCTTCAACGCAATTTTCCCAAATTTTTTTAAATCTTCAAAACCCTGGATGGGTTCTTCGTTGCTCTTGTTTTCAAACCACAAGGGGGCACGATGGGCGTCGCTCCTCTCTTCTTCCCCACGCCAGGGGCTGGCACTTGGAGGAGGTCTGGCGGGCAGAGCGGGCGCTGCCACTTCGCGGTTGGCGGGTCACCGCGGCGGGGGTAGCGGGATGGAGGAGCCAACCAAGGGAGGTGAGACGCGGGTCGGCGGGCTTAGGCGGAGGAGGCTGCGTCGGTGATGGGGGCGGCGGGGGAACACGGGGCTCGCGCTGCTGGGTGCTGCTGGAGGAGGCACGTTGCAGTGGTCGCTGAGGTGGCGCTGA